>CM032405.1:9273865-9722602 GCA_019049475.1 Eueides isabella | reverse complement strand
CAATTTGTTAGAACTTAATTAAGACCAAAAATACAAATTTATACTAAAAGTACCGTACAAACGTAACTAAATTAATTTCTATGTAGGTACATATTAAGTTCGAAACGTGAATTTCAAAAGCTTTGATGTAAATAGAAAGCAGGTGTAAAATATATTTGGTAGAAAGTTTTATTTCATAATTGGTCTCGGTTAAGGAGAAGTTCTCTGACGACGTGACGAATATATGTCGAGTTTTAATTAATAATGGAAGAGAATTGTGTTGGCGCCTTTGAAATTTGTATTGAACGAATTAATAGGTACCTTTTCGTTGGCTATGCTTGTTATATAAATATAATAATGTATAAGAAATGTGCTTTTAAACTGTTTTGGCAATTGTTGGCAAGTGTTTGGCTACAACCCTAAGTTCCTTCTACCACCTATCCATATGCGGGATACAGCGTGAAGTTGAAAAATTTGAGGCCAGTCGTGGCACAGGGACATGAGCGTGTAACTGTCAAACACAACAGATTGTGGCTTCGATTCCACTTGAGGGCATCAAATTTTGTCTGTGGTAAGGTTCAGGCCTTTCCATAGATAGCCGTAAAAGTCTTAACTAAAATTAACCGCTATGGTTGTGATAGCGTATACGGGCCATAAGACAATACATTTTCTTAGGAGTTAATTAAAATTTAAGCATACTAAAAGTCATATTGATCTAATGAATTGAGACCTGTTGTTGCATGGCAGGTTGTGGGTTCGATCCTCACTTAAGGAAATGAAATACAAAATTAGTATTAATTTTCTTTCCCTCTGGCACCAAGAATAGCGCAGCATGAGTACGCCACTCATCACGCAATGCCTAATTCGACGGTGTTCTTAAAGGTAGAATGAAAGGCGGTGTCAACTCTAGATTCCCAAATTCCCTCTACTACCCTGTCATGTGCAGGATACATCGTAAAGCTGAAAAAAAAACCGTTAACATAATTAAGATAGGATCCATATTAAAGCATGCCCATTTAACTGTCCCAAGTTTGTTCCGAAGAAAAGTTCGTCAAATATCCAGTTTTCGCAAATCAAGCGAACGATGCCAATGAACACAAAGTACTCGAGTTCTTGCCTTAAATGAAAAATATACGTTATATCAATGAAGGTTGCCTTTACTGTAGGCAATTTGCGAGAGCTTTCATGAAGCTTTAAAGCATGTACTTGGAGTAACTACATTTTGTGTTGATATTTGTGTTTGTTAGGTGTTGGTTCAAATCCTGTTCGTTTTTTATAAGCATTTAAGTGTACACATTAGGTCCTTTTTTATAGGTTTTACAAAAATATATGTACGTATATAAAAAAGTAAACTAATTATAAAATATTTATAGTTCATTTATACTCATAAAGCGTTTATTCCTAAACATACGGTTACAGAAATCTCTAAGTTGGTGTGTCTTATGATATAGGCCTCCTCCAATTCCTTTCAATGGGTTCTGTCTTTGCTACTCCCAGCCAAAGTGGTGCTTGCTCCCGTCTCTGAACGACAACCCTGCTCTCTTGCCGTCCCTGATATGCCAGAATGTGACGCTTGCTTCATTTAAAATAATAATTAATATTCCATTTACAATATTAATTAAATATTGAATGTCTTCATTTATTTGCTTCATTTTCAGGAGCCAGGTAAAAGAAAAAACAAAAGAAATATTATATTTTTAATATTGTCAAAATACTTGTTGAGAGTATTTTTCTTGATGTGGATTAAATATCATGAAATAACACATTCGCACCATCGATGTCGATTCACAGACGTAAACTTAACGGTTGCAGATTCAATTCCCACTTAGGGAATAAACTAAAAATAAATTTTCTTTCTTAAGATAAAATCCAGCGCGGCGTTGAGCTCCGCCACTCAACACACAATGGGTCTAAACATCAGGATTCCCTTTACATTCTCTGTAATATGCGATATAGAGCGGTAAAAAGCCATAAGTCTATTTCTCCTACAGAAAATACATTTTAACATAAAAATAAGTATGTAACAAGATCCCTTAGAAATACTATGCATATAATATTTTGTAACAAACGTCACACATCTAATATAAATATTTATTACATTAGCTTCCAAATCGTCGATATCGCGACCTTAACCCGAGCTCTTGATCTAGAAACCAATAAACGTATGTAAAAAAGGCAAAGTGATGTATCTTATTACTGGAAAAAATGTAGATTTGTTTTTCTTTTATATATTCGATTTTAATAAGGCAGATAAAATATCATATAGAATGAGATAATAAATTAGAGTTTGCAAATCACGCAAATGTTTGAGTCATTTGCTGAATGGCGGAACTCAACACCGCGTTACTACAAAGAAAATAAAAATATTTGATTAAACTGAGTGATATTAAGGCCCACTCTCGTAGTGTTCAAGTTGTTCGCTTGTGCCTCTGTGACACTACGGCTTCATCTTGACATTTATTAAAAGTTATTATCAGAACAGTATATATACAATTACGTATATCATATCCAAATGCTGAAATGCTTGGTGTTGAACATTTGTAGCAAATGTTTTTTTATACACAAAATTGCCTAATAAAAATATTTACGCCTAAATATGGCAGAAAGAGGGAACGGAAGTGGAACGGAGTTTCTTAACTGTTATGTTCATGTTCCAAGTTCCTTCTGGTGGTCATATGGCAATAACTGTTCTGTACACCATATTTTAAGTGCGAGGATAAAATTAGTAACATTAAACTACGGGTACTATAACTGCATTTGATAAGTACAATTCTCATATTTTTCTAAACTTAAAAAATTAAATTGTTTTCAATGAGCTAAGTAGTTCCTGAGATTAGAGTATTCCAAATGACAAATTCGTCAGAATCGTAATAATATAAATATAGAATAAAAAATATATATTATATAAAAAAGTATTAAGACATTGAAGAGAATTAAACCCACACGTCTGAAATCCGTACAAGTTCTCTGATCACTAAGCCATACGTTCTCATCAAGCTATGTACGTCGAAATTCTTATTCGCTTTTTACAACTTATTTATGTTAGCTACTCTGTGGGGACATTCTTTAGAATAAGGAATTTTGATAAGAGAAAATATGATTTATTAAATATTTTTACAATTTTTAGTGTTATCTCATGCTTAGAAAAAATATACTATTTAGAAAATGTATGAAAATTTTGAAAGTAGCGTGATTTGAACCAGCGCCTCTTGGAATTCATCCAAGCGCTCTGAGCTATACGTTCTCATCAAGCGACGTTAAAGTTCTTATACGCTTGTTACAACTTGTTCATATTATTAATGTAAATTTTAATATTGCCTGTTAAAGATATGGCATTTTACCTTCAACCAGAGATAGACTCATATTTTGCCTAAGCTGCTGACTGAAAATAAGCCAGTCGAAAGTCTAATACTTACCTCATGGAATAGAAATGTTCATCTACATAAAATATCATTCATACTTAATAATAAAATTAGCATATGAACGTTTAAATATAGAAGTTAAGTTAAGAGCAGGGTTAAGTTACGTTTTTAACTTATTATAGCTCATATGTTAAGTAGACAAACGGCGTTTAGCTGCTGCTTGGTCATAATCCCAAGCCGCTTCGCCGCTAAGCTATTTTAATGTTTATTTAAAATTATATAAGTGTATTTGGGGAAAAATAGATAGATTATTTTAGTTTTTTTTTTATAGATAAGACTGGGCAAACGAGCGTACGGGTCACCCGATGGAAAGTGATCACCGCGGCCCACGGCCACGTGTAGCACCAGAGGAGCTACAGGAGCGTTGCCCATCTTTAAGGGCACCGGCCCGGCCCGGCACTACCCAATGCGAAACGCAGTGGCCGGAGCCACTTCGTAACGACGGTTTTAAGCCGGGGGTGGTAATGGTCGAGTTTGTCCATACGTGTTGCCATTTCTGACAACGTGACTCTCCCACACGTACTTAGTCGTCTTTTACGACACCATCAGTACCAGGGTGATCCTATTCTAAGCCGGAATCACACGGCGAAATATTATATGTTATTCATACTGTTATACATCTAATGAAACATTGTTGAAAGTAGTTTCGTAAATAATCTTTCTTTTTTATAATTTATTGAGTATAGAAATGGTTAGTGTACGTTGTCCGTAGGAGTTACCCATATGCTCTCTTTACCTTTATTGGTAAATGTAGCGCACACACGGAAGTTTGTGATTTCGTATTATTCCTTTAACTCTACTATTATGTATAGGGCCTCGAAGAAATGGATAATCTTTTTAATGGATTTTTTTTTAGATCGACGGACTTGCTCATGAGACTGGCAAGTACAGACAAATATTCTAGTATTTTCCACAGATTTTAACGCCTTAAACGCCTGGTGTTACACGGGGCCGTGGGCGGCGGTGATCATCACCATCAGGTGACCCGTACGCTCGTTTGCCTTGTCTTTTCCATAAAAAAGGCGTTAGTGTGTTAATTCACACTAAGGAAAATAAATTTATTTGAAAATGTATAAAAAAATTGAAGGATTCCAAGAGGCACGGGTTCATATCCCGCTAACTTCAACTTTTTATACGTTTTCTAAATAATTATCAAACACTTCAGCTTATAATGTTAGTGTAGATAATATGTGTAGAAAACTCTTAACACCAGGTGCCCAAGTTCCCTCTGCTACCCTGCCATGTATGGGATACAGTGTGAAGCTAAGGACTCTATTAAATTTCTAAAACGTAACTCAACGCCGCGTTCTGTCTATCAAAAATAATCAAACCCAACCAAGCATTTCCAGTGAAATACTTTTCCACTGTGACATTGTATCGCTAATATATGTACATTATAAATAAAGCGTTCAGATTTGCGTCATTATCACTCAAGTAATAAACCTCTAATTATTCATATACTCTCTTATCTTTAGAATGATGGTACGTTTCAAATCATTTGCATTATTACTTAACGTTGAGTGGATTGATATTTAAATTTTCTAATGTAATTCTTCATTCTAGATGTCCTTGTCAATTTTCTTTGATGATGTGGCTATTGATTTGTCATTAGTTCGAATCCCACTCGAGGGAATGAAGTATTTTTGCTCTCAAAAACCGTTACGTGACAAAGCGATGTGAATGTTACAACATAGTGACACATAATTCAATTATTAATACTTTTTTAAATTACAAGCTGTATTTCAGTCAGTAGGATGTAGAATAAATTTGGGATCGTAGTGTTAAGACACTCCGTTCCCATTGCCACAACCACTTGCCACTGAAATTGAGACCTTTTATTTTTTAAACTAGTTGTTTTTTCTTTATTACAATATAAAAACAATAAACTTTACGTCGTGATTTGTCGAAATTATATAAAAAAAAATCTTAAGAAGATGTTGCTCGTAGAACACACCTACACTAAGAGTCTCTCTCATCTAAATCGCCATAAAAGCTAGAAAGATATAATATAAGTTAAAGAATATAATTTTTACGAAGTCTGTTGTGGCGCAGTGGTGAGGAAATAAAATGTTTAATATTTGCATTTCTTCGTATGAAGACAAAGCGTGGCGTTGAGTTCCGTCAATCAACACACAATGCCTCAATTCGACGAAAAGTGGGGAACAAAGTGTCTTAACATTAGGTTCCCTAGTTCCCTCTGCTATCTATATCATCTGCCGGATACAGCGTGAAACTGTCAAAAACAAATAATCAGAATCGAACCCATTATATCTTCTACATGAAACTAATAACATTTTCTCCTTTGTCATTTCAGGTAAGAATTTACGCGTTACAAGGTAAAGTTGTTATGCGCATTCCAACAATACTCCACAAGATGGGATCGACCTTAGGAAATGAAATCTTGAGATTTTACATTTAAAGGTACATTTGTTCTCAACTTACACAGTATTTACGTAATTTTGAAGATATTTTTTTGTATTTTTTTTTAATTTAGCATTGTATTCTGTATGTAACGGGAGGCAAAAGGAACCTAGTGTTGCTACACTATTTTCGAGGTTTTCTATTGCTTTTAATGACGGAACTTAACGCCGCCTATTGCTTTAATACTAGAGTGAGTATTTGAAATATTAAAAAATAATAATAATAATAAAATTATAAACAGCCAAATTTTTATAAAACTTAGGTACCATGATGAACATTTCAGGAGCTACAGTGCCCGAGACAGACACACAAACAGTCTGATCAACCTTATAACCTTTTTACATCGGGGGTCAATAGAAAAAGTATATCATAAAACATTTCGGTGTAAACGCAATCCTGCCTTAATGTATTTTCGTCGCGAAGTACGATCGCCGTCTTACTTGTATTAAATGACGTGAGAAAAAATATTTTTTGTCCTTTTCCTTCTATAGTAGATCTAGATATATCCGTCTCTTTCTCATATAAATTTCACTTATAAGTAGCCTCGGCATTCGTTTTATATGTCAAGGCATTTAATGTGTAGTAAAATTAGGTTTTATAAAAAATATGAGGTTATCGTGGCGCAGTGATAATAGCTATTAGCGGTCATTGACGGTTCGATTCTTATTTTGGAAAGGTTAAGTTATAACTAACGTAAAGGAGTTAAATTGAATTCGAGAATTGAATTCTTTATTGATGAAAGACGACATTTTTTAGTTTAGAAATATTCTCAAGAAAATATGACACAAATAAGTAGAAGTATAATGTTAAAAAAGTAGATAATTACTAAAAAGCAGCTTCATGTTTTGTTACCAGAGTAAAGAATTAGTCCATAAGTATGTCACACTTACAGTTAGTTATAACAGTTTCTGTGTGCACTTATTAATTTAAAAAAATATAAAGTATATACTTTACTCAGCTTTACAGCTTCACAGGGCAGGGTAGGCAGAGGGAATTAAGGCATCTAGTGTTAAGACACTCTTTTCCACATCCCCACCACCCAAGCGAAAGAATTTCCGATGAATTTGAGGCATTGCATCTTTAGTGGCGGAACATAACGTCGCGTTTTGCCTTGTACCATAGCGAATTAATGAAAACATTAAATATTTAAATTGAGAATATTAAATATTTCACTTCCTCAAGTGGGGATCGAACCCACAACCTGTCGGTTACAGTCACACACTTGTGCCGCTGCGCCACAACAAGCAGTATATACTTTATATTTTTTAAATTAATGATATTCTAGAACTATATGCATATTTACTTTATTTTAATTTAAAAGCTTTGAAATTCCTAGATTTTTTATTATATAACAAACAAGCATGTCTGCCATAATAATTTTCTCATGTGAAATTTCTTATTAGAATATATGTATAAAGTTTCATGACAATCGGTTAAGTAGTTCCAACGTTAAAGCGTAACAAACAAACTAAAAATCACATTTATAATATTAATATGAACTGTCGTGGCGCAGCGGCACAAGTGTGTGACTGTAAACGACAGATTATGGGTTCGATCCCCACTCGAGGGAATGAAATATTTAATATTTTCTATTTCAATTTTTAATTTTTTCATTTCTTCGCTCTGGTAACAAGGCAAAGAGCGGCGTTGAGTTCCGCCACTCACGCCTCAAAATCAGCATAAAGTATCTTAACACTAGGTTCCCAAGTTCCCTCTGCCTACCCTGCCATTTGCAGGATACAGCGTAAAGCTAAGTATATGGTAATGAATTTCAAAACACTGTCCTTATAAAACCTAACTTCAAACCAGTGGCGAAAGTAAAACAATCGTATTATACCCCGAGCTCGTAAATCTAACGGAACGCTCCAAATAAATTAATGTGCTGAAGAAGGAAACGAAAAAACCGCAAATTTACTCAACGAGAATCAATAGCTACAAGTGAATTCAATATGTACACTGTGGCTCAGTGGTTGAGGGGTAATTAGCATAAATTGACCGTATGAAAGTTCTACCGACCAAAGTTGGCATACAGTAAAAGTGTAATCATATCATCCTATTTTAGTTTAGTTAAGTTATTTAAGTGTTACTGTTTTTGAGGCATTGCGAGTGACGGAGCTTAACGCCGCGGTTGTCCAATTTTAGGTTGATTTTCATAGCTCTTTGTAATTGGAGCTTGAGAACTTAGTGATTTGGATAATCCATCCACCTTAGTTCACATCAAGTTTTAACTTTCTGGTAATTCTTAATCCATTTTTTTCTCGAGTGGAAATCGAACTACAGCCACGTCACGTCAGGTTTACAGTCTCCCCTACGGCCCCTAGGCCTTAGGGTGGTCTGAATTTTATATAGGATTGCTTTCCAGAAAATAATTTATTTATTACATACTGCTGTGATTGATATATTTTCAAAAGTTTTCGAGAATTAACAAAATTGTAAAACGCAATAAAAAATGTATTAAATGTGTTATAGTCAAGCTCCTTTAATTTCATTATCTCTTAGAAAAATGCTCATCATTTATCTGGTCGAATTGGACTTAGGACACACCAAAGGCTTCAAGTGACATAAAATGTGCTAGGAGCTTCATAAGCAACATGTAAATAAATCTGAGTCTTATACTAGTAACCTCTGAATTGAGAAACACTCTTCAGGTCAGACTCCATCATCAGACCAGCTCCATTACCATTATTTTTTTATTTTACCGGTCGTGTCGCAGGAGCTCAAGTTTGTTACTGTAAATTCGACAGGTTATGGGTTCGATCCCCACTCGAGGAAATGATATGCAATTTTTTTTTAAAATTAAATGCTTAATTATTTCATTTCTTCGGTCTTGTGGTTCCACCACTCAACACGCAGTGGAGTGTCTTAAAATCAGGCTCCTTTTAACACTAATTTAAAATTGACTGAAGTTCAAGAATTAATTGAAATTAAAAGCACCATCGTTTTACTAAAAAGGCAACGGATAGCGCATTTAGATACTAAGCAATTGTTATTCATGGATTCCTTAAGTCGCACCGTTCACTGAAGCCATTAGTGCATTTCAATATTGAAAACGAATGTTTAATAAAAATTCATCTAACTATAGTTAGTTATTTGTAAAATCTTGCTTTGACACCTTTGAGACTTATGAAACTGAAATGAATTAATCTTTTATTTTTCTAGCTATAATAACATTGCGCGGTGTTAAGTTCTGTGAATCAACACGCATTGTCTCCAATTTATATTTAAGATCTTTAGAGAAATAAATATACTAGCTAAAGAAAACAAGCAAATCTGCCTTGGCTGAAGCAAAAGCGTGCGAGTATATACACGACAGGTTATACGAACAAGCTCCTCAAGAGGAAATATATATTTTTGCTCAGCTTCACGCAGTATCCCGCACGAGGCAAAGTATATAAAGGGAACGTAGTGTTAAGACACTCCGTTCCTTACATTCTCATGAACCTTTAAGATATTGCGTGTTGAATGAATTTTCGACTGGGAATCGAACCCATAACCAACACTAAAACTAAACTATATACTAGAGAATATTACCAAATAACCAAATAAATAGCTTACACAAAAATTAAATAATATTTAATTTAATTCACTAATTTTATAATCCATTTCCTGTAACCATCGCTTCTTAATATAGCACTTGAATTCTATCAAATAAGTGAGATTGTTGAAATAACTCGAACGTTTAACGCGACGACAATTTTCGTATACGAGGTCACATATGTCGCTAATATATAAGAATGCTGAGGGTTGAATAATGTAGAGGTGTATGGTGTAGATAATATGGAATTAAAGATAGTTATTATTGAAAAGCCTATATATATAGATAGAGGCCTGTCGAGGCGCAGCGGCACAAGCGTGTGACTGTAACCGACAGGTTCTGGGTTCGATCCCCAGTCGAGGAAATGAAATATTTAATATGTTCTATTTAAATATTTAATGTTTCATTTCTTCGCTCTGGTAATAAGGCAAAGCGCGGCGTTGAGTTCCGCCACTCGACACGCAATGCCTCAAACTCGGCGGAAAGTGGGGAACGGATGTGGAACGGAGTGTCTTAACACTAGGTTCCCGGGTTCCATCTGCCTACCCTGCCTCGTGCGGGATACAGCGTGAAGCTAAGAAAGAAAGAAATTATTGAAAAGCCTAAAAACGCCCATAAATGCTTGCTGGATGCTTGGAGATGTTAATGACAGTGGACGAGGCGAAAGATGTAGAGACTACTCCCTATTCAACTAAGAAAATATTGTGATGCATAATTAATTATTTTTTTAAAAAGTTGTGAAAATTTCTTTAAATTTGACGCTCACAGATTAAATGGTTGATGAATTATTTTCATGTTACTGCACTGGTAGACAATGTACGGCGTTGGGTTCCGCCACGGAATATCTTGAGTTTGTGGAAAAAGGAGTGTGATATTTCAAGCTACACTGCTACGAAAAAATAAGGCCTTTTTGTCCGTTTTAGCGTTCTACTTAACAAAATCTTAAGTAAATCACTGTTTAACATAATAATTTAGTGTAGATAGTAATATATCTTTTTAATAACTAACGTGTAATTTATTGTTATAATTATCCAATAATTATTAACATAATTTATGGATATATTATTTAAAAGCCTATTGGATTTTAACAATAGTTCCATTCAGTTCTTTGATTATAATGTTCTGATCATGCTTGAAATTTTAGACAATGATTTTATACTAACGTTGATAGATGTACTTAATTAATAAAATTATAAATTTAACCAAACAACTATGGAAAAATCAATATAAAGCAAACCCTATTGTAGAGTCAAATTAATTAGTTCAAGTTATCATTTTAATTCATCTTTGATTAAGTTAAAAATTAAAAGCCTTCAACAATCATGATCATGACTTATCCATCTCAATCCATCCTTATCCTTAACTGGATGAATGGTCTTCGCCTAACATATGTGCATCAAGAACATTTTACCGATTTTTATATAAGCAAATTATATTCCTCCTGATATTTTCTTGAGCGCTTGTGCTGGGCCAGCTTAGGTAGTAAATGTCTACAATGGAATTTTCACGATTGTTACATATTTTAAATTACACAAATTTAATCAGATTTATTGCATTTCGTGAATTTAATTTTTTTCTCTTTTTTGGAAATCCAACGCTGACGACGGCACTTTAGAATTGTTCCTGGGCACGGCAAGACTGAGATGGCATCCGTCTATCACTGGACGTACTTATTATATCATACTACCGCCAACGATTTCTTAATTACTTCGCGAGTATGGCAGTAGCCTTGGATTCTTTCAGAATGAGCTACATCCTCGTCATGGAGAACGTACCCATTATAATAATTAAGGAATGATCCGTGAGGCTATTGAAATATAATCAATCACAAACGACATTTCTTTCATTGAAAATAAAGTAACCTACTCCACAAAGTGCAAAAATAAATAAATAATTTGATTAGAAATTAAAATTATTTTAAGTTTTTTATCACTTGGGCCATACTGAGACCGCCATTTCAAGAAAATCGGTCTATATTTTTAGGATAATGATAAAATTGATGCATAAGGAATGGGCTTACAATAATTTCAAAAGCTTTTATGTGTTATTGAGTATTTTAATATTATCTATACTTGTTATGTATATAGCTACAATTTTTATTTCACATTTCATTGGCGTCACATACTTTTAAATGTATTATTATGATTGATTTTAGTTTTATTTTCACTTAATAGATGGAAAATAACGCTTTTTCAAAATAAATTAAAATTTTCAACTCTTAGTCCATAAGTGAACAATTGAAATATAAATAATTTTCTACCATAATCATATTACCTTTTCCCCTAAAACTTTGCCTCGAGATCAAATAAAGAAATATTATACTCTTTCTTACGGAAATGACGAGGCTAACGAGCCCACGGTCCTCCTGCTGGTAAGTGATCACAACCGCCCCCGTGTAACATAAAAAAAAAAAAAAAAAAACATGTATATTGCCGGTTTTTAAGGTGGTGATAGATGGAAGTGGATGCGCTTTTCAAAGGTCACGTTGACTGTCCAAAAAGCTCGGCTGAAAAAATATCGTAAGTAATGTTCTAAATAAGTGTGGAATAACAATGTCAAAATTCTAAGAGTAAAGCGATTGTGAAACTAGTTATATACAAAGAAAAAAAAAAAGAGTAGGAAACAGTACATCGTCTAAGGGAAGGTCAGCGTTCATAAGCAAATCGAAGAATAAATCGTCGATAGTGACTTTGATGCTACGCTCATTGGTAAAGCTAATAACCAATTTTCCTAGGTTCTCGAAAAACTGCCTTCACCAAATCCAGACCAATAGCCAAATCCACTCCTTCTTCATCCTACCCCTTGCCTACAATAGCTGCAGTGTAGCGGTTGGTTAAGTATACTAGAAGAACGCCGATTGAATTTTGACCAATCAGTGTTCAACCAGATAAATCAGGAGCTAGCTTTTTATTATGTCCTTCATGACTTAGACCAGCAAGATGTATCGATAGGCCTGTAGTCATAACATATTCTGAATGCTCTAAGTGACTTACAAATTTATATAATCTAACCTTTCTTCATGCATGGACTCTTTAGGTATCAACTAAAGAGTCCATGCATAAAGAATGCAATCTACAGTATAAAATTATTAAATTTTAGTATGGATATGAACTCAAGACTATTTTGTACTCTACATAACTTCACGCTGTATCCCGCACATACCAGGCTAGAAGGAACTTGGGAACCCAGTGTTAAAACACTCTATTCCATTCCCCACTTACCGCTGAATTTCAGGGATTGTGTTGAGTGGCAGAACTCAACGCCGCGCTTTACCTTTTAAGTAGACCGAAGGAATTAAAATATTAAGTATTTAATTTGAAAATATTTAATATTTCCTCAAGTGGTCATAGAACCCGTCGTCGCTTACAGTCACACGCTTGTCCCCTGCGCCACGACAGGCCTCAAGACTATTTTGCGTACTTACAAATTGGGCCACGTCACATTTATTATGATCTATTGTAATTTTAGATTACGAAAATATTATATGAAAGGTTTAGCGCCCCTTTCGTTATTGAATAAAGATTTTAGGGATTGACCTACTTTTAATAGGACTCTAGCAATAAATTGTTTTCAAAATTAATTTTGTTTTCCACAATTTATATTAAATTTATAGTTATTTTTATTGTTTAACTTGATTTGAATTAAATGAATTTGTTAATAGTAAAATAATTCTTGTTTAAACTGTAATATGAAAAAAAAAACATGATTGTTCTTTTTATATACTGTCATAAATTCTATTTAATTCACGAAAAACTCATAATGCACTTGTTCAGTTAACACGTAATGCCATTTTTTTTTTTTGAATACATTCTCTTTTTCTGTCGACACTACTATATAAGGTATAGCAGCGTGCGCTAAAAAAGATATAAATATATTTTTTTTCATTATAAACCAATATATCAGGCTCTCATACCAACACCGCTAGCATCCGGTGAAAAACCAAACCGGAAACAGTTACATTTCCTGTAGCGCTCACGTTAATGGCTTCCGTCAATTAATACTTGCCTACAGCTGTCACTTATTAAATGTGAAAAATAAATCATTGAATTCTTTGTTTTTTTTTTTACTTTTAGTTAATATAATAAGAGCCTTATAGGATTTATGCCAAAAAGCCCTATAGTAAAATATGTCAGGATTTTTTTGCTATGTTATATGTAGGGTAGGCCTCTGTTTACCCTTCTTACCAATTCTGGTGTTCTCTGCAACTAGAAAACTTAGTGTCCGTAATCCGTTCCCATTTGGACATATTCGTTACTCACTTTCCGCCTTAATATGGACACAGAGTGTTGTGTAAGTAACGGAACTCGACGTGTACAGCAAAGCAAGTGAAATGAAAGAAAGAAAAGAAAAACGCTTCTGATGTACTTTTATTGTAGTATGACTTTTTTAAATATATAAATACATGTGCGGCGGTCTTAGTGTTACGAGCTAGACAGTATGTGATTATATATGTGATTCAGTCCCATCTTGAGGAAAGAGGCCTATATTTATTACTTTTTTTAAATTTCATCAATCTGTACGGTAATTTACAAAATATAAAATTGTGTTGTATAAATTTAATAATTATATAAAACAAAAAATATGACTCAAAGTGAACAGCGGAGAGTTTTGATACCAGCTGTCATTTTTTAAATTATAATCTCTCTCAGCTTCACGCTGTATCCCGCACTAGGCAGGGTAGGCAGCGGGAACGAAAGTGAAACCTAGTGTTATGACACTCCGTTCCACTTCCGTTCCCCACTTTCCGCCGAATTTGAGGCATTGCGTGTTGAGTGGCGGAACTTAACGCCGCGCTTTGCCTTATTACCAGAGCGAAGAAATGAAACATTAAATATTTAAATTGAAAATATTAAATATTTCATTTCCTCGACTGGGGATCGAACCCAGAACCTGTCGGTTACAGTCACACTCTTGTGCCGCTGCGCCACGACAGGCCTCTAATTATAACCTTATGTTTATAAATTTGAAAATTATGAATTCTCTTGTTTCAAGTTAATGCGAAACTGAGTCATAAAATGCGCTTGCATATAAAATTATTTATATTTTGAGAGAAAATGCAGGAAAGCTGCCGTTAAATATAAAATTTGTTTTAGCACACTGCTTGAGATTACCATACGGTACAAATTACGTACCGTAAATTTTATCTAATTTTTGAAATATTATAATGAACAAAACAAACATATTAATTAATTTAAATGATTCATTTTTTTTTAATTTTCTCGAAATAATTAAAGCTCAGCGTTGAGTTCCGCCGATATTTTATGTTGATGATCAACGTGTTCTAATTTTTATTTGAGCTAACTGAATGACTAATTAAAATAAATTTAATTTCAAGTATAGTGTTGATGATAAATGACATATTATTATTTAAAATTAAAAAAATGATCTTCAATAATTGAACTGGTTGTTTGTAAAATCGGTTTACAGCCGGAAGTTTTACGTGATAACGTCATAAGAAAATATTGATAAATTTTGAAAACTTTTATAAATTGAATTGAATTATCATCACTGAATTACTATATTATTCTGTACAATACAAAGAAGCAGTTAATTGAAAAAAAAAAAATTTTTTTCATAAATTATCATTTATTTGCATTCGTTATTCAAATATTTTTTACTTGCATTATAGAGGTTTATTGCTCACTCACACACTTCACACGTGGCATTGCGTGTCGAATGGCGGAACTCAACGCCGCGTTTTGCCTTGTACCAGAGCGAAGAAATTAAAACATTAAACATTGAAATTGAAATTATTAAATATTTCATTTCCTAAAGTGGGGATCGAACCCACAACCTAGTTACAGTCACACGCTTGTGCCGCTGCCCCACGACAGGCCTCAATTTGATTTATTGCAATTAAACTTATTATTTTTACTGCATACGCTTGACCAATCATTTTTATTTGCTTACATCGGCCAGACGGAACGTGACAATCAGTCATACTTTGTCGTACGTGCTGCCGGCGTTTATCGATTTATAAGACGTTATCAAATATTCTATATTAGACTTTGAACTGTGTATGTAGCTTTGCTTTAGAGGGACGAAAAACTTTCTTTTTTTTTTAACGAAAAAAAATGTATTTTTTGCATTGATAATACTTTTGTATTGTAAATATAATGTATTTTTCAGAGTTAAAAATTGGAAAAATCATCTAAAAGTTATGATAAACTTCAACTCCAAGCCAATAGATTCTCACCTCCACAAGTTCGTTCTAAGATTTAATTCAACTATAGAAATATATAGCTCATTCCAATTTAAATTTTACCCCTTTACAAGAAAGTTGAGTATCGCTTAAGCAAAATGTGAAAATAAAAGGCTGTTGCTCGACAGTTTACTTCGAATATTTTATTTTCTTCGCGTTTTTATTGAAATCTTTAAGGATTTATTAGTTTTTGTTGATTCTTCACTTTATTTTTTATTTGATTGCAAGCGGTTTTACTCTATTGAGTTCAATTGAAATTTAAAGCAAGTGAGCCAACTTGCATTTTAATATTTTTTTTTTAGTTTCACGGTGTATCCCGCACGAGGCAGGGTAGGCAGAGGGAACCCGGGAACCTAGTATTAAGACACTCCGTTCTACTTTCGTTTCCCACTTTCCGCCGAATTTGAGGCATTGCGTGTCAACGCGGCGCTTTGCCTCATTACCAATTTTATGTTTCTTTGTAAAAATTAGATATTTCTTTGTAAAAGTTAGATAAAGATAAGCATTTTTATTCTGGCTAAGATTTTAAGTTGTTAACACGTGTGCAATAATTTAAATGTTTCATTTTAACCTCCAAAGGAGAAAACCTTTATAGTGTACTATATTTTTCGAGCTCACGTTGAGTACCAAGATATTAGATCATACAAGTGTAACGTCCCTTGGTCCACTAAAAAAAATAAAAATTTTAAGTCGATGATGCTGCTAAGGTTTTAATAGTGTCTAGCTTACAGCTTTGATTGGATACCCAATCGAGAGAATCATTACATTTTTCTTTTTTAGCTTCTTTTAACATCCGTTTCAGATAAATCACAGCGTTGAGTTCCGCAATTTACCATAAATTATCTCTATAATAATATACTAATATAAGATATAACCTACAAAGTACAAAAGACAACAGACCAATATAAACATTAGACCCCAATAAATAAAAAGACATCATAAACGAACTAGACCCCATAAAAGGAAAGCATAGTTAAATTTACGTTAAGTTCCCTTTTTCCCCGTTTTTTGGTAACAACACATAAATTTGGTACAAGTTCACGGCCTTGCCGTTGGCACCTCGCCAAATATGGACAGAAACATAATAACACTACTCACTAATATAAATTAAAAAATAATATTTACTTGGTTTTATGTATTTTCGAGGTAATTGCCATTGATTGTGCGGCGTTGTGTTCCTCCACTCAACACGCAATGTCTCAAATTTGTCGGAAAGTGGTGAACGGAAGTATCTTTATGGGAAATAGGTTCCCAAGTTCCCTCTGCCTACCTTGCCACACGCTTCATAACGTGGAAATTTTTGGCAATTCTTTTTTAGTTAGGTTTTTATTTACGTTGGGAAGGATTTTCATTTTTCATTTCATCATATGGTCTGTTGTAGTGCAAGGAAACGAGTGTACGACTGTAAACGAAACAGGTTGTGGAAATGTCTATTCCTACTCGAGAAGATTTAATATTTTATATTTTCATTTCGTCGTTTTAATAACGAGGCAAAACGCGGCGTTAAGATCCACCATATTACACAAAGACCTCAAGAATTCGACAGAAAATGAAGACAAAACGTCCTAAAACTAGGTTCCCAAGTTCCCCCTGCCTACATAGTTATGTGTAGGAAACCACCTGAGGTAAACGAGGCTAGAACTAGAATGCTAAATATCTACGTGGCAAGATATAAATAGCCATACAAAATACACAGCCCATTCATATAAAAAAAAATAGTTTAAAAATTTGTTGACAACTGTTTATTCAGTTCAATATAATTATATTCCCTTCGTTTTCATGTTACAATTATCGTTATATAGTGATTAGTATGCCACACTATGTCAAATTGAATAACATCGTAATCAGAAAATTGTCCATATTATAAATATAAAATAATTTAAAACGATAAAAGAAATACGATATAGAAAACCTAAATTAAATCTTTAGAAACACAAGTTTTTCTACAAATGTACTTAATACTCAGCTTCACGCTGTATCCCGCACATGGCAGGGTAGGCGAGGGAACTTGGGAACCTATTGTTAAGACACTCCGTTCCACTTCCGCTCCCCACTTTCCGCCGAATTTATGGCAATGCATGCCGAGTGGCGGAAATCAACGCCGCGTTTTGCCTTGTACCAGAGCGAAGAAATGAAAATATTGAATATTTAAATTGAAAATATTAAATATTTCATTTCCTCGAGTGGGGATCGAACCCACAACCTGTCGGTTATAGTCACATGTTTGTGCCGCTGCGCCACGACAGGTCTTACTGTATTTAATAATACAAATTTTTTTTTTTTTAGAATTCGGTTAAATCGACGCAAACGAGCCTTAGGTAGATCATTATATGAAGGAAAAGAAATATAATTCCCAGAGCGGAAATGAGACAGAAATTGAGACGTTTCAACGCTTTCTACAGGAAGAGCAAAGCTGAAGGCTTATTTCCGATGATTTCACACTTTGTGACTGACTGACTTGAAGAGGCCATAGATTAATTACCATGGCCGTAGAACGATTATTATAAACCTTTTAACTGGCATCAACTATTTTACCCGAAGTAATGATATTTTTAACTCACTGTGCGATGCAAAAAAGAGATCTATTTATATCTATGTATGTTTCTTTTAGTATGGTGCTGTAGAGGTGAAATATATTGACCGATTTTGATGATTCTTACATCAATCGCTTTGTATCGTACCTAGGATTACTAAATATTTGATAATGATACAATTCACGTATAGGAGTGGTTAGATTAAGTGTGGTTAATCATTTACTTAACTTAGCTTCACACTGTTTCCCGCACATCGCAGGGTAGGCAGAGGGGACTTGTGAATCTAGTGTTAAGACACTCCGTTCCGTTCTCCATTTTCAGCTGTACGTAGCGTAGGCGTTGAGTTCCGCCACTCAAAACGCAATGCCTCAAGCATTGCGTGTTGAGTGGCGGAACTCAACGCCGTGCTTTACCTTCTTACAAAACCAAAGCGAAATAAAAACATAAAAATTTTTAATTCAAAAATATTTCATTTCCGGGAATGGGGATCGAACCTACTATCTGGCACGTTTACAGTCACACGCTAGTGCTCTGGCGCCACAACCAGGCCTCTATGAGTGACGTATGATGCTTCTAGTCGTACATCAAAGAGTAAGGCAGATAGCTAAGTTACAGCGCTTTCTTGGCTTACTACAGAAAATGAGCTATAATTTATATATAAGTATGTACAGATAAAAAATATACATAAATCAAGCCTCAGCTAAACGTCAACCTCCTTCAAATTTGACATCTTTTGTATGAATCTCCTCATCGTATCTAATATACCTATATATTTTTTCCTTCTTCCCAATTCTTATAACGCGTAAATTATATTGATTCTTACATTTATATGTCAAACGCATAAAATTGTCGATGGAAAAGTCATTTCTCAAAATCATTTACGTGATTATTTATGGCTTCACTTACCGAAAGATTTTTTTTCCGCAGATATCAATTTCCCTTTTGAGTTTCTTAAGATACAAGCAATAGAGAAGTACAGCGTTTGAGATAAACGGGACGATACTAAACAGTATAAGGAAAATATGTAATAAAATATATGAATACTCAAGAGATAGAGGCCTGTCGTCGTGCAAGGGAGTGACTGTTAACTGCGATATATTGTATACGATCCCGTGACGTTAAATTTCATAACTTGACAAGAATTGCCTCAAATTCGGCGGAAAGTAGAGAACAGAAGTCTTAACACTAGGTTCCCAAGATGAGAGGAGTGTTTAACCACAAGGTTCCCAAGATCCCTCTGCCTACTCTTCCATATGCGGGATACAGCGTAAATATTGAACTTAAGGAGTTAATAAGTATTAATTTACATATACAGTACTTACTCAATAAAAAAAAATCAAATAAAAATCACTTTAATTAAAAAGTTAACCTTTTTTACATCAACACTGTATTGAAAAATCAACTAAATATTGAAAACCATCGAGAAGAAATCTAAAAATATATTTAAAGTTAAGACGAAAATCGAGGTAAATTAATTTGATGCAATAAGAAACGTTCTTTTTGGATGTCATCTCACAACCTTTGTCCTTTTACAGCTTGATATTACTCAGGGAGTTTCGGAAAGAATACGAGTTTCCCTTTGAAATTTCCAATGTGACTTTGATAATTTTTCGCACCTCCTATCTATCGGGTCTATAGATAATAAATCTTTATGAATGACATATTTTTTTCTGTTATATTTTTGGCAAAATTAAAAAGAAATTATTTTTTAGCTTTAAGCAGTATTTGAGGTCAGTCGTAGCGCGGATGCACATACATAAACGCAAGAGGGTGTGGGTTCGATCCTCACTTCAGAAAATCAAATATTTTACATTTTCATTGCTTGCTCAAGTAACAAAATACAATCTATGAATTTCTCGGACACAAGTTATATCAACATAATTTTCAACTGTCCGACTTTATGGGAACCTCGGGGGGCAAGTACGACTCGCACTTGACTGTTTTTTAAAATTAAAATAAGATATATTTCAATTCAAAACATGGTCCAAATTACATCAAAAAACGCCAAGTTAGTTTATTTAATCACTTCTGAAGAGGTCATGAAAATTGTAAGAAATAAAATATTTTATTGAATTTTTATTATTTCCTAACTTCCTAACCGATTTCAAAAGCTGAAATTAATTTTCTTACAACATTATAAGATTTCTAACAGACGTGTTAAAATCGTTAAAGCGACATATCACGTACGCGACCTTTAATTAGACACATCCAAGACGACGCCAAGTGCTACGTGATTGGTTATCTATGCCCTTTGAATAACTAACGAACGTACTGTAGTACATTAGTAGCTATAATCTATGGATTTATTTTATCCGGAGGCTGTCATCGCTCAGTTCTGGGTTCGATTCGTGCTTGGGGAAAAAAATGATTTTGAAGGTTTTGTACGTAAATGGGAAAACGGAATCTTTATTGGACCACTTTGACTTCCGTCTGGTGCTAAATTGACATGGTGTGAAGGATTATGCTGAAATTATTATCAACACAGAAAAAAAATAAGCTTCTAAGTCGACGTAATCAATAGATACGATCAGTTGAGCGTCATTTCCGTATTTTATATGAAATTTCAATACAATATAAAAGCTATAGGAAATATTTTAATTTAGAAAACAATCTTAAAATCTAAAAATTGGCTTAGGTAGTTTTGAGTTGTTGATATTTCACACTTCTTTTTATTGAATTTATACGAAAAAAGTAGCATACCTAAAAATCTATATTGATATTGCAGATTAACTATGAGAACTGTTATGGCGCAGCTGCAACAGCTTGTAGGTTCGATCCCCACTCGAGGAAATAAACATTTATTTTTCATTTCTTCGTTCTGGTATAAGGCAAAAAACACACGGCGTTGATTTCCGTCACTCGACACGCAATGCCTCACATTCGGCGGAAAGTAGGGAACAGAAGTGGAACAGAGTGTCTTACTAGGTTCCCAAGTTCCCTCTGCCTACTCTGTCATGAGAGATACAGCGTGAAGTTGAGTATGAGATTAACTATTAGAAACTTATAATTGTTGTTAATTTCATACAAACATAGTGCATACGGCTGCAAATTTAAATTTGTCAACTTTTATAAGCTTAGTACCCATTGACGGTAAGTCAATGGATGGTTAACTATATACTTAAATTGGTACCAGACCCTCGGTAGACAAGCCTAAATCACACTTGATCGATTTAGTTTCTCGTTGGCTAGCATAGAATACTGTTGAGCTCTTCCAATAAATAATATTTCGAAACTTTAACAATGATGAAAGAATTGTTTCTTTTTCTTACGAAAATTATTCTATAAGCGTAGCTTCAAACTATATATTTTATATGGTGAAGTACTCAAAGGGAACCAAAAGACACTCGTTTAAGTTCTGCCACTCATCACGCAAAAATTCGAAAATTAGTCAGTACGAGGAGAATAAGGAGGGTAATGGTCCGTATATTTTATTAACGGAAACATTTATACTTCAATATGATCTTAAGCTCGTCATCAAACGATTGAGATCATCGCGGCGTAACGGCTCAGTGATTATACATGTATACAATGGTTGTGGATACGGTTTCCACATGGAACGGAAGGGAACATTTGTATCTTTATTATGATAACTAGACAAATACTGACATTGTGTTTCACTCAACAACTCAAATCAATGTCTTGAAAAATTGAAAAAGTTGAAAACAGAGTGTCTTAGCACTACTCTCTCTTCCTATCCTCTCCCTTCTCTTTTATATGTAAAATATAGATTAAACTAAATTGTACTTGAACGTGAACAGCTTCTCATTTGACAGAATTCTCATAGTTCGACCTATACAAGTAACCAATCCACACTAATCGACGCAGCTTTAATCGCTTCTGTGTAGTTTGATTTTCTCTACGTGTGACTTGTGCGTTCTAATCTTCAATTAATTGTTCGGTCCATATATGTAGGGCCCGTGGGAATGTTCCAATTAAATGGGTTTTCTGAATCATCATTAGGTCAGGTTTAGGGTAGGGGAAGATTTTCGATGTTGCTTAAGTTTTGCGGATGTCGTGATTATAGATTCTGATTATAGAATTGACGGTTGTGATTTTGGTTCCGATTGGAGGAACCTTTTCTTTTTTCGACTGGTAATAAAATAAAAGCGTGAGTGGATTTCGGTAGCTAAATAGACATAGTTTTGAATTTTAAGCGGAAAATGTGAGAAGAAAATATATTAAAAGTGAACCTTCTGCTTGCCATTCTCATTTTTTTTTTAATTTTTTTTGGTATCCATTTAGAAGAGAAAAAAAAATCAATTTGCTAATTAAATGACTGTCATAACGCAGAGGCACAAGTGTGTGATTATAAATACGACATGTTGTTAGTTCAATCACCATTCGCGGAAATGAATTGTATGAAATATGCCATAAAATTCGGAGGAAATTCGGAAATAGAAGTATCATAATCGGAACGGAGAATTTTAGCATTGGATTCTCAGGTTCCGTTAGTAAAATATACGGACCATTATCCTGTCCCGTCTTAAGAATACAGAATTAAAAAAAAACTTTTTAATTATCATTACTTTAAATATTTGAATAAAATTATGCCGGAAAATTTTCACAAAAATTTCAATTACCCTTTACACTCTTCTTATATTTTCTTACTTATTTGTACCATACAAATATATTAATAGCAAAAAAAGGTTGGGGGCTATCAATTTTTCTCACGCGGCCTGAACATCGATCAAGTTAAACCAATTATCAAGATACTGCTACGGGGCGATTCCCGATCTCAATATGATTTAAGGGTTTGTCGAGGTCAATATTTTTCAAAAGATTTCTTTTATTATCACATACAGTACAATTAGATACGTTTAATTTGTAATGAATTCATGTGGTTTGGAAAAAACTTTTTTTTTTACGGCGTTAATCTTTTACTTGCATAGCAGGAGTTCAGAGGGCATCTAGTGTTAAATCACGTACTTATTCTACACTTTTGTCTTTCCTTATTATTCTATAGACTATCTTATGTTTTTACGTGTCTCTTAAAGTAATTTAACATGCATAAAGGATTTTCTGAAATGTATTTGGTGACAGAATTTTTGTTTATTGCGTTTATATGTAACATCTAATAAATATTGTACTATTTATTTCTTTGCTTAAAATACGATAATGTATATAAAAAAAATTTTTGTGACACTCTGTGCTCCAATATATCAAGCCATTTCGTTTGAAGTGTCGTAACTTAACGCCGCGTTTTATCGCGTTACCAGAACGTACTCTGAACGTACACATAGCAGGGTAGGCAGAGGGAACTTGGAAACCTAATGTTAACCTGTTTCCGCCGGATACCAGAACGAAGACAAAAATAAATATTTTATTTTGTAGAGTGGCAATAGAACTGCCACTTATCCCCCTGTGCAGCCTTAATTATAAATTCTATTCAGACAAAAGCACTAACCGATTACCTAAAGAGTCTGAAGAAAAATCCTTATATATATAACGATAAAAAAAGGAATTAATTCCAAAATTATTTATAGCCATTGTGCCCTTTTACCAATAATATACAGCGTGTTTGAAAAAACGCTGAGTTTCAAGCTATAAATCTTTTGGCAATACCTTTTCTCATGTTCTTCTATTTTACGTCATTTATCTGAATAAGATACGGCTGTATATGTCAGAAATAGAGAAATAGAAAATATAAGCAGTTTTTTTTCCATCTTATTTCATATTCATTTTATTGAAAATTATGCTTATGATACAGTTTCATAGCGGCATAGTGAATGTCTAAAAACTATAACTCTAAATGTGACTATTGTGTGTTCGATTCCTAGTCAGGTAATAAGGCAAAGCGCTGCGTTGAGTTCCGCCAATCGGAAATCGGCGGAAAGTGGGAAACGGAAGTGGAACGGAGTGTCTTAACAGTAGGTTCCCGGGTTCTCTCTGCCTACCCTGCCTCGTGCGGGATACAGCGTGAAGCTGAGAGAGAGAGAGAGAGAGAGAGAGAGAGAGAGAGAAAGATTCCTAGTCAGGATCATAATTATTTTCTCGGTCTAGAAACAAGACGTGCGATCTAAGTTCCGTACTACTACGGCTGCTTGACGCCCTGTGAATAATGTGAAGTTAAATAAAGTTAATGTTTAAAGTAATTAAAAAATGCAGTCAAGGTATATAAGGGGCTGACTTTGTTACGTATACCACACAGCTACAAGATAAAGTTATAAAGAATAAAGTTTAGAGCTGAGTAATACTCTAACGTTCCTACCAACAATATAGAAAACATTATATGAAGTAAACAAAAAATTATACCGAAAAATTAAATTCGGTATAAAATATACATATTCCCTTCAATTTCAAAACGCTATAAGGAAAATGAGTAAATATTTCGTTGCCTCCGGCGCCACTCATTGTTGAGCTTCTAAGATGTGTCATGAAACATCAACATCTTAACTCTTATACGATAATAGTATAGAATAATATTATTATATACGTAAAACGAATTTGAATATAAATTTTAATTCTTTACCTTTTTCAGCTTAGGTTTTGTTAAGGAAATATATTTTAAAAATACTGAACTCAGCTTCACGCTGTATCCCACAGGGCACATGGCAGGGTAGGCGGAAGAAACTTGGGAACCTAGTGTGAAGACACACCGTTCCACTTCCGTTGCCTCCTTTCGAATTTGAGGCATTGCGTGTTGAGTGGCGGAACTCAACGCCGCATTTTACCTTGTTACTAGAAAAATCAGTTGAAAATGTCAAAATATTTCATTTCCTCGAGTGGGAATCAAACTCACAACTTGTCAGTTACAGTCACACGCTGCGCCACGACATGCCTCACTACTGAAAATTTCACTATATAGTGTTATATATCTCTATCTATACACACAAAGTACTTACTGAACTAAACGAGAAATTTAGAATGTGGGTAGATTAGAAAAGGTAAGTAAGAATTTGGAAAGAATTTTTAATTTCAAACATACTTCAGCAAAGAGAAAAACAATTTCACAATTTACCTCCTTTAACCACACAAACAAAACTGCTGGCAACGTCTAGTATTGACATAAAATACACATCAATTCGCCATATACGTCGTCGTTACTACGGATAAGTTATTAAAAATACAGTGGAAACCGGTCAAGTTTACTGCCAAGCGAAGTGGAAAACATAATATTAGATGACTGTCCATCTGAATCATTGAACCGATGAAAAGTTATCATATTTACAATGACCTCAAGTAGAGCGAAACATATCATATAATTACATACATAATATAATTTTCAGCGTCACGCTGTATCGGGAAGCACATGGTAGGGTAGGCCAAGGGAACTTGGGAACCTAGTGTCAGACACTCAGTTCCGTTTTCCATAAAAATATATATTTTTTTAAGCTTCACGCTGTATCCCGCACGAGGCAGGGTAGGCAGAGGAAACTTAGGAAACTAGTGTAAAGACACTCCGTTCCACTTACGTTCCCCACTTTCCGCCGAATTTGAGGCATTGCGTGTTGAGTGGCGGAACTCAACGCCGCGCTTTGCCCTAATACCAGAGCGAAGAAATGAAACTTTCAATATTTAAATTGAAAATATTAAATATTTCATTTCCTCGACCGGAGATCGAACCCAGAACCCGTCGGTTACAGTCACACTCTTGTGCCGCTGCGCCACGACAGGCCTCTAAATTTAAAAATAAAATATCTTTATATAATATATTTTTATGGGCAACAGAATAGAGTGTCTTAATACAGATACTGTCAGAATTTTCATTTTTGTTTCTTACTAGTTCTACTACTTCTACCTGCGGCTTCGCCCGCTTGCTCAAATGGAAGTAACTAGCGGTTGAGTATGACAAATGACACATTCTAAGAGCCCAATAACTCTTACCGGAGATATAGTGGGGAGGTTTATCCAACGAAAAAAGTTTTTTTATTCAAACTAATAGTTAAATACTCACTCGCTCACGCTGTAACCTGTACATGGCAGGGTAGAAAGCGACAATTTGAGAACCTAGTGTCAAGACACTCCGCTCCGTTTCCGTTTCCGTGGCGAAACTCAACGTTGCGCTTAGCCTTGTAATCAAAGCGAATAAAATAAATAAATTAACCTTGTAATCAAAGCGAATAAAAACAGATATTTTGTAATAAATGAACACAGTTTATTATACAAGTTACACTAGTTACATGGTAATATTTAGAGATTAATTTCGTTAATGACTTCTTTACATTTTATAAATCGATCACCAAGATAATTTATATATAAATTAAGTTATAATTAAGTATAAGGTGACAAAGTCACGGATCAAAATATTACAAGTTTTCGTCTACGTTTCTAATGCAGGTTTTATGAGATTGCACCGTAACCCCATATATATGTACCACAGTATCTATAAAACATATCTTTAGTATGATATAAGCTTTAAAGTTTAACGTAGCAGTTAAAATTAACTCTCACTTAACGATTACTTTTAAACCGTCTGATAACGGTTTCCATTACTTTCGTACTGTAGCCATTCGATTTGCAATTTTACAACGTCATTATTAAGTTCAATTTGTTCCTGTATTTAAGTTTTTAACGTGAAACTGAGTGAGTGAGTGAGTGATTTTTCATTATGGCGTTGAGTTCCGCCACTTAGCACGCAAAGCCTCAAATTCGGCGGAAAGTGGGGAACGGAAGTGGAACGAAGTGTCGTAACACTAGGTTCCCAAGTTCCCTCTGCCTATCTTGCAATGTGTGGGATACAGTGTGAAGCTGAGTAATTGTTTTATTTTGTTTTTTTTTACGCTTCACGCTGTATCCCGCAAATAGCTGGCTAGGCAGAGTTAGGGCGTAGTGTCTTGATTTTTCTTAACTGTTTTTCTATTCAATCTTTGAGATATTTTATATTGAGTCAGTAAGTCAACGCGGAGTTTTGTCTTCTAACCAGAACAAGGGAATAGAAATAACTTATTTCTCGGAATGGGGATTGAATTCAGAACTGTCACTTTACAGCCATAGTCAGTCGCGTGCAACTGTAATAAATAAGGAAACTTGTCGTTTCCTTTTTCCGTCTTACTTTTACTCATCCTACTTCTGCTTCTCCTCTCTTATTTTACCTTAGCGCCACGAAAACTCCTATTTTGTTGGTTTAATTGAAGTGTAATTTTAACTGAAATTAAAAAAATATAACTCTACCCCATCCTAACATAGAGATTTTAGTATAAAAACTGTTTTTGGGCGGTTTTCGGTATACAAAGGTACGCAGAGGGAGGTTCCCTCTGCGTACCTTGTCAAGACACAAGACATGTCAAGACACTCTTTATTCCATTTTCCACCAGATTCTAGACATTGCTGGAATCCAATGCTGCTTTATGTCTTTTTATGACAATAAAAGACATAACAAAACAGTAAAAGATTTCCCCAAACATTCATTTTCATAATAATAATTATAACAAATTCCACACTATTCCAAGTTTAATTAATCTACATACGCGTTATTATTTAACAAACTTACACACTTCACGACGATCTCTTATACGCCTCGGGCAGTAGAACTACTGTACCCAAAACATTAGAAGGCACTTACAGTTGTGACGTGATTTCAGCAAATTCTCAGGATCTTAGTTTTCTTAGTTTAAAGGCTGCTTTGATACAGTGGAGAGGTTTGGTTATTGGTGTTGATAATGGGTTCGATTCCCGCTGAAAATAAATAGAATTTGATCAAGTATAGGCGTTAGTTACTATTAAGATCTTGCTAAAAAATAATTTTTACAATTTTAATTTAGATATTTTTCGTTTTCGATATTTTTTGTAAAATCATAACTTAGTATATAGAGCACATGATCGTTTAAATAAAAGATCTACAGGAGAGAGGATACTTAGTGAAGGTTATAAAAAAGTACTTACAAATATATGGTCACTAATTTACGGAGAATTTCTTCGCTTTTTTTCAATTTAACAGTTATATATCATATTAGCCTCTCTTTTCCGAACTTAGCGTGTAATATATAAGGAATTAAGGCCTGTCGCGTTGTGATTGTGGATTCTATCCCCACTCGAGAAAATGAAATATTTAATGTTAAAAACATTTCCTTGCTCTAGTAATAAGGCAAAGCGCGGCGTTGAGTTCCGCCACTCAACACGCTCAACGCCTCAAATTCGAAGGAAAGTGGGGAACGGGACGGAGTATCTTTATACTATGTTTCCCTACCCTACTACCTTCCCTCGCTTTAACTTCCCTTAGCCTACCTCGCTTGTGCGGAAAACAGCGTAAAGCTCAACAAAGGATTAAACGCTTAGTGGAGAACCATGTTAGATTGTATTCAATTTTTCTTTTCAATACTTTACCGCCTATAAAATAAAACATTATTAAATAAGAAAATACAATATTGTACAAAAGAACGTAATATTAAATAATTCATAAACGATACTTACGGTTGAGGAAAAAACACCGATCAATCATTTATTTGGGGTCGCTTGTTTCTTATCACGTTATAGAGACTACGGGCTTATTATTAAAAAAATATATCGATTTCTATAGATTTTTCTATAGGCCTACGTAGATTATAATAAATTAATATAAACAATTGCGCAGTGGCACAAGTGTGTGACTGTAACCGACAGGTTCTGGTTTCGATCCCCAGTCGAGGAAATGGTTTCGATCCCCAGTCGAGGAAATGAAATATTTAACATTTTCAATTTAAATATTTAATGTTTTATTTCTTCACGCTGTATCCCGCACAAGGCAGGGTAGGCAGAGGAAACTCGGGAACCTAGTGTTAAGACACTCCGTTCCATCTCCATTCCCTACTTTCCGCCGAATTTGAGGCAATGCGTGTTGAGTGGCGGAACTCAACGCTGCGTTTTGCCTTGTACCAGAGCGAAGAAATGAAATCAGTAATTATTTAAATTGAAAGTATTAAATATTTCATTTCCTCGACCGGGAACCGAACCCAGAACCTGTCGGTTATAGTCACTCACTTGTACCTCTGCGCCACGACAGGCCTCAAGAAAGATCGGAGAAAATCTAATATATTTTTTGTATAGAAAAAAAAAAACAAAATTGCTCTCTGTTTATAATCTTGTACAGTACACGTATAGATAGTATCTTCCACGTTACGTAACATCGCATTTTGTGTAAGTGTTACGATATTTACAATACTTACATCAATAACGTTTCTAAAACTAGTTTTTAAAGAATTAAAAGAATACTGTCGTTACAAGTGTGGGACTGTGAAAGCAACTAGGTTGTGGGTTTGATCTCACTCGAGGAAATTAAATATGTAATATTTTCGTTTCATTGCTTCAGTAACAAGGTAAAACGCAGCGTTGAATTTCGCCACTCAACACACAATTCCTCAGATTTGCCTTAGTGTAGAGAAACGGAACAGAGTATTTTAACACTAGGTTCCCATGTTCCCTTTGACTATCCTACCATGTGCAGGATACTGCGCTATTTTAAAATATATCTAAATAAAAACTTCGAACGCACTTCTCCATAATATCCGAAATATCGACCCGAAAAAGCTTTTAACATCAAATTAGCTAAACTGAATCGAACTTAAAATTACCTAAAGCGTTACATTTTATTGCCCAACCATTGAGAAGGATTTCAATTACTCTTATACCCTTTATAAAAGCACAATCGCTATCTAATGTTCTGAATTTCAGTATTTTGTATTCGGCATGTATTACTACAGCTAGGGTCAAGAGTATTCCCAGGGGTGTTGAGATACGAAACGGTGATTCGTTGGAACGCGTAAGCTGACTTGTATGGATTTTATTATTATTTTGTACGGTATTTATGTAAGTGGCTACATAGTATGCTTCCCTCTGTCTACCCAGGGACTTGGGATTCAATTAAATTAATTCAAGTAAGAGAAAATGAGAGAAATTTTGAGCATTTACTAATCATAATTGGAACAAGATTTGAGTGTTTTCACTATCAGAATGAAATTTTAAAGTACATTATTTCTGGAATAACCTTCAAATTATAGATAAGTGCAAGGTAGATATTTTTATGTAAAAATATTTGTCTTTTTATGCAAATAAAAAAAATTACAGCGCTTATAGTTTTAGTGCCTGGTTTTTTCAGTGATTACCTTTTTTCTACTTAACACGTACACGATTATTGTGAGTAACATGTTTATATTTAAAACCTCAAAATTGAAGTGTCTCATTACTAATTTGTGTCTCATAATTAACTAAATTATACTTAAATAATGCTGTTGTAGCATCTGACTATAGCTAAGCGACGGTTGTGGGTTCGACTACCACCCAAAGAAATTTTTTTTTAGCTTCACGTTGTATCCCGCACGAGGCAGGGTAGGCAGAGGGAACCCGGGAACGTAGCGTTAAGACACTCCGTTCCACTTCCGTTCCCCACTTTCCGCCGAATTTGAGGCATTGCGTGTTGAGTGGCGTAACTGAACGTCGCGCTTTGCCAAAATTTTATTTTCATTTATTTTCATTTATTCTCTCGCATCTCGATGACAATAAGAAACCTGTGACATTTTTTCCCACAAAACCCTCCATATGTCACTCCCTTCCGATTATGCTATATACGGGAGTCAGCGTTAAACTATAAAATAATTTAAGGCAAGTAACGTGAACAGGCTATACAGTGAATATTGACAGGTATCCGATTTGTAAAGAGGCGCGTGACGCTTGTTTGGTGTGAACGTGATCTTGCATACACTTAGCTCCGAGAATAAGTTTCCTTTGCGTTAATAATCCTTATCTACATACATTTTTTATCTTCACGCATTACGGAGGGTGGTAAAGAATTTAATGTTAAAAACGGTCCTTAAAAGCATTTTGCGTTGAGTGGCGTAATTTAACACTGCGCTTTGTCTGTGTTTATTTTTTGTATTAAAGTTTAATCTAGAAATCTTATTTCTCTCTTTAAAATCTTTTGTTTGAAATTTTTATCTCAGCTTTCTGAATTTGAATTTAGTATAATAGTGACTATTTATTTGTTTTTTTTTCTTTAATGGACGAGACACAGCGATGTGTGTGATGATCACCGTCGCCCACGACCCCGTGTAACTCCAGAGGAGCTGCAGAAGCATTGCCGGTCTTTAATGTGGATGGGCACCGGGGCCCGGCATTACCCAATGCGAAACGCAGTGGCCGAAACCACTACTTAACGCCGGTTGTAAATGTATAACTATCTATCTGTATAACATATTATTTAATTATCTATAATTCTCTCGCCCTAGTTACAAGGCAAAGAATAGCGTTAAGCTCCAATATTCAGTGGATAATACGGAACGGAACGAAGTGTTTTGACGCTAAGATCTTAAATTTCTTTTGTCTACCCTGCAATATGAGGCCTGCAAAAATATAATTATTGTTTGTTTCATATAGATATTCTATATTAGGTAATTCAAGAGAGAGCTTAGATATGTCTCATATTTTGAAAAGAGCAACTGTTGAGTTTCTTGCCGGCTCTTCTCAACAGACCCGCCTTCCGAGCCGGTGGTAGCTTCCTGTAAGGACTGACAGTACAGACATTTCTATGTAACTTAACGATTCAAAAGTGCTTGTAATGGCCTAATTGAATAAAGAATATTTTAATTTTGTTTTTGATTTTGAATATATATTCAGCGATGACTTATTTAGAGTATTAAGTAGACAATTCTTGACGATACACTCACTCACTCATTCAGCTCCACGCTGTATCCCGCGCATGGGTAGGCAGAGGGAACCTAGTGTTAAGACACTCCGTTCCACTTCTGTTTCCACTTTCCGCCGAATTTGAGGCATGGCATGTTTAATGGCAGAACTCAACGCCGCGTTTTGCCTTGTACCAGAGCGAACAAATGAACATATTAAATATTTAAAATTGAAAATATTTAATATGTATTTCATTTCCTCGAGTGGGGATCGAAACCAGAACCTGTCGCTTACAGTCACACGCTTGCGCCGCCGCGCCACGACAGGCTAGAGAGTATTCTTTTATATATTTACATAATAACTATACCCATATAATAAAGCTAAAAAGTTTGTCGTTTCAATGCGCTTATCTCAGAAACTTGAAATTTGTATTGATAAATCGATTTTATGTTCTTCGATACATTGTGTTGTGTTTTGATTTGAGTTATTTGCGTTCAATTATTGAGTCAGTTACAGTACAGGCACAGGAAACTTGGGAACTTAGTGTAAAGGCACTCCATTCCGTACTTCATTTTCCGTCGAAATTGAGATGTTGTGTGTTGAGTGGCGTTCCGTTCCCCTGTCCGTCGAATTACGCCATTTATTGAGCCAGATTATATTATGCAATGTTACATTAGGTTTATCGTATCGATAGAACTTACTGTACGGATCCAGTTAGTCATTTACAACTTTGCTTGGAAACCATTTTGTAAACAGAAATAGCAAGTATCTTTTGGCAAGCGTGATAAAAAAGACATGAAGATAAAAGTAAGAATACTTTTTAAATTTACGTTTCATTCCTAGCGGGGTAGAAGTAAAGAAGTTCCAAACCGGTCCATTGTCGTAAATCTATTCATACATGCCCTTCCGAGGATCTCCATGATTTTTACGTAATTCTCTAGTATTACGAATATTATATCCTTAAAGGTAAACGGAGATATCCTGACTTGCCTTACCATCTATTTTTTGCGTAATGAGGCAAGAGTGAGTGGTAAGAGTTTCTTTTTGTTCTCACTCCAATATTATGTTTTCTTAACTTCGCACTGTATCGCCTATATGACAGAGTAGGCATATGTAGGGAACTTGGAAACCTAGTTTTAAGACAGTTTCGTTTTACGGAATTTGAAGCATTGTGTGTTCAGTGCCGGGGCGCAACGCCACGATTTGCCATATAACCAGATCAAGGAAATAAAAATACTAAATTTAAATTACCTATACCGGGAGTCGAACCCAGAACCTGTGACGTTTGCAATCGCACGCTTGTGCCTTTGCACCACAAGCTCTTATCTTTATCTTATACAGATATAAGCTACAAATAATATATACATATTAATATAATAAAATCTTTGAATTATAACCATTCATTGTTTCTCTCGGATCACATGGAATCCATGGAATCCATTTGCCGACATAAATATTTAATATAGCATTGTTGTACTTCCCCTTTGCTCTTATTTCTTGCATCGTTATGTTTAACTAACGGATTGTTCGACTCTGTTTTATTATTCTTTTTATTTGTAAGTGAAATTATATATTGAGAGTTACTTGATAGTATAAATATTTTACTGATGGTGTCGTAAGAGGCGACTAAAGGGCGTGTGGTAGAGTCACGTTGCCAGTAATGGCAACACGCATGGACAGATTCGACCGGATTGTTACTACCCCCGGCATTTAAGACCGGCGTTAAGTAGTGGCTTTGGCCACTTCGTTTAGCATTAGGTAATGCCGGGCCCCGGTGCCTATCCACATTAAAAGCACGGCAACGCTCCAGCAGCTCCTCTGGAGTTACACGGGGCCGCAGAAGCAGAAGGAAATAGAGAACCTAGTGTTAAGTCACTCCTTTCCGTTCCCCATATTCCACTAAATTTAAAGCATTGCATGTTCAGTGGCGGAACTCAACGCCGCGGAAAATATCTGTTGAATGGTTTATCTAAGCCATGTACCTTGTCTTGTTACCAGAGCAAGAACGATTCGAACCCGTCAACTTTATAGACTGATATTTAATACAACCAAAATCAAGTCCACTCCATTAAACTAAACAAAAATAAAAATAATTTATACACAAGATAAAAACAGCAAAATAAATAAAAACAAACGATTCAATGTATTACAGAAATATTATACCTATGTATGTACGTACATGTAACGATAGCAAATTAAATGGAAAAACGTATGTTAATGTGTAAGTATATTCTTTTGTGCTAAAGTATATTGGCTATAGTCCAGTCCGCAATGCGTCTGGATATAAAAATTATCAATCATTTATAAAATTTATAGCTACTGCCGCTGCTTGAACAACGTTTGACTGAACGATGGTGGGAAGTTCGATTCTCAATTGGAACAAATAATTATATTTAGTTTGTTTTCCCAGTTCTAGTTAGGTGAAAAGGTAAAATACAATCTCGAAAGTTTTTCATTTTGTTTCACTCAGTATTCAGTATATGACAGGATATGCCAACTTAGTGATAAGACACTCCGTTTCATTCTCTATTTGTGTATAATATTATCATCAAGTACTCGTATATACGATAGAGGGCCCTCCCTCTAATGTCTACTCTCTCCTCTCTCTAATCTAGTGTTAAATCACTCCACTTTTAGTTATTAGTATAGTTATTTGATAATGATTTTAACATGAATTTAAATTCAAATTCTTGCTGTATCTCGCTCATGGCAAGGTAGGCAGAGGGAGCTTGGAAACCTAATGTTAAGACACTCCCTTTATTCTTCATTATACTTCCGTTCCTCAATTACTACCTTAATTTGCAGCATTAGGTGTGTAAGTGGTGGAACTCAGTGCCGTGCTTTGCCATGTTACCAGAGCAAAAAAAAATTTTATGTTTTCGAGCATGTATATAAAAAAAATGAAAAGTGAAGTAAGTGATCTGCACTAAATTCTCACTGATAAAGATTTTTTCAGCTGTACTCTGTCTTCTACACTTGATGTTAAGTAAGACACCTTTCCTTTCCCTACTACTTAACCCAAATTTCAGACATTGCGTGTTGAGTGGTGGAACTCAACGCCGCAAAAATGAAAAAATATATAACAGTAATTTTATGTTATAAATTGTACATTTTAAGCGGTTATTTAAATGGATGTGGCTGGAAAGGAATGCAATAAGCAAAAGAATGTCCGACGGCGGTTTTATTATGAATTAGAGCAATTTTCAAGATTCTTGAGGTATTGTGCTATCGTTGTTACATATAAAGTCGAAAGTAGTATCTTCAAATACATCTGTATATAAAATATATGACTTTCAGTGTTAAATGACTGACACGTAACTGCTGGACTTAAAAAGATAAAAATTTGCCTGTAATTAAGTTAGGGACTAAAGGTGAGTATTATTTTTTTTGTAATAATTTCTATACAGTAAGAGAAATACCGGGTTTTATTTTTGCGTTTTAAGTTCTAAGGATATAAGATAGATATCATAATAGGGTTGCGGGTGATGTTATAGTTAATTTGTTCTACTAATATCTCTCAGCTTAACATTGTATCCCGCACATAGCAGTGTTATGGCACTCTGTTCCATTCTCCACTTTCCATCGAATTTCAGGCATCGCGCACTTAGTGGTAGAACTTAACGTCGCACTTTGCCTTGTTACCAGAACGAAGAAACGATAGTATTAAATATTTCGACCGGATGGATCGAACCCACAACCGGTCACATATACAATCACTTGCTTGTGCCCCTGAGTCACGACAGGATATTGTATATGTAAATGTTTTTGAGGATGAATGTTTCACGCAAAAAACACAAAATTGATTTAAAAGAAACTTTATAATTTATGTTAAAATGGTTTGTAATTTGGCTATAATTTAACAATAAGCTTAAGCAGGCGAAGTCTTGTGTGGGTCGCTTGTAATTTTATATGGGATTTTTTTTCACACATGGCAGGATATTGGGATAACTAATGTTAAGACAGTCTGTTCTGTTCCCTGCTTTCTGCCGATTTTGAGACATTTTTATAGTTAAATGATCTCTAAGTAAGAACAGATTTGCTTACTTTGACCTTATTATAATTTTGTCTGATCATATTTTTTTGGTATTCGAACTGGCTCTCTATAAATTATAAATATGTATTTTTAGTCAATGAATTATTGCTTTTTTCTGCAACCAACATCAAAACCGTAAAAACATTTTATCCTACATGTTTCTTCCAGTTATACCTGTTCTGTTTTTCCTTGAGTAGAGATCAAACTCATAATAGTTTTACGCTTTACCTCAAATATAGCGGAGAATTCAGTATCAAGAAACTCCATCTCCATTAGACCACATATTCATACTTTTCGCGGAACTCTACGCCACGCTTTAATTCTTATTACCAAGGCGAGGTAAAATTTTATATATATATTTTAGTTTCTCGAGTAGAAACCGAACCCATAGCCCCTGGTGTTTCACATCTCACAACTCTCCCTACGTCACAACTAGCCCCTGTTACTGAAATGATATTAATCAAATTAATGACAAACGTAGTAAATCACAAACGGTGATAATATTTTATCTCATAATGTTGCCAAAACTGTAAGTTAGTTTTATTAAGATTAAATTTTATAGCGTTCGTCTTTAAAAGCTTATTCTGATTCGTTTGGACGTATTCCAGATCTAGTCTAGTAGAAATTAACTGAATACTACTCACTTTGATTGTTTTTAAATGGAAATAAGTAAGAATTTTGTATGACACATGATATGGAATAAGTGCTCGAGTTGGTTCTCAAATCACGTACAGAGAGTGGGATAGATTGAAACGATTAATGTGATTTTTATTAAATATATCTAGATTTATTCGATATTCCTAGCTTTACAGAGTAACCTACATACTATAGGGTAGACGGAACCTGAAAACTTAGTGTTGAGACACTCCGTTCCCATTAAATCACTCCCGTTCTTAACTTTCCGCCGCATTGAGTAGTGCGTGTTTTGTGCTTTGTGACGGAAATCAACGCTGCGCTTTGCCTCTATGAACGATGGAAATGAGAATATTAAATATTTTATTTCTTCCAGTTGGGAGTTGAACCCATAGCCTGTCCAGCCAGATTTCCAGTTTCTCATGATATAGACTACCTTCAATTAAATCAATTATTCCATTTAGAACAGTTACTGAAATTAGCTCGTTCAATTAAATCAATTATTCCATTATATAATATTAGTATAGATATACATTCCTCACGCACAGCTTCATACTGTATCCCGCACATGGCAGAGTAGGCGAATTTGAAAACCAAGTGCTTAGGCACTCCGCTCTGTTCCCCAATTTCCGGCAAATTTGAGACATTACGTGTGTAATGGCGGAACTCAATGCCGCGTTTTGCCTTCTTACCAGATGAATGAAAACATTAAATATTTAAATGGAAAATAATATATATTTTACAATATTTCTTCGAATGGGCATCGAATCCACAACCTGTCACGTTTACAGTCACATGTGGCCACATTGTGCCGCAGCACCACGATAGGTCTCATATTGAACCCATAATTAACTTATTTACGGTTTCACTTTGTACTACTGCGCCGAAATGACCTCAATGACGTATTTTCGTTAAAATTAACAATATTGGCAATTAAGAAATAATATATTTAAACAGTAGCGAGTTCAATTGTAAAGGCATTTTCCGTAAATTGCCTAAATTTCGACGGCCGTCCCTTTATTGTAAAGGTAATAGACTATTAGATCTATTAAGGGACTTCTGATATTAAATCACTTCCGGTTGTACCGATAAGTTTGGTTATTGCTATGTATGTCTAGAGTAAAGAGGTTGTTGATTCGGTTAATTCAAGTAAGTACCATTAATCCAAGTCATGACCTCTTGTATTAAAAATCATCTAAAAGGTGAAATTTTATAATATATATATCTAATGGTATGATATACTAGCGAACCACATACGGCTTCGCCCGCTTAAAATAATTATTTCATTATTGCCAATTTAGAGTCAATCTATATAATTGTATTCTATATATTTTGACGTTTAAACTATATATCTGTAAAACTTAGTACAGTTCTAATGTTAAAATAGAACACCTCAACACCCTAACTTACTATACGAGATAACAAAGAACGAACTGCAGTAACAAAAGGTTCTCTTGACAACCGTGCTAAGCGTGAAAAAGCGTGCAAATATCATTTTTTTTCTGTCTTTTCTTCACTTATTAGAGCGGAGTATGTAACTAATTCAATACCCGAACGGGATTCGTACCCGTAACCACAGTGTGTGCAGGTAGAGCAATGCTGGCCTCTAATATATGTATAAATTTCACTAATTTAAAGTAATTATTTATTTTTTATCAAATGATTATGAATATCAGTCTTAAAAAACCTTCTATAATATAGTATAATTACCAAAATTATTTTGATAGAAAATTAATACAGGTTAAAATTAATTAGAACATATTCTTCCTTTAAATAGAAAATGATTAGATAGATAAGGCTGTTTAATAGGATTTCATTAACAGATTTTGAGTAAGGATAATTATATCTATATATTTTAAGAAAATGTAATTAATTAAAGCCAATATGACTTAATATTTTCATTTCCATGCGCTGGTAAACAGGCAAATCGCGGCGGTGAGCTTCACTCAATGCGAATTCAGAGGAAAGTGGGGAACGAGAAAGTCTTAAGGGTTCCCAGGTACCCTGCTTTATGTGGAATATAGCATGAAATTTAAAAAAAGTGATTTACCCGCTGGACTTGCGCTCTTGTCAAATAGTAATAACAAAGCATTTCGTATGCCACATTCAAAGCTTTCCATGTTTTTTTTTCCGAAGTGACTCTGCTCATAGATATAACAGATTATATCCAAAAAAATATTATAAATATCGATAATATCGAAAATAATTTAGTAGTTTTTGAGGTAACTGTCAGTTTTTATAAGTTTTACGCTGGCAGGGTAGACAGAGAAAACTTGGTGCCCTAGGTAATACAATCAGTACCGTTCCTAACTTTCTGCCGAATTTGAAACATTGCTTCTTGAATAACAGAACTTAACGCCGCGCTATGCCTTGTTACCCGACCGTAGAAATGAAAGTATCATCATTCACTTTCTCGAGTCGGGTCGCACCCACAACCTGTCATTTACAGTCGCACACCTGCGTCTTGCAACAGGCCAGGCCACGACAGGCCTCAAATCGAGGCCTGTTTTGGCCAGACCTGAACTGTTGACCAAAGCAGTTTTCTATAGAAGTATACATATAGATATGTGCTAAAACACGATCAGATTACACTGTAATTTGATAGATCTATTATTAAGTGTAAGATCAAGTCCTATTTAATTCTATTATGATTTTGTATTGGTTTTGAATTTATATACCCATTATATGATATTCATGTACGGCCTAAGTAAATATGCTGTATGGCTTAGAATTAATTATTCTATATATCGAGATCGTCGTGACGTAGGCAAACGTACGACTGACGACGTTTGTTAGTTCAATTCCCGCTCATAGTAATAAAATATTAAATAATTGTATTTAGGCTGTGTGATCCCGGCTTAGAATAGGATCACCCTGTTACTGATGGTGTCGTAAGAGGCGACTAAAGTGCGTGTGGTAGAGTCACGTTACTATTAATGGCAACACGCATGGGTAGACTCGACCGGATTGTTGCCACCCCCGGCATTTAAGACCGGGGTTGAGTAGTGGCTTTGGCTACTGCGTTTCGCATTAGGTAATGCCAGGCCCCGGTGCCCTTCCACCTTAAAAGACGGCAACACTCCTGTAGCTCCTCTGGGGTTACTTGGAGCCGTGGGCGACGGTGATCACTTACCATCAGGTGACCCGTACGCTCGTTTATCGTCTCTTCCATAAAAAAAAGGGACGGATTTGCCACTGGCTGATAAAGTACCGAATAGCCTTATCTGCCAGATGAACAATATCTTTCTCACGCTGTTGACGTTGCGGCACCTATTACGTGTGTGATTATTGTCTTCTAGATTAGTTGTAAAGGAATTTGATGTTAAAGAAGAGATAAATAGAAGCAGCCTGTATCTGTGAGATAACATTAATTGTCAGGTTATTATCTGAAACTTTATTCGTAACCGGTGGAATTGGCTCTCTATATTATCAATTCCTCACTCTAGCTATGGTGAAGAAGCTAATCAAGAAACGAAAGGTATCGAGAATTTGTTGGAAAGGTGGGAACCTAATTGTTTGAAAGGTTCCCCTTTTCTACCGTGCTATCATTGAAATACGTAAAACTGCATTATGCATTATAATTTATCTAAAAATATCACAACGTTTGTAAAATGCAATGAAAAAGAGATTAAGAGGAGAAAATTAAAAAGAGAAACTGTGACACAGTCAGGCACACAGAAAGGTCAAACATCTAACTACCCTTTTACGTCGAGGGTAAATAAATGGAAAAAGCAGCTGACACAACGCGACGAATGAGAATAGGCCGTCAGTGCGACCTTACTCTTCAAATTACCATAAACCAATAGACCTCTATATATCGTCTGTTAGTGAAGCACTTTGTTAACCGACTCAGTTGAAGAGTGTACTGTACTTTGTAAAGTAGAATTTTAAAAAATAATGTCACAATATTTCCCGCATAACGAAATGTAGATAGAAGCAAGTGTTAAGAAACTCTGTCCTCCAAGCACCACTCTACATTTGAGATGATACCTATGACTTGGTACTTGATGAAATTTAATGCCAACTTTATCTCTTATCATTAGAGGCGAAACAAATAAATTTATTCAATTTTCCTATTTTTTTGGGAATCGACCCTGCGACCGTCGCGTTTCAGACACTGTGACAAAAAAATAAGTATAGGAAATTATAGTTGAGAGACAATAGCGTTTATTGCGTGTGTACCTAAATATGTTAAAGTAATCCGATTCCAATTTATTACCATCAATATGAACTATTTGCATAATTTGTTTTTTATTTCATTTTCACGTTGTTTCTCGCATATCATGCATCGCATATCATCGCATCATCTCGCAGGATAGGAAGCAGGAACTTGGTAACAAAATGTTAAACACTTTGTTCCTACTAAAACACTTCCATTCTCCACTTTCCATCAAATTATTTCAAATGTTGAGTGGCAAAAATCAAGGTCACATTTTGCCAAAATATTACCAGAACCAGAAGTAATGTAAATATTAAATATTGCATAAAATATTGTTCATTTTTTTGTCATGAAAGTTAGTATTTATTCTCCTTATAAGAATTTCGAGAAATTCTTCCTCAGTGCTTTCTAATCTCTTCAAGAAACGATAACTTCAGCGTTTAACGCCGTGTAGTTATGGTTTAACATTGTCAGTCAGTCAGAAACAGCTTAATAAAAAGATATAGTAAAGATATATATTAACAATAGCACTGAAACAACTTAATATTTAAAAAAAAACTTATTATCATTTATTCCGATAGAGGAAACAAATATTAAAGGAGACCAATCCAATTCAATTCTATATAAAGAATGAAACATTTTCGAAGTCAGCGATGCGCAAACACGCCATAGGTATATGAACCCAACCGTTTCATACAATTCGATAAACCACAGATCCTCTGACGATACATGGTACACACCTACGATGAGAGGATGATATTGAAATTTAAATACATCTACAAGTATTATATACTGGGTATTACGTGATAGAGACCTTTTTTTGTTAGCTTCACGCTTTATCCCGCACATGGCAAAGTATAGGGAACGTGAGAACCGATTGTTAGGATACTCCGTTTCATTCTCTACTTTCCGTCGAATTTGAGGCATTGCGTGTTGAGTGGCGGAACTCAACGCCGCGTTCTGCTTTGTTATCGGAGGTAAATAATTAAAGTAAGTAATATTTTATTTGTTTAATTGGGGATTTACAGTTACACGCTTGTGCCTTCGTGTTACGGAATGCGTCATATTTTTTTAAGGTTATTAAATAACTTTTGAATTAATACTGAATTATTTATTTTATACTTGAGTTCTGTCGCGATAGGCGTAGGAAGGCATAAAGTAGTTGGGGTTATGCCTATGACAGAATGTTACTAACAATTTTTTTTTCTGATAAAAAAAGATCTATATACAATCAGATTTGTTGAAAATTGAAGCACAGGCTCCTCCTGGAAAATGTTTCTAGATGCGCTCATGTCTGTCATGGTGACGGGATACCAGTGTGCGACTGTAAATGTGACAGGTAGCGGGTTCAATCCCTACGAGTAATTAAAACATTAAATATTTTTATTTCTTCATTATGATATAAGGCAAAGCGTAGCGAGCGATTGAGTTCCGCGATTCAACACGCAATGGCCTCGTGTTCTGTTGACGCTTATTTGTTATACAAGTTTAAGTTTCAATAATGTACAGCATATTTTAGAAAATCTTTTGTTACTATAAAGGATGTATAGATTGTTTTAAGGTACGATGGATCTAAAATTCAAAGTTTTTTTTTCAGCTTCACGCTGTATCCCGCACGAGGCAGTGTAGACAGAGGGAACCCGGGAACCTAGTGTTAAGACACTCCGTTCCACTTCCGTTCCCCACTTCTAATGCATAGTTCTGAAATCAATAAGGATTATAAAAAAAACTAATAGCAGTCGTGGGACTGCCGATAGAAAAAATAATTAATATACAATTATCTTAATTATACATAGTATTTATATTTACACGAATTTCAATGATTTCAAGTTTGAACATTATTTTCATTATTTACATCATTGTCGTGACTCACAAAATTATACTTATCCAAAAAGCGTCCAACGCGCACATAATACAGTCAGAAATAGTCGATGTATTAGTGTATACGTGTACACAGGCTACTGCGCGTGCGCTAGTCTGGGTCTCCATAGCGATAGATATACTATTATCTAGCATGTCGGTGACGCGTACCGAGGATTTTACCCTCTACCAAAATGCTCAACGCGCCTAAAGAAATTTTCACTTCAAAAAAAACACGCAATACCTCAAATTTGGATTCGGAACGGATTGTCTTAATCCTGTTCCAAATTTTCCTTTAAATACTTTGCTATGTGTGAGATAAAGTGTGAATCAAAAAAAGAGTTTATCTAATAAAAGCGTGCGAAAACGCAATATTTACTTCACTAAAAATATTATAGGCATAAAATAAAATGCCGAAATGAGGCGAACCCCTCATAAATTTATAATACATACATTCACGTACAGTTAAAATTCTAACACCGTCATATGTTACACATAATATGTACGCACGAACGGAATTTACTAAATTTTGTATACATATTATCAAGTTAAAAACCAAGAGAGAAATGAAATAAGAAATATTATGTTTAATAAATTTAGAGGCCTGTCGTAGCGCAGCGGCACAAGAGTGTGACTGTAACCGGCAGGTTCTGGGTTCGATCCCCAGTCGAGGAAATGAAATATTTATGCCGTGTGATCCCGGCTTAGAATAGGATCACCCTGGTACTGATGGTGTCGTAAGAGGCGACTAAAGTGCGTGTGGTAGAGTCACATTGCCAGCAATGGCAACACGCATGGGCAGACTCGACCGGATTGTTACCACCCCCGGCATTTAAGACCGGCGTTAAGTAGTGGCATTGGCCACTGCGTTTCGCATTAGGTAATGCCGGGCCCCGGTGCCCAAACACCTTAAAGGACGGCAACGCTCCTGTAGCTCCTCTGGAGCTGCATGGGGCCGTGGGCGACGGAGATCATCTACCATCAGGTGACCCGTACGCTCGTTTGCCGTCTCTTCCATAAAAAATATATATATATATATATATATATATATATATATATATATATATATATATATATATATATATATATATATATATATATATATATATATATATATATATATATATATATATATATATATATATATATATATATATATATATATATATATATATATATATATATATATATATATATATATATATATATATATATATATATATATATATATTTATATATATATATATATATATATATATGTATATATATATATATATATATATATATATATATATATATATATATATATATATATATATATATATATATATATATATATATATATATATATATATATATATATATATATATATATATATATATATATATATATATATTTAAATATTTAATGTTTCATTTCTTCGCTCTGGTATTAAGGCAAAGCGCGGCGTTGAGTTCCGCCACTCAACACGCAATGCCTCAAATTCGGCGGAAAGTGGGGAACGGAAGGTGGAACGGAGTGTCTTTACATTAGGTTCCCGGGTTCCCTCTGTCTACCCTGCCTCGCGCGGGATACAGCGTGACGCTAAAAAAAATGTTTAATAAATGTATAAGAAATTTGCTATTAGACGTATTTTTTTTCACGCCGTTTTCCACAAATAGTGTTATAGGCATAGGGCACTAGCGTTGAGTCACTCCGTTTTCCATACACTAACCAATTTTCGAGACGTCGTCGGTTAAAACCCAAAATATAAAATAAATAAGAAATATTAAGCAAGAAATATTTGTTTTCTTTGCAAATATATAAGAAGTTTACTATTATTTCTTTCACACTGTACCCCGCAAAAAGCAGGATAGGCAGAGGGATGTAGTGTAGAGACACTCCGTTCTCCACGTAGTATCAGTGGATAATGTCTGAATTTTCAAGACATCGGATATTGGGTGTAGCTCAATATTGCAATTTCTTTTAACACCAGATTGAAGAAATGATAGCAACTCGTTCTTCGGAATTGGAATAGATCCCGCAACTGTTATGTTTGCAATTAGATTTTCTTCACTTTTCATTTCTAATCAGTGTTGCTTTTACAATCGCGCTTGTACTACACAATGACGACAGGCTCCATTATCTATACTTATAATAAATCTGTAACTGATCACTGTCTGTACATGGAAGATATATTATAAGAACATCTTACAGCTTATTAATGAAATTGGACGCAAAATAGTGATTTTTAAAAATTTTGCATTGTGTTTGTTTGTGCGTTAATCTCAGAATTGCTAATCAGATTTGAGTGCAGTTTTCACTATTATATTTTCCGCTTTCCAGCTTCCGCCTGTTTAAGAGGCTTTTAATTTTATTAACGATTACGCCAATAAGGGGGTAGGCAAAGAAAACTAGATATGTCTGAATTCAAAATAATTAATTCCCCCCCCTTGAATCGAATCCAGAACCATCGTGAATACTGCAACGAAAGCCTTATGTGTATTATATAACACCATCTTTGCCACAATAATGTTGATTTCTTTATACAAAAATGCATATTTCAAGGTTAAATTGAGTGTAAATTTTAAGATAACCGCACCGTTTACCTGTTTTTCGTTAAAGTGTAGTTGTATTTAATTTACAAAAAATAAAAGAAAATATTCTTTCTTTTTAATGAAAAAATGTTATCTCGCTGCTGCATGACTTTTTTCCGCGCAGCTGGCAGCAGCTGCATTTTGGTAGTTTTTAAAAGGGTCCTACACTCTTCTCTTTTTCCTTCTCTCAGCACTAAACTCAGAAAGAACATCTCGGATTCTATAGATATGGAAAATAACAAGATTTTATTTACCCAGCTATAAATACAAGAACAATGCGAACCCAATTCATTATTCTAAGCTCTAACCAATAACCATCGCTTCCGGCTTATACATTTTTAACTAAGCTTTGCACAAAGTTTATAAAAAGTTTTATGCTGTGCGCCTGTGGGGTAACAATAGAATCTTTAAAGAGAATCTGTAGAAATTTCCTAGATTCTATTCTTGCTTGGGACAATGTGTTTAACATTTACATTTATTAATATTTTTAATTTACATTAATTTACTGTGCCTGTCGTGGCGGCACAAGCGTGTGACTGTAACCGATAGATTGTGAGTTCGATCCCCACTCGAGGAAATGAAATATTTAATGTTTTCATTTCTTCGCTGTGGTACAAAGAAAAACGCGGCGTTGAGTTCCGCCCCTCTACACGCAATGCCCCAAATGTGATTTTCTCTATTGACTGATTCTAGATGAATATGTTGATATATTTATATGCCAACTGCCTCAGTTCCTGTTTCCTGGTGTTAAGACTTTCTGTTCCATTTTGCAATTTCCGCCGGATTTTTAGCGAGCGAAGAAATGAAAACATTACAAAATAAATTTGATTATATTAAACATTTATTTTCCTCGAGTGGGGATCGAATCCACTACTTGTCGCTTTTTCAGTCACCCACTTGTGCCCCAGCGCCGAAAGGCGTCTACTAGACTGTTATTAGTAGATCTATAATTAATAATAAAGTCTAAGGCAATTCTAAGCAGACTGAAAATGTAATAAGAAAAGTTCTTTGTTTTGATTTAATAACGCCTAGGTCGATGAAGCAATTCAATTCCAATTAATTGATTACTTTCGTCTTGTTCAATTAATATTCTTGAATCCAAAAGCTTCGCCCGATTAAAAATATACCAATTCCATCCATTAGCCAAACTATTAAAAGTCTTTACATAGCCTATATATTAAGTGGTTTTTATATTTACAAAAAATGGATTTTCTAAGTTTAACTTACCCGTCTGTCTGTGGAACTGAAGCTTCTGAATGAATGAACCAATTGGAATGAGGCTTCGTTTATTGTGAGTTCTTAGTATTTTAGTAGTTCTTAGTATTTTTTTATAAAATGAAACGGATTAAATTAGTAGTTTAAGAGCCCTTTGCCAAGTTGAGTTGGTGATATTTAGTTTAGAGGGTATTTTTAAAAATTATTTCTAAGGCATTGCGGGTGGCCTTTTTTTACCAGAGTAAAGAAAAAACAATATTTCACTTCTTCGAGTGGGAATCGATCCAACAACCTGTTGGTTACAGTCACACCCTTGTGCTACTGCGCCACGACAGGCCTCACAGTTGTTGACTATAATTTTTAAACCATAACGATTTTTTTAAATAATAGTATTTTAAATAACACATACTTTTTAATTCATTCTATTTTAGATAATTAAAATATTATATTCAATTATTTAATTTTTCATTATTTTTGTGGAAAATTTAAGTCACTTCTATTTTTTTTTAATAACTTTTAATATTAAATTATTATTCATTATTGATAGAAAGATTATTTTAAGAATGTGTATTATAACTATCAGCGTCTTTTGTAAATATATCCGACAACACAACAGGTTCCCAGGTTCCCTGCACCTTAACAGCTACGTGCGAGATTACGTTGATCTAATAAAAAAAAAAAAACTAGTTAAGAATCAAACTCACTAACTCAATTTATAAACCAAATGGACAAAGTATCTAAGCTTCAGGAGGAAACAAAATAAAATAAAACAGCAAATAGCCCGTTGTGGCATTTACAAGAAGATATATGTAGCCATGTATGGCGAACTAAGTTTTAATTTTAAATGTGATTCAGTTATGTTATATGGAAAATATAAATATCTCAGCTTCACGCTGTATCCCTGCACTAGGCAGGGTAGGCAGAGGGAACGGAAGTGAAACCTAGTGTTATGACACTCCGTTCCACTTCCGTTCCCCACTTTCCGCCGAATTTGAGGCATTGCGTGTTGAGTGGCGGAACTCAACGCCGCGCTTTGCCGTATTACCAGAGCGAAGAAATGAAACATTAAATATTTAAATTGAAAATATTAAATATTTCATTTCCTCGACTGGGGATCGAACCCAGAACCTGTCGGTTACACTCTTGTGCCGCTGCGCCACGACAGGCCTCAAAATATAAATATATAGTAAAAATATTGAAAATATTATTAGATAGATTTTTTGTCGATTGCAAAAAAATGCCGAAAGCCTACTAAAAGTAGTTACTATGTATTATAAACTTTTATGAGCCTCAAAATACTCACTCACTCACTCACTCAGCTTCACGCTCTTTCCCGCAAATGGCAGAGTAGGCAAAGGAAACATGGAAACCTTTGCCCACTTTCCGCCGAATTTGGGAAGTGTGGAAAGGAATTGTCGTGTTGTGGCGGAACTCAAGGCCGCACTTTACGTTGTTGCTAGAGCGAAAAAATTAAAACATTAAATATTTAATTTGAAATATTAAATATTTCATTTCCTCGAGTGGGGATCGAGCCCACATCAAAATAAGCTAGCTATTTTATATAATTATGATACCTGAAAGAATCGTAAGTACAAATTCTTTTTTTTACTTGGCTTTACGCGTTCGGGTACATAACATGATATACAGAGGAACATGGGAACCTAGTGTTAAACACTTCGTTCCCATAAAGATACTTCCGTTCCCCACTTTCTGTTAAATTCTAGAGGCATTGCGTGCTGAGGGCTGGCTTTGTCTCGTCGAATTATATACTAAATTCAGTAACCTTTTGGTATATATTTGATCCCTTTAGTGACACTTCAATAGGCTATTATATATGACAATACGTTAGATTAAATTAATTATAAACGTGATTTCACACGTGGTTACTGAATTGTAAGTAGTTTTGTATTCATTGCGGATATATATATATATATATATATATATATATATATATATATATATATATATATATATATATATATATATATATATATATATATATATATATATATATATATATATATATATATATATATATATATATATGTATATATATATATATATATATATATATATATATATATATATATATATATATATATATATATATATATATATATATACATATATATATATATATATATATATATATATATATATATATATATATATATATATATATATATATATATATATATATATATATATATATATATATATATATATATATATATATATATATATATATATATATATATATATATATATATATATATATATATATATATATATATATATATATATATATATATATATATATATATATATATATATATATATATATATATATATATATATATATATATATATATATATATTATCTCAACTGATGTAAATAAAACACACACTATATGGTAGGTGGAGATAACCTAGAATACAGTTACTCACATTGCGCGTAAAGTGACGGAACTCAACGCTGCACATTCACCTTTTTTCCATAGCGAGGAAATTTTATGAAATTATATCTCCGATGTATCGAACCCACACCCGTTGTTCACACGCTGTCCCGCTAAGCCAAGACAGCCTCAGTTTTTTTTTATTTATGTATAACATATTAATTCAGAAGCTTATAAGATTAGACTTTATATCAAAACACTTACAACATGAATGCCGAAAGATCAAAGGCTGTATCGCTTAAGCAATCAAAAGGAAAAATCTGATTTATCGTTATACACTATATTATCTTGTTTACATAATACATTTATTTTCAAGATTTATTATACAAGTGGTATTTCGTATTGAGTGGCGTAACTCAACGCCGCGGTTTAGTCTTGATATTAGTACCAGAAAATGAAATTCTTTTCCCCAAATGGTATTGAACCCACAATACGTTGTATTGATGTGCCACGATTGCCTTTTATTTTTTTTAGGCAGAGTAAACTTAGGAATATAGTGTTAAGGCAATCTGTTCTCATTAAGTCACTTTCCACAGAACTTCAGTCATTCTCTTACCAGAGCGAAGAAATTAAAATATTATATATATCAGTTCGTCGACTGGGTATCGAACTTACAACCGATCGTGCCATCACACTATTATAGACCATTACGCCATTATAGATATACGTATATATGTTCTCAGTTCAATTGCACGACAGCGTAATCTGTTACAATTTAAATGAATTGCACTTACATTTGTATTAAGTAATTAGCCATTAGAGCAAGTGGAAAATTAAACGAATGACTTTAAGATTTACTTTGTATTTCTAAATTATAAAATTAAAGCTACAGTGAGATTATTTATCATTAAATGTTTATATATACCTGTTTTAAAATATGAGAAACTGGTGAAGAATTGATCTCGTAATAAGGAAAAGCACGGCGTTGAGTTCCGCCATTTTGTAATTTTTGGCAATGAGGGGACGGAAATGTCTTAATTTAGGCCGATTGTATTAACACTGGATTCTTTTGCCTACACACACTACTATGTACAGGACATAGTATGAAGACAAAATAAAAGTCTCCACTCTGGTAAACAAAATACTGCATTGCGTTCCGACACTTAACGCACACTGTCCTGAATATTGAGTGTTGCTTGGTGAACGTAATGTGTGAACCTAGGTTCCCTATTACCAGCTGAAAATATATTTTAAAATTTCAGTTAATCTACAGGCCTGTCGTGGCGCAGCGGCACAAACGTGTGATTGTAACAGGTTGTCGGTTCGATTCCCACTTGAGAAAATGAAATATTTTATATTTTTAATTTAAATATTTAATGTTTTCACTTCCTCGCTCTGGTACAAGGAAAAACGCTGCGCTAAGTTCCACCACTCTACACGCAATGCATCAAATTTGGCAGAAAGTGGGGAACGGAAGTAAAATGGATTGTCTTTACACTAGGTCGCCTCTGCCCTGGCAAGTGCAGGATACAACGTGAAGCCGAGTAAGTAGTTAATCTAAAATTCTGAAGCCTTAAAATTGAAGCCTGTCAGATTGATCAGGAGCAAAACTGTGTGATTGTAAACCCGATAGGTTGTAGGTTCGATCCCGGCCATATGCGGAATACACTGTGAAGCTTAAATAAAACAAACATAATTAACAAAAATTATCATGTAGATATTTTTCACGTTTAAAATGCATATATTTTATAGCAAACTCGACATTACCAAGATATTAGCTTTATTACCTATTCCTCGTCCACTGCACGATAAATTAACCGCTTTTAGTGTTGACTAAAGTAGACGTTCATTTATATTCAAAATATTTTATCTTTACATTTGACGTTTATTTAAGATATAATATGATTAAAGCGGCGGAACTCAACGCCGTGATCGTTTAAACATATTTAAGAAGCAAAAACATAATTTTATAGTTCGCTTTGTATGCTGTAATAATAACAAATATATAAATAGAAAATTGAATTACAATAATGTTTTTTTGTACCAACACTTAAATATCAAAGTACTTCCTTCCGGGAAGGTAACTTTTGTACCTAGTATAAAAATACTCTGTTTCCATGAAAACTATTCCAAATTTTCCAATAAATTTGAGGTATTACGTTGAGTGGCACAGCTTAACGCTGCGTTTTATCTTGTTACCAATACCATATAAATATAATCTTATATAATTTTTTATCCTCGAGTGGAGATCGAATTCATAACCTGTCACTTTTACAGTCACACGTTTGTTGTCCACAGCAAGCCTTCCAATTTTCGACAAAAAAAACGACTTTACACATGTAGAGAAAAAGCTTTGGTAGGCAGATATCTGTAATGTATAATAGAACGCTCTCCAAGTAAGAATCGAATCACATCTACGTCTTTAATGTTAACACATACGCAATAATCTTTCTTTATACTCAGCTTCACGCTGTATCCTGCGCATGGCAAGGCAGAGGGAACATGGGAACCTAGTGTTAAGACACTCCGTGCCACTTCCGTATCCTACTTTCCGCCGAATTTGAGACATTGTATGTTGAGTGGTGGAATTCAACTTGGCTTTAATTATAAATATACTTTAAATATACTTTATTGTACTAAATAGGTACATAAAAAATAGTAACATGAAAAGAAAAGTGTACAAAGGTGGACTTATCTCTGTTAGAGATCTCTTCCAGCCAATACATAGCTTATATACACATAATAAATATATACTTCCTAAGTAAATGTGAACTCACAACCACCTTAGATAATTAAAATTAATCAACCAGCATTAATGTACTATATATTGAATATAAAATATTGTATTTAATGACTTTTTCCGTAACTCAAATTGAGTTTAATCAAATTATGAGGGCACCGAGATGAATTCTCGTCCCGTCTCAGTTTCTCTAGACGCTGCGATCGCCCTTTGATGTTACAAAGTTCATGAAAACGGAAGTCCGAAGGGTGAATGGTTTATTAAACTGTACTAGATTAGATTTTTGGTCTCACTTGTTTTTTCTTTAGTTTCCTGTTATATCTCCTCACCTAGTGTACATATACTTCGTCCTTTACTGGTGAAAATGCTTCTATTCACGGAGATTCTTGAAAATTAAAGAAAAAATATTATTTATGGAAATTAAAAAAATAGTAGAATATTTAATAAAAAACAAATTTTAAATATATTTTTTGGTATAATATTGACTCTAATGGATGGATTCCATCAAGCAGCATAGCATGGTAGGCAGAGAAAGCTTGGGAACCCAGTGTTGAGCTTCTTCATTCTCATAAATACACTTCCGTTCCTTATTCTCATCTTAATTAATACTATGTGACGGAGCTCAACGCTGCACTTAACCTCGTTTATCCAAGCTGGCACTCGAATATATATGATATTTTGTTCCCACGAATGGTAATTGAACCCTGAATCTGTTTCGCTTACGGTCGCACCTTAGTGCTCCTGCACAAGACAGGCCCAAGTTTATTCGATATTATGTTTATTTTCACAAATATCTTATAAATAAGCTTTCGTTGCCTATCTATAAAAAGTTCTTGAAAATTATTAAAATATATAAATAAATTGTCATTTATATTTTCAGGTACGTACCAGAGAGCTTAGTAGTTTCGTATTGAAGAATGTAAGTATTTTTTTTTTCTTTTTCAATATTTATCACTTATAACATGTTGATAAAGCAACTCAACGCCTCGGTGATTTTGTGTAATTCGACTAAAATAGCAAAATCAAGCGAGAAAGTCGCGGTTGTAACGCTAGTATAGAAGGAAATGATATTAAATCAAATTTTAACTACTCAAATAGGCAATTCCAGGCACCATTGAATAGTTACATAGAAATATCTGTAGTGTCTGTCCTAAAGGAAGCTACCTCCAGCTCGTAAGGTCTGCTGAGAAGAGCCGGTAACAAACTTAATAGTTGCTCTTTAAAAATATAAATTAAAATAAATGTATGACATATTTAGTTTCTTGAGTGAGTACCAACGGCATTTAATGCCACGTACTCTTCATCATGATAATAGTCTTGAAATGAATGAAACACTTTGCCTTATAATATATTTTTAACTTTCACTAAGACAAACTATTTTAGTGGCGAATCTAACATCACTTGTAGATTTATTTATAAATACGTGTACCACAGCCCATAAACGATTTATTAACTTTTTGAAGACGAAAACTTGGAGTGATCAGCTTGTTTTTACTTTTTGTATTAATATCATGTCTATCGCTGTTCTTTAGGTATATCAAAATTTCTAGATATAATATCTACATACAGGAATTGTATTCCCGCTACCATAGAAATTATCATATAAATAAACGATTTTTGTTGGTTTTCCTCCATTTTCCGTCAAAAGCATTCGTAAAGAATTGCTAGCAAGCGAATAGAACGTTAATTAACGTCTTTTCAGAATCCCGCACAAGAAAGGAGGCAGAGAGAACCTAGTGTTAACTCACATCGTTTGAAAATTGAACTACTCGCCAAAATTTTGAGATATAACGTGTTAAGGAGCGGAACATAACGCTGCATTTTGCATTACCAAGACCGTTAAACAATATTGATATTTCTACAAGTGAAAATCGCACCACAATCAAACAACAATTAGTATTAAAAATATATTTAAACTACTTTATATATGAAATTATGTCGCCTAATCACATATTCATAACTTTAAATGCAGGTATTAACAACTCACTGATACTAATCTTATTTAAGAATAAAATGCAAATTTACGGAGTTTAATTCCACAATTTACCACATTATGTCTTTAAATGAATAAAATAATCCTCTCTACCTATACTACTAATTAATTCATAACTCCAGATCTCAGGCGGTACCTACAAATGTATATAATAGTAAATTGATAGAATCAAATGGTTTTCATGCCATAATCCTTTAATTTGTCTCAACAGCCCATTCACTTAATTGAGGATTTAGTCTCGCATACTGGAGACTATATTGAATTTGCTTTGTTTACAGATAACTTATGTTATAAATATGTGATAGATAGATAGCATAGTTTAATGAAATAGCGATTTAGAAAAGCTATATATAAAAATTAACATAACAATAATGAGAACGTATGGTTAAGTGATCAAAACGCTTGAACGTTTCTCAAGAGGCACAGATTCAATCAAGCTCGCGTCGACATTTTAAGCGGCTGCAACTGGGTAACGGAAGTGAAACGGAGTGTCTTAACACTAGGTTCCCAAGTTCACTCTGCCTACCCTGCCATGTGCGGTATACAGCGTGAAGCTAAGTTTTATCCTATAAAGGTAGGCAGCGGGAACCTAATATTAAGTTAACGTTCCTTTCACCTACATACTATCTAATTTTCAACCCCTTTATTATAAACTCGTGAAACAGCCAATTATCAAAAACGCTGTTACTCAAACGTAGATTAAGTTCCCATTCAAACAAATGTTCATATTTAAACTATTTTAATTAATTTAGTTAGACAATGTTTTGACTTTATAAAATGGAGAACGAAACTATTTTTAAACTAGCGACCCGCCTGCGGCTTCGCCCGCTGAATTACACTATTTTATTTCAATTATTTTCCAGCTTCACGCTGTGTCCCGCAATAGGCAGGGTAGGCAGAAGGAACGAAAGTAAAACCTAGTGTTATGGAACTCCGTTCCACTTCCGTTCCCCACTTTCCGCCGAATTTTTGAGGCATTGCGTGTTGAGTGGCGGAATTCAACGCCGCGCTTTGTCTTATTACCAGAGCGAAGAAATGAAACATTAAATATTTAAATTGAAAATATTCAATATTTCATTTCCTCAACTGGGGATCGAACCCAGAACCTGTCGGTTACACACTCTTGTGCCGCTGCGCCACGACAGGCCTCAAAAATCAATTATTTTCTTGTTCTAATAAAATTATCACTTTTACGACAATATTCTATACATTGAAAAGTTAAATCAATGTAACAGTTTTTTCTAAACTAAATATTTTAAATTGAATTAACTTTTTTATTTATCAAATGAAAATGAAACAAATAATAATAAATATTGAAGGAAGGTTGACAAATATATAGTGTAATTCAAGCGGGCGAAGCCGCCGATGGGTCTGGCTAGTTATTAAATAAAATTAATAATTTAAATAATTTAAAAAAATATTTACAAACAAGTGAAACCAAACCCAACGAGCTTGTATTAAAAAATAGTTCATTAAAAACTAAAATACACGTAAACTTCTTGTCTACTTCGCCGTTTCAACTGACACGACTCGTGTGTGGCCTTATTAGGACGCCTAGAGCTTTTAACAACGGACTAGTGGTGTGGTATATCGATATCGATATTTTTATTATTTGTGGCCTGGCGTGGCGGAGATTGGGGACTGGAACGGAGTGTCTTAACACTAGGTTCCCAAGTTCCCTCTGCGTACCTACCTGCTTTATACACATGGTAGTACATACGGGATACAGGGTCAAGCTGAGTGATTATTTATATTTAAAAAAATAAAGATAACGCTGGTTATAAGTGTTTCAAAACTAAGATTTTTGGTACTTTTAGATAATAAAAGGACAGAAAATTAAATTACACTTTTCACCAAGGCACAAGCGTGTGACTGAAACACGTTGTGTATTCGATCTCCACTCGAGGAAATTAAATATTTAATCATTCTTTCAAAATAAATATTATCAAATTCAGCGGAAAATGGGGGAGAGGGACGAAGTGCCCTGACACTAGGTTCCCAAGTACACTTTGACTACTCTACCATGTGCAGGATACAGCGTGAAACTGAAAGAAATAATAATATCTATTATATAAAAAAAAACATAATCGAATATGTCTCAGCACTATTAACGGTGTGCTCGGTCTATTTATACAAGTTTCTTCACAACACGCTTCGCACTAGATTTTTAAACTCATATTTTCTTAACGTTAGAACAAAAGTAGGTCCCATTTACAGATTGTCTTGAAGAATGAAACTTTTTAATTTTATATTCACGCTTAGACCATTTATTATTACTGAGAAGGTAGAGCAACTTTGAGATAAGACTTCTTTCCCATTTAAGAGACACTTCGTGTTGAGGTGCGGAGTTCAACGCTGTGTTTTATCTATTTCTTTTTCTCTAAATAGTCATATGAAAATAATCACACGACATAATAATATATAGAAAACCGTTTAGACACTTTCTGCTAAATTTGGAAATATTTTTGTAATTTATTCCTGCGTTTTACCAAACCATAATAGTTATGCTGATATTTTTTCTATTTTATATCAGAAGATTATTTGTTACAACATTTTAATATCATTTCAATATACTACTATTATTTAGTTGGATTTTTTTTTAATTTATCATGCTAATATGGGAAAGTATTTCCGAATTTCTATTTATTTTTCAGCTTCACACGTATCATAGTCTCTTATATAATGAGGCCTGTCGTGGCGCAACATTCAATTAAATATTAAATGTTTTCATTTCTTCACTCTAGTAACAAGGCGAAGCGCGGCGTTGAGTCCCGTGACGCAGACACGCAATGCTTCAAATTCGACAGAAAGTGGGGAATGGAAGTGGAAGAAGTGTCTTAACAATAGGTTCCCAAATATCCTCTGCCTACCCTGCCATGTGCCTGATACAGCGTGAGTTATACAATTCTATATGACCATCGATAGCTCCAAATAACAGTTTTCTTTTATATAACTGTATGAGCTTACTAGAACTACATTTTGAAAGAGATTCGCTCTTTATATTGACACTACAAGGTGGCGGTACTTAACACCGCGTCATATATATTCACCGAATAATGAAAATATATACAAACTCTTTCTTTACATTTGATTTCAATTTACAACTATCGCAAGTACATTACATATATTCCAAGTGCAAGTGCTTTCGTTTTTATTAGTTACTATTACAGTGGCTACATGATTTATGATATAAATGATAAATTAAACGTCAGAAATAAAAATATGGAATTCTAACTATTATTAGTTCTGTTAATGTGGCCTATCGAGGTACAGAAGCACAAGTGCGTGACTGTAAGCGATATGTTGTGGGTTCGTTCGCCGCTTGAAAATGTGACTTTAAATTCAAATATTTTTATTCAAAATAAGAAGTTACAAGCTTCGTTTTTTGAACGTCAAACAATTTGCCACCAGTTAATTAAAGTTACTGCCTCAGACCTGAGAAGAACCGACGAAAGAAAAGCAACGGGACATGTCTTTTTTTTTTTAAGTAAAGTTTTACATCATATTATAATAATTGACAATGCTATATTTTACTCCCAAGGCGTGTTAATAATATTTTCAATTAAAATAATAAGTATTTTCAAATTAAATATTTATTTATATATAATTTCTTTCAAAAAATCTCTTAACGCAGGGAACGGAACAGATCGTCTTTATACCAGATTCCTAATATCCTCTCTGCCTACTTGCGTGAAGCAAAGAACAAAAAAAGTAATGATTTTTTTTTTAACAAATATTTTATTAAAAAATATTTTCTCTTTACACAAAAAAAGATTCACGTAGTATCCCACATATGACAAGGGAGGCCGCTCCACTTTCGTTTCCCACGTTCCGCCGACCGCCGTTCCATTTGGGCCATTGCGTGTTAAGTGGCGGAACTCAACGCCGCGTTTAACCCTTGTACCAGAGCGAAAAAATTAAAACATTCAATATTTAAATTGAAAATATGAAATATTTCATTTCAACGAGTGGCATTGAGAATCGAAGGCATGTAATGTAATAAAACCCAAAACAAAGTTTTTATTAAATTATTGTTTGTTTGTCTGAGATTTGATTAATACAACAGTATATTAAAAGTAGTGTAGTTTAGTTATATATAAATATATTTAACTATATATAACAAACGATATCAATAATATAAGAAAAAAAAAACCCTTTTATCATTAACCGTATCGTACCGTATATCCCCATAGACATTTTAAAAGCCTATCGAACTGTAAAGCTCATTGGCAGTTGCTCAACTGACTCTGCAGTTTGAGTTATGCTTTTGTTGCTTAGACAATGTATTAACGTGTGTTCTAGTTTAAAGCAATCGATGCTGAAGTGTCTTGAGGAGAAGTCTTTTATATTTATACTAATCGACGCCGGTGTTTTTGGAAAATGGAATGGAAAATCTTGTTTCTTTTTTTGTAGGAATTTCATGAAATCCTCACTTATTGCTTCTATTCCCTAATGTTCATAAATAGGTGCACAGATTAGTACTTACATCTAAAATAAAGTAAGTGAAAATGTAGTATGCAACAGGATTTGTACCTGCGGCTCTTGGAACTCGTCTAAGTGCTACGACCACTAAGCCATACGTTCTCATCCATCCAGCTACGTCGAAACTCTTATATGCTTTTTACAACTTATTTATGCTTCTAGAATAACACATTGTTTTTCATTTGTCTAAATAATAAAATAAATCAATCACTAAGTAACAAAAGTATTTTACACGACGAATATGAGGTAAAGCGCGGCGTTGAGTTCTGCCCCTGAACACATAATGCCTGAAGTACTCGTATATATGCATAATATATTGTATAGCAAAAAGAACTAATAGTTGTTGTTTCTCATTTGTAGGTAGGTAAGTAAGTATGTTTTTTTAATTAACGTTTTATCGTCCACGAAAAAAAGCTACTACTTTTGTTCGACTCAAACTCAAGATGTTGGATATCGAAGGGTGAAATGTTCTTAAATAAATTATTATTCTAGTGCACCCGCTCTAGAAAACAAAGTGAGGCCAGGCAAGTTTTGGCAATTTTAAAATTTGATCAGCAAACAAAGAAAAATTTGAAACGGAGTATCTTAACACTACGTTTCAGCTGCCTTTCCCTTAATTTACCAATGACACAAATTTATGTTTACATTAATTTACCAATTTACCAAGTTTACATTAATTTATTATTTACCATTTATTATTTACCAATGGCACAAATATATTTTTTTCATACATAAAATATATAAAATATGTACGAGTATATAATATTTCATATAGCTTTCAAAGACTTTAAAAAAATTAATTCAAAAGCAACCTTTTTCCGCGCCCTTAAACCTTTAAACTCATATTTTTACAAGATTAACTCTATTTACATGTAAAAATGATTACTCAAGAGCGTTTCAAAGCGTTCATTTTATTTTCTTTATAAATAGCGATGTAATTTTTATTTCATAATTTATTTGAAAGAATAGGAAAAATAATTTTGCATAATATTTATTTTAGTGTTGTGTTTAACACAGCGTCTGATCGTAAAGACAAAGGTTGTTTGTTCGATCCTACTCGAAGAAATTATATATTTCATATTTGTGTTTTATATATCGTCTTAATTTCTAAATACGAAAATAATTTAAATTTAATTTATTTTTGGCCTGTCGTGGCGCAGCGGCACAAGCGTGTGACTGTAACCGATAGGTTCTGGGTTCGATTCCCGGTCGAGGAAATGAAATATTTAATATTTTTAATTTAAATATTTAATGCTTCATTTCTTCGCTCTGGTAACAAGGCAAAAGGCGGTGTTGAGTTCCGCCACTCAACACGCAATGCCTCAAAGTCGGCGAAAGTGGGGAACGGAATTGGAACGGAGTGTCTTTACACTAGGTTCCCGGGTTCCGTCTGCCCCTGCCTCGTGAGGGATACAGCGTGAAGATAAAGGAATATTTAAAATGTTCATTTCTTTGGCCTGGCAAAGCTAAGTGTGGCGTTAAGTTCCACGACTCATAGCGCAATTCAGCGATAAGAGAGAAACGGAACTGATTGTCTTAAAACACGGTTCTCAAGTACAATCTGCCTTCCCTGCCATGTACGGGATACAGCATGATGCTGAAAAAAAAGTCTTCATGTCTCAACACAATGTAAATATATAAAATGTAACGTCTCGTTGTGATGATACATAAAAAGTTATTTACAATAATGTGAGACTGACGCTTGTACTAACGTTCGTACTCGCGGATGGGATAAGAGCATATACGTTCATTTATGTATTCATTATTATATTCATTATCAATTGATATATTCAATAGCATCATAATTGAGGCCTGTCGTGCCGCAGCGGGACAAGCGTTTGACTGTAATCGACAGGTTGTGAGTTCGATCCTCACTCGAGAGAATGAAATATTTAATATTTTCAATTTAAATATTTAATGTTTTCATTTCATCGCTCTGGTAAACATGCAAAGCGCGGCGTTGAGTGCCGCCACTCAACACGCAATGCCTCAAATGTGACGGATAGTGGGTAACGGAAGTGGAACGGACTGTCTTAACACTAGGTTCCCAAGTACCCTCTGCCTTCAATGCCATGTACGGGATACAGCGTGAAGCTGAGTAATATCAATTTATATATTTATTAAAAAAGTATTCCTTAAACGGACATCGAACCCAGACCTATAATTTTACAAGCAGACCTAATTTCTCTAAGCCACAAAAACTTCTCAGATTATTTTTTTTTCAGCTTCACGCTGTATCCCGCACTTGGCAGGGTAGGCAGAGGGAATGGAAGTGAAACCTAGTGTTATGACACTCCGTTCCACTTCCGTTGCCCACTTTCCGCCGAATTTGAGGCATTGCGTGCTGAGTGGCGGAACTCAACGCCGCGCTTTGCCTTATTACCAGAGCGAAGAAATGAAACATTAAATATTTAAATTGAAAATATTAAATATTTCATTTCCTCGACTGAGGATCGAACCCAGAACCTGTCGGTTACAGTAACACTCTTGTGCCGCTGCGCCACAACAGGCTTCAAACTTCTAAGTTTATAGATAATATATTACGTTCTTACGAAATACGTACAGGTTCAAATGACAAATTACTGGAGGTAAACGCTAGAAGTGAATACTTTGAATCCATTAATAAACATCAGATGTCGACGTTCCCCCAATTTTAGATGGATATTACAGAGTTATGTTTGACGTGTGTATATTTTGTTCGTTATAAGTTTTAAGGCCATCGTGGCTTAGGACAGTCTGTAAACGAGATGATTCCAGGTTCGATTCTCGTTTTAGGGGATAAATTTATTTGTATTGCCTGGTATTTAAACAAAGTATCATTTAATTACGCTTAACGTAATGTTAAGAAAATTGGGTTGTGTTTAGGGTCTTTCGCTTGATTCCCTATATCTTTCCTGCTGTATGAGGGATAGAGCGTGATATATGCGAGATACAGCGTGAAGCCGAAAAAAAATATAAAATAAATGTTAAATTGCTTAGAAATATTTTAACTACATTTTATACATACGGAGTTATGTCCATGCTATTTCTGTAGTTAAAGGTATTCTTCTCTTCTTTCTGTGTATTTTATTTAAGGCTGTATGTCCCATATAAGTCTATTTTTTTTTGTTTTATTCTAAATGTATCGTAAAAACAATAATTTGCTAACATACTGACAGTTTGACTTTGTTATATATTTAGAAATAGTATAGAAATATATTTTTTAATAAAATTATAAGCAATCGAAAAAAAAAGACATTGAGCTGAATATTTGATATTAATTTCAGCTCTACGCAATTGCAAAATAAATGGACAGACGGAAAACAAAATTATCCTTTAAGTTTTTCTTTTATTTTCCTTTAATGTATCACGTGCAAAGGAACTTGGGAACCTAGTGCGAATAAGACACTCTGTTCTTTTCCCCACTTTCTACCGCATTAAGGCAATTTGTGTTAAGTGACGGAGTTCAACGCCGCACTGTGCCTTCTTACAAGAGTTACAAAGGAAAACATTAAATAAATAACAATTTCTTTGAGTGAGGATCCAATGAATTATGCGCCACTCTAACGTAGGCCTGAAGTAACCGTAAAAACAAAAAAAAAATATCAAATATAAATACAGGTAAAATCACAATTTACTAAAACAACAAAGTGCTACCTTAATTAGTAATTAAGGGGTTGGAAGCGAGTGAATTTTAAATGTTTATTAAACAAAAAGCTAAAAGAGATGTAATTAGTATTTCGTGTTCGCCTTAATTGTTAAACAGTTATGTGAAATTGTTTTTTTTAACTTCTCAGTTTATTCCGCATGTATGGGAAAAGGGAACCTAATGTTAAGTATCTGTTCCCCATGCTTTGTTCAATTTTAAGAAGATTGCAGTTACGCAGCGGAGCTAAACGCTGCGCTTTATGTTGTTACCAGCATTAGAAAATTAAATTAAATAATTCCTGCAATGAGAATCCATGGATTAAAGTAAGATCCGTGATTAAAAGACTCTGTGCCGCTTGGTCAAGATGGATTTAAATATTAATTTCATGGCAACTAACATCGAGCTATAACATCGAGACCAGCATTTAATTGTAAATGGGATAGTTGTGTATTTGATTTCGATTCGATAAATTTTATCTTTTTCATTTCCCTGCGTTGAGACAATGTAGGATGCCAAGATCCACCATCCAAGAAGCAGTATCTCAAATTTCAACGGAAAATTTGGAACAGTGTAGTGACACTGACAAATTGGGAACATAGCGAAATTCCTTTTGATTACTCTATGGTAGCAGACGAAAATATACAATATACAACATAAAATATTATCTGTATATTATATCTTATTTTTTTAACTATAAAATTCCATACCTCTTGCTTTTAAATACATTTCAAAACTGCAAAAAAATTCATTCAAAAACTAAGCGTAATATGATATTTTAATGAAGTAAACTTGTCGTGAATAGTAAAAATTTTACACCATTTTAAAATACACGGCCCATTGTAAGCTAAAGTCAGTCTAATGTTAGCGTATGAGCAAAAATTTTCAGTCCCTTACCAAACAAAACTTGAGTCATTAACGAATGTAACAAAGTGCTTCCAAATGTCGAACACAATTTTAAAGGCGTAAAGTATGAGCGGTAGCGATTTTTTGGTTTTGTTATTTATATTTAAATATATATAATTTATTTATTTATTTATTTATTTCAGCTTCACGCTGTATCCCGCACTAGGCAGGGTAGACAGAGGGAACGAAAGTGAAACCTAGTGTTATGACACTCCGTTCCACTTCCGTTCCCCACTTTCCGCCGAATTTGAGGCATTGCGTGTTGAGTGGCGGAACTCAACGCCGCGCTTTGCCTTATTACCAGAGCGAAGAAATGAAACATTAAATATTTAAATTGAAAATATTAAACATGCCGGCCTGTCGTGGCGCAGCGGCACAAGAGTGTGACTGTAACCGACAGGTTCTGGGTTCGATCCCCAGTCGAGGAAATGAAATATTTAATATTTTCAATTTAAATATTTAAAGTTTCATTTCTTCGCTCTGGTAATAAGGCTAAGCGCGGTGTTGAGTTCCGCTACTCAACACGCAATGCCTCAAATTTGGCGGAAAGTGGGGAAAAGAAATGGAACGAAGTGTCTTTACACTAGGTTCACGGGTTCCATCTGCCTGCCCTGCCTCGTGCGGGATACAGCGATAAGCTGAGTAAAAATATTAAATATTTCATATCTTCGAGTAAAAATCGAACCCAAAACCTGTCGCACTTGTGTTCTCAAGTTACGACAGGTCTCAAAGTAGTTAGTTTACGGAGTGTAGGGAGTGTAGGGAAGATATACAAATGATGTAAAATATTTGTATATACTAAAAGCTTAAAACATCTTTAACCATCGTGTATACAGCTTTCAAATATACGACACTCTACGTCGAGACACTGTCAACTTAAGAGTACTCAGCTAGAATTTAGGCCAAAATAACGAGCTACTCGCTTCTTCTCGCGTAACAGGGTAGCCTAGTGTGAAAACCCTTCATTCCCCATTTTCTGGATAGTGACAGTACTCAACACCGCATATTGTATATTAAGGCAGAAAAATAAAAATCACATTTTAATGTATATCTATTTCTTGTGAGCGAGGAAAAATCATCAAACTACATATAGTCAATGGACCGAGATTTTTTCAAAAACCGATAACGTAAAAAAATATAGGAAAAACCTAATAGCAAAATAATTAAAGTTTGATATCGAAATATCAAAAATTCTCTATGTTATATAGTTTATTGATGAAGAAATGAAGCATGATTAATTTTATTGTTCTTTTAAGTAAATTCTATTCTTATTTTTAAAGGCAGACAAGTAGAATGAAATTATTTCGAAATATTTTCTCTGATAAGCATTACTACACAAAAAAAAAAACAAACATCAAATTATCTACACAAACACCACATATACAAAAAGCTGAAGTCCTTTTTTCGTACATAAAAAGGGGAGCAAATTAAACCAAGTGTTCCATTGCGTGTTGAGCGGCGGACCACAAGGTCGTGTTTTGATACCAATAATATTGCTCCAAGTGAAAATTGAACCCAGAATCACATTTACATTCCAATGCCGTACATGCATACGTGTGGCTTATACTTTTCCTATTACAGCACACAAATATGCCAAAAATATAATAAATACTAATAATTCAAACATTTAACCGTGACCTTCAATAAGTATCCTTGTATCTATACAACATCTCATGGGAGGAACAAAACCTAAAATTAATGCTGCCATTAAATGTCTATAAAGGTGATAAGCTATCTGATCCTCTGATCCTGAAATGTAGGGAGAAGTCAAGATAAATTAATGGGATTAGTTAATAGCATGGTTTTACGTAATCAGGTCGACAGGTTCTAAACCCTGTTCTAAATTTTTATTTTTTTCATATTTTATATATTTAACGTTACGTTGTAAGTAGGTTGGTTGTGAGTTCAATTACAATGCGGAGAAATGACAAATTATTTTCTATTCTCTTTATACAATCCATAGTTGAGTTTTGTGACTTGCTAATAATGTGGTGGAAATTCTATCAAATTGATATCTTGATACTAAAGTCCCTTTGTATGCCCTACTTTATGCAGTAAATGGCGGAAATCCATATATTTCATAATTTGCTTGTCTACTGCAGGATATTTTTTTCAACCTCACCCTGATTTCCACAGGGAAGACAGAAGTAGAGAGACAGAAGAAACCTATGAACCTAGTGTTAGCACACTCGGTTTTCATTAAGACTTTCGTTCACCCTTATCGTTAAATTGTAGGCTGAGTGGTGGAACTTAACGCTGGTGTTTTTTCTAAAGAAAAAGTTAACCTTACCATGATTAAGATTTAATACTCTTTCTATCGCCTCAGATATACTGCGAAAAATACAAAAAAAATCATAAGTCGAGATTGAATCTATTACCAACAAGTAGACATATAGGATATGTTATATCTTGTCAATTATAAATATAATCCAAGAAATTTCGCGATATTCCAAGAATAGGTAAAAGAAAAAATTGTAGAGACGACAAAAGATAACTCTACCTCACTTTTTCATCTCATAATACAATGTAAGAATTTATTTTTATACTTTAAATCAAAATAGTATTCGTATCAATTCGTACCAATCATTATAAAACTTCGCTTCGTTGACTTTGAAAAGACAGATTCCCAACTATGCAGAATGTTAGAGCGGTTTCATTTTAACTTAATCTGACTTTATAAATGTTTTTATGTATGAAATATTAAGTTGTACAGTTCAATAAAATTATATATAACATACCGGTAAGTTCTCAACCAACATGCCTCAAGAATATGGCAGAAAGAGATTATCTTAATAAGAAAGGAGTATCTAAACACTAGGTACAAAACTCTTCCTATCTACCCCGCTATGTGCAAACTATAGCTTAAAAATATTGTTATGTTCAATTTCTTCACACTCTTCTTGTTTTAGTCTCTAAGTCAATAATTTGTGGAAAACGCATTGATATTTCACTGCCCGTCTCTTTTTTTAAGGTTCACAGTGAATTCCGCACAGGGCAGGGCAGTCGGAGGAACTTGGGAACCTTAAGTCAGTACACTCCATTGTGTCTTACCGTACGCCGTATTTGAGGTATAACATGTTGAGAGGCGGAACTCAACGCTTCGCTTTGCCTTGTCACGGGAGTGAAAAAATGAAAATATTAATTATTTCATTACCTTGAGTCGGGATCGAACCACAATCTATCGTGCCTACAGTCTCATGCTTGTCCCCTTGCGTCACAAACCTGTCTCCATATCCAATAAAATTTAGAAACAACCAAATGTCAGCAAAGTGGCGTTAAAATTCAATATTTCATATTTCAAATATTGAAGTATATTTCAAACAAAGTGCATGCTCACGTATTTACAAATTAAATATACGTGACTCTAACGACATCGCGTTTCGATATTCCCACAATAGTCCGTGAAAGTGTACGTGCTAGGTTCAATATTAGGCTAAGTACTCAATGTGACCTAAATTAAGTAGTAAACGCAAGCGATTTTATAAAATATATATATATATATATTGGATATACATTAGTTTTTTCTTACTTACATAGTAAAAATGATATTTATATACATTAAAATACATTTTTCTAAAGTAATAAATTTACATTTGCTTGATTAATGTTATCGTTAAATATATGCAACTAATTTATTACCTTTTCTACTTTCATGTTCATAAGATAGGTAGGGCATTGACAAACACTACTTCTACTAATATTATATCGCGATAAATATCCGTATCGGGTAAATATTCGATACTCAATATATGCAATATGTAGTAAAAAAATATATTTAGGACACAAAACTATTGACATATATAAAAGTTAATATAAAATTCGGAGTTAGGCCCGGCGCAGCGGCACAAAACGTGTGACTGTAACCGATGGTTTCCGCCACTGAACACGCTATGCCTCTAAATTCGGTGGAAAGTAGGGAACAGAAGTGCAACGAAGTGTCTTAACACTAGGTTCCCAAGTTCCTTCTGCCTACCCTGCCATATGCGGGATACAGCGTAAAGCTGAATAAAAAAATATAAAATTAAATGTTCGTTATATCGGACTTAAGATTTGAAAAAAGAAATCAAAGTACGTTGCAACGTACGTTTATACTTTAATGTATATTCGTGTGTATCTTCATATATTTCCTACTCTAGTAGACGAAAAATGCAAACTCATATATAGAGCAAAAACCTCACCGAGATTCTTTAAAGTAAATAATTTACAGAATAAAAAACATTTATTGATAAACAATTTTCTGCTACTTCCACACATCCGGTGGAAAGGGGGGAATGAATTAATTAGGCAATACCGATAACGCCCAAACTTCTCAATATCTACGACTATAATTGGGGACCAGTGCCTAGCGGGAAAAAGCACAAAGCAATATTTTTCATACAATCTATACTCATAATAAATCTATCACGGATCATTGTCTGTACATGGAAGATATTAAAAAAAAATGTAATATAATTTACCTTTTAATGTAATAGGGCCTAAAAAAGCGTTTTCTATTTTTTTTTGTCTATTTTAGATAAGCGCGTGCAAACGCACCGAGGTTTGCAAGCGCTTACCTCAGAAACCGCTAAACATATTTAAATACAGTTTCCACCCATCTTAAACCATTTAGTGTTTGTTGTATATAAATCAGTTAAAAAAAATAAAAAAAACGTTACAACAATTCCCACTATAGCCAGCACATGGTAAAGTAGGCACAGGTATCTTAGGCACTTAATATCGAGACACTTATTTAAATATTAATTTCCATAAATAGATACTGTTTTAACATAGTATTAGAAAAACGGTAAATAAAGTAGCGTAAATATAAAGTATAAATATTTGAAATAACAACATCATCGAATTATACTCTACTCAGCTTCACGCTGTTTCCCGCACACGGCAAGGTAGGCAGAGGGAACATGGGAACCTAGTATTAAGACACTCCGTTCCACTTCCGTTCCTCACGAATTATATAATCGAATAATATATCATTATAATAATAATGATCGCTACCCTCTTCTAACTTGTCCCCTACCACGTCTACGTTGTCGCAGCTATCGCCGTTAAGTATTTGTTTATTTTAACTACTACACTTGTTAGTGTTGAAGAGGCTGAATGTTTTATATATTTTATAACATTTCCAGCCATTTGCTCGCTTTGAAAGCTTGAAAATATTTGTACTTTAAGTTTAAAACGGAGAAAAGTTTTATCCGATTGCTAAGTAAAATATGAAAATAATGATTTAACAGGTATATTCAAGTTCGATGTTGGTTTTAAGTTCGATTTCTATTATGTATAGGTGGCTTTCGTGCTTGCTTCTCTGGCAAAAAATATGAATAATACGAAAGAGGAAAGAGGCAAGAGGCAAGAGGAGAGAGAGCAACGTAGACATGTGTAAAGAGGCTTATGATAATAGACGAGGCGAAAGAGGTATCCCTAATCCGCTAGAGACAAATTGTCAATGTTTCCTACAAAATTGTACCAAATCCTATGCCATATGTTTAATAACTAAATTAACAAAAAGGTTCTACCATACATTACATCTATAGTACCTACCTAAAGCGAACGCTGCGTAATTTATTTTGAATTATTCCCTTTCCGCTACATAAAATGTTTTTAATATTTTTGTCCGTCTGTGCCGTTATTTATGACTGTTACAACATTTCTCATTACTTACTTAATTTAATTTAATGGTGAATCGTTAAGGCTTGCGCTCTGGAGCTTTGATTGAAAATCTAATTGATTTAGATGATTTGCACTAATTTATACTTTTGGATATCTGTACAAATGTAGATATGGATATAAGATATGATAGTCGCATTAGTATAGCGTGTGACTGTAACGAGGTTGTTGGTTCGATACCACTTGGGAGAATGTTTATTTTAAAATTATTTTCAATTTCCTGTTCCGATAGAACTTGAGTGACGTTGTGTTCTGTCAATCAAGTGGAAATATTTTGAAAGTTGGGCAGTCCGTGAAGATTAATGTCTTAACACTAGGTTCCCTGTGACATACATACCGTTGCGATCACACCCAGTAACTGTGCCGCTGCGCCATGACAACCTCTTCAATTTCATATTTTGAGACAATGAAGAAAATATTATTTTATTTTGAAAAATTAAAATAATATTTTCTTTAATATTTTAATTTTAAAAATATTTAAAATGAGAATAATAATAAGACACCACTCGACACGCCACTTCTCAAATTCGGCGCAAAGTAGAGAACGGATGTGGAACGTAGTGTCTTAACACTAGGTTCCCAAGTTCCCTCTGCCTACACTGCCATATGCGGGATACAGCGGAAAGCTGAGTGAGTGAGTGAGTGAATAATTAGTTGCTCAAATTATAATCGAACCCCATACCACCTCATTTAGAGACACTGTCTCACGATTGTCTTGTACAGAAAATGCCTTATATGGGATGGCCCTATACAGATATGTATATAGAAATTTCATAATTTCTCTAACACATTAAACTTTGAAGTTCGAAACGCCTAAACTCGTTCGTTTGTTGTTTTAAGGGAACTTTACGCGCTTAACCGAGTTGTTACGTTGCGAGTTTCAGCACAAATTGTATGGAAAAATTTTAAATGTATTGGAAACCGCATTTTCACACCCTTTTCTCTTTATACAATAAATAATAGACAACGATAACTGTTTATCCTTTTTCTGTCTTAAGTTTACATTTTTTTCTGCATAGTATTAAAACACTCCGTTCTTCATACAGTACCAATATTTTTTGTCTTGACTGGTAAACGATGGTTGTTGGTTCGATGCTCAATAGGGGCAATAAAAAAAAATATTATATTCATTTCTCCGCTCTGGTAGAGAAAAAGTAAAAGAGTTCCACCTCTTATTGGGCAATGTCTTTGTCAATACGAGGTTAAAGGAGTATCTTAATATTAAACCAAGATTGCAATATAGCACACAATACACCTTTTCCACTTCACACACGTGCACGTGGCGGGGCAGAGGGAACTTGGGAACCTATTATTAAGACATTTTAAAACACTTTCGTTCCCCACTTTCTGAAAATTATGACGCATTTCGGTGTTTTGTGACGAAACTCAACGCCGTGCTTTGCCTCGTTACCAGACGTGGGAAAATAATAAATATTTCATTTTCTCGAGTAAGGATTGCACTTAAAATCTGTCACGTTTACAATCACTCATTTGTAGCAAGGACATGTCTCAATGTTTCTAAATTTTCAAATAAATTATTTATATATATATATATATATATATATATATATATATATATATATATATATATATATATATATATATATATATATATATATATATATATATATATATATATATATATATATATTCTATATATATATATATATTCTATAAATATTTCATTTTCTCGAGTAAGAATTGCACTTAAAATCTGCCACGTTTACAATCACTCATTTGTAGCAAGGACATGTCTCAATGTTTCTAAATTTTCAAATAAATTATTTATATATATATATATATATATATATATATATATATATATATATATATATATATATATATATATATATATATATATATATATATATATATATACATATATATATATATATATATATATATATATATATATATATATATATATATATATATATATATATATATATATATATATATATATGAACGAAATTCACAACGACTCCGCATAAGCTTTTAGTTACAAAGTTCATTTTACCATATAATTTGTGAAGAAAGTTCAGAAACTTTACCAGCATAAGTGTTTTGGTAAAGTTCGGGGAATCCCTTAGACGTAGTTATGTTTATTAAACATTTCTATGTAAATATAATGTGTGTTTAATGTCTTATTTGTGTGAAGTGTTCTTTGTTGTAATATTTATAATTTAATACCCGACGCCAAAATGAGAGGTTACATGTTACATCTGTTTGTATGTCTTTAACCTTAGCCCCTAAATGAATAAACTAATTTTAATTGCATTTTCTAAAAAATCAAAAGCCTTATTCATTGCAGTAGTTGTTAGCTATTTTAATTTTATAAAAATCAGACCAATAATTTAAGTTACTCTTTTACCAAGTTGAGGTGGAGTGATATTTTGATTCGAGGTATCTCGCTTGCTTTTTCTCTGTAAAATTGACTGGCAAAAATATTGTAGTTCAGTTGAAAATTAATCATAAAGAATTCTTTTAAACTTAAAGATACTGTTTACAAAATTAATGTCAAGAAAAACAAGGATGCTGTTTTTTTAAGATGAAACGTACCATCCCAAATAAGTCTTACAACCTATTGTGTTAAAGATATATATGTACGATATATTAAATATATAACATAGTGATAAGGTTATTCACTCACTCACTTACTCATTCAACTTCACGCTGTATCCTGCACATGGCAGGGTAGGCAGAGGGAACTTGGGAACCTAGTGTTAAGACACTCCGTCCGACTTCCGTTCCCCAATAAGGTTATTCCACTTATAAAAACACTTGTTAGGGTTATATTGGTTGTATTTCCTTTGAACTATTAATTATATGAATCTAAACTCGAGTAGTTTGCCTCTCAGTACCTTTAGAATTCCATTTTCTCAGATCTTGGCCTATTATTAGACCAGCTCGCTGATACTACAATACTGTATTGTCACTAAGGCTATTCTATCTGAGGAATGTCACCATGATACTTACTCACTCAGCTTGACACACACACACACACACATGGCAAGATAGATGTTTCCAACACTTAACGATGATACAATTATCATAAGTGCATCACAGTCAGTTTCTAAGTTTTTTTTTCATCCATTATAATTATGTTGTTGGCCACTCATGGCGTAGGTGACAGTAAACGAGGCAGGTGGTGAAGAAATAAGTATATCAAATTTTTCATTTCGTCACAAGTAACAAGGCCAAGCGCAGCGTTAAAATCCGTTACTCAACAAAAAATGGGTAACAAAAATATCTTAAGGCGAATGTCTTACAGTTAGTGTAGTTAGTGTCAGCTAGTGTGACATAAGGTTTCCAGGTTTCCTCTGCCTACCTTGCTTTGTACGACTTAATAAAATCATGTTAAATGATATTCATAGACTTTAATTATAAAATGGAGAAGTGCAAATTGATAGTATACTAGATTTTTCGGCACATTTTAGAAGAAAATGTATAAAACAATTTTGCTCTGCGTATTTGGCCTTTTTTTATTAAAACCTCCTGTAAAGTAGATAAAAACAACAAGTGATTTAATATTCCACTCGTTTCCCTTCACTTTACCTATTGATAGGATCCCTAATTAGTCTCTTCGCTGAGAAATAATAAAAAAAACACAGCTTCTGTAATGAATGAAATAAAAGTATGTCAAACTTTCAGCAGTCTGTGCTTTTGTTAGAGGGAAACAGCAAGGTTATTTTATTGAAATACACATATAAAGGACTGAGATGGCATGATTTTGTCTATTACGTTGTTTAGTGTAATAAGTACAGTTGAATTTAAACTTTATATCTTTATAGGTAAAGTACAAAATTTGCTTTTTAAAGAATTTACATAAAGATTATTCATAAAATACATGCTTACTTCTAGGGTTACTTGGATAGATATTTTATTATTTTGTACTGAAATGAACTTAATGAATGAATTAAGTTAATTATTATATCTTTTCTGTAGTTTCCATAGTGTGGTTGAATACAATGCTGGGTTCCACCATTGAATTAATAGTATCAGTGAATAAATGGTGTGATTGTTCGGTATGATAAGAGAAATAAATAATTTTTATTTCAATTAAGTACAATAGATTTAAAAATTAAACATAAATGAATTTTAAATAAAAAAAATACACCCAAAATATTAATAAATTATCTAGTCAAAGTGCTTGTAGAGTTTAAGTTGTTAATCCAATTTTATAACATATATATATATATATATATATATATATATATATATATATATATATATATATATATATATATATATATATATATATATATATATATATATATATATATATATATATATATATATATATATATATATATATATATATATATATATATATATATATATAAGAAATTTGAGGCATTGCGTGTTGAGTGGCGGAACTCAACGCCGCGCTTTGCCTTATTACCAGAGCGAAGAAATGAAACATTAAATATTCAAATTGAAAATATTAAATATTTCATTTCCTCGACTGGGAATCGAACCCAGAACCTGTCGGTTACAGTTACACTCTTGTGCCGCTGCGCCACATATATATATATATATATATATATATATATATATATATATATATATATATATATATATATATATATATATATATATATATATATATATATATATATATATATATATATATATATATATATATATATATATATATATATATATATATATATATATATATATATATATATATATATATATATATATATATAATAATTAAATCATTAATTCAGGAGATATTCGGCCTCAGATACACAAAAAATAGACTTACAAAAATTAGTTCCAAAATATATCAAATTAGCTTCACTCTACTTAAACTACTTAACGGTAAGACACACTGTCTCTTACGCACTCTATTTTCAAGATATTACGTATCGGAATTCAACTCAATGCTTTGTCTATCAGACGCAATATATGTACCAGTCCTATATAACCCATGTTCCACTTATGACTTGGCAATAATAATTCAAATATTATTACACACAATTTACAATTGGAATGTAAAATTGTTTAGAGGCGTACAGTGTTATTTATTGCGTTGGATGTCTGTTACACCGTATTTTGTTCAACATTTTTCTGCATATAATCGGTTAGGTAAAGGCAACGCAGTGTTAAGACACTCTACTGTACTTTGAGCCTATCTGATTCATATTTTCAGAATTTATTATACACATTTTGCGCTACTAAGTGGTGAATATTAATCAATCAAAAAGCAAAGCGCGGCGTTGAGTTCCGCCATACAACATCCATTGCTCAAAATATGCTGAAAACGGTGAACAGAATGGAGTGTCTTATCACTAGGTTCCCAAATTCCTTCTGTCTACCCTGCCATGTGCGGGATACAGTGTAAAGTAACAGAATTTTCACAAACAAACGTTGTTAATGTCTTCCAGACTATATATGTACTATAGGTACCTAAGACTTTAAGGTATATTCAGTTCAGTTGTTCTACAGCACGTTCAGGCAATTAAGCGAGCTCGGGCCATCAGTCACGCGTATCTAAACTTAGCTGTAATTTTATATTTCTATATGTAGAGTTGTGTGGTATATATTTATGTTGCAGTTTAAATTTTTTATAAGTTTTTATTTAATTTTTGAGTAGAAAAATTTGATAATAGTAACTTTTTATTACTTTTTTTGGCCGAAAGTGAGGTCCGTAATTGTCTTAATGTCGTGGCGCAGGTGCACAAGCGTGCGACTGTATGTAGGTTCGATGCACACTCGACGAAATAAAATATTTATTATTTTATTTTGTTCTATATAACATTGATATTTCTTCGCTCTGATAGTAAGGTGTATCAACGTGGCGTTGAGTTGCGTCACTCAATGCGCAATGCCTTAGATAGGGTAGAAAGGAAGAAATAATAGTATATTAAAGGAAATAGAATGTATTAACACTAGGTTCCCAAGTTCCCTCTGCCTACCCTGCAGAAAACAACAGCTAAAACATAAAACGCAATTTAACAAGTCAAAATTGGTAATGACTACAACAGTGCTTTGACTACAACATACACTTACATACATATATTTGAGGCAAGAAATCTTGAAGAAAATCGTCTTATATATTTATACATTAATACGTTAAGGCTTTACACGGTTGAAGTAAGAAATTGTAAGGAAAATCTTTTTATTTATAATGCTGTATTTTTAAAGCATTGTTAAATCATATGAATTTGAAGATGATGAATGTAGATTCGATGTACACTTGGGGCAATGATCATGATATTATTATTATTTTTTCTCTTTGCTTTGGCAGAGAAAGTGCGGCGTTAAGTTCCGTCACTCAAAAGGTGAAGTGGCGAAAATTGTGGAGGGAACGGAATGTCTTAACACTAGATTCCCTCTGCTTCCAGTACTTTACGCGAGAAAAAAAAAACTAAAAATATTTTACGTTTAATATATCGATAGTTATTCTTATATGTTATAAATATTTTTTATGTATAAAATTACCCTAAAATCTTTTGAAAATACACATTTTACTAACAAACGTGAAGTGGCTGATACCAGCCTAAAGCGATAGCACCAATTTCAATTACATGTAAAAAGATTAATAAGTATTTTTACCATATTCAAGTAACATTCAGTTTTCAATCACATTGTCTCCACCATATAGTAAAGTAGGCAAAAGAATAGGTAGGATTTAAGGTAGAATTTAGTTTCCAGATACTCCGTTCCCCAATGTCCGATCAACTTTTGCAAATAACGTGAGTGGCGTAAATCAACGCCGCGAAAAATTCATTATAATAAGTAAGAATCAAACTCAAGACCATACCATCACTCATATGCTCTTCGCCATAACGGCCTCAAAAATAAAACTGGTTGCGTAAATATCCGGATTTACCACAAAAATGCATTATTCATACCACAAAAGTGAGGTTAACTTACTTATGTGTCGTGTCCATAATAAAGAATAGCCCCTTATGGGTCATAAAATCTATTACACCGTATAGTAGCTATATACCACCTAGCTATATGCAACTTCTCTTATATATCAGCAGCAGCTGATGAATGTCAACATTCATCAGTAATTATATGTCAAATTTGAATTAAAATACTTCTTGTATTAGGTTCCCAAGTTCCCTCTGCCTTCCCTGCCTTTTGCGGGATACAAAGTAAAACCTGAAAAAAAATATTATATTTATATAAGTACTTACTGTCTACTCCACTATGTGCGGGATCAGCGTGAAACTGAAATAAATATATTAATCATTGAACTGGTCACGTCTTGGCGAAAGGAAACAGTCTTAATGTTAATACAAATATGAGTTCAATTTATAATAAAAAATAGAAACAAAAGTAAAATATCATAAAAAACTTAAATTTTAAAATATTTTAAACTTAAAATTAAGTGGCGCATCTCTCCATTTAAGTTCATTTAAAGAAAACCCTAAGTACAGCTTTTAGCATAAACCTCATTTCTATGAAAATTCAGAAAAACTTTCAGTTCTTTATATATTTTTTTATATTAATATTCTGTTTAAAAATATATCAAAACTCGTACACTTTTGAAACTTGTTAGGGAATGTCTAACCAGCACTTAGTGAGTTAGTTAAAATTACTAACTTTGTGGCTAACATTAGTCACTTTAACTAAGGTTTAACTTATTATTTACGATTTTATTTACGATTTCGTATTACAGAGTATTCAGATAAAAATAACTTAAAGCTGTGTCATATATCACATTCTTAATGTACAAATAGATAACGACACTTTACACTCAGTGTATACATCGAGTGACTATGAACAAGCACGAGTGTCCCATATTGCAAAATGACATCCTATAAAGTAGTGTCAACCGTGGTCTTTAAAAGTTTTCAACACAACATATGTATTTACCACCAATTTACGCATGAACAGCTCATTCACCATTTCTTACAAAATGACACTTCACTTGTACGGATTTTTAAATAGTAAATACATTAATGTCTGACATTTATGTCGCAACTTCTGTCGTAATTTCTTCATATTTTTTTTTAATTTCCCGAACTTTGTAGGTAACTCTAACCTTAAGTACAAAGAAATTAATTAATTGTCTGTATTGATAAGATTTAGTGACATACATAGGTTATGGTCTCAATCAGAACGAAAAGTGGTCAATCCAATATAAAAAGGACTCCAGCTCGATACAGTAGCTCCTGAGATTATTATGTTTAACCAAACAAACCAATCAGTATTATAAAATTACTAAATAAGTATAACATATCTTTGTGGCGCAGTCGAGACTACTTCTTCGTGAGGATGATTTATGCTTATTGCTTCGATAATCAGGAAATAAATATTTGAAATTTTCGAAATTAATATGAGTGATTTAATTTCTTCACTTTGGTAACAAATCAAAACGCGGCGTTGAGTACCGCCACTCAAGTAGAGTAACCTCAATTTCGGCGGAAAGTGGGGAATGGAAGTGAAACGGAGTGTCTTAACACTAGGTTCCCAAGTTTCCTCTGCCTACCCTGCCATGTGCGGGATACAACGTGAAGCTGAGTGAGTGAGAGTGAGTGCTATATACGGTATATAGCAGGGTAGAGAGAAGGAACCTGGGAATCTAATGTTAAAAAACTCTGTTCCAAAAGATTCTACCTTGTTTTTACACAACGTTTTCCAAATACCGCCTAATTTTTTAGAAATATTTTTCATACTATGTATACTGTACATGGTTGGCTAACCAAAACGAATTTAGTAACTATGTATAAACACACTCCTTTTTCATTATCATACTTCCGATGCCAATTTTCCGCTAAATTAAAGCCTTTGCGACGTTATCGGTGCGAAGAAATGAAAACATTAAAAATCTCATTTCCTCAAATAAGGATCGAACACATAATTCGTCGCGCTTGTACAGTAGTCTGTACGGGCACACGCTTGTAACTTCTGAGCCACCCTATACTATTTAACTGATGAATTATCGATAATATCCAAACACAATTTTGAGACTGACAAAATCAACAGTCATGTAAACACAAGTTGTTTTGAAGGGTTCGAATCCCTTAGGACGAGGGATTATCGGGTCATTTAGTAAACACTAAACAGCGGTTACACAGCAAATAGTATTGATTGTGTACAAGCTGAGTGGAACATTGCTTCTGTATATATCTTTTTAAAAGTATTTGTAAGCAAAATAACAGCGTTGAACTCCGTTAACTGAAAAGGGAGCTATTGGAGAATAAAGAGAATTGAAGCCTATAGTTGTGCAGGGACAAAGGCGAAAGTGCGACTGTAAACACTACAGATTGTGGGATTCCATTCGGGAAATGATTTTTTTTTATATTTTTAAATTTCTCGGCCGCTTCGCACGCAATGCCTCAAATTTGGCGGAAATTCGAGAACGGAAGTGTCTTATTTAGAACTGATAGTCTTTTCGAGTTACCCTACTCTGTCATACACAACGTGTCTTAACACTTGGTTAAGTGTAATATATATATATATATATATATATATATATATATATATATATATATATATATATATATATATATATATATATATATATATATATATATATATATATATATATATATATATATATATATATATATATATATATATATATATATATATATATATATATATATATATATATATATATATATATATATATATATATATATATATATATATATATATATATATATATATATATATATATATATATATATATATATATATATATATAACATTTGCCGTCGCTTGTCTTTTTTTTTTAATAATTTTATAGTGCTCCCTATAATTCCAAGCATGTTATGCCCAATTTCAACTACCTAAGTCCGTTAATTTCTTATTGTGTTTAAAGTGTAATTCTACCATAGAGGCGAAAATATTTATTTGAATTCAACATACTAGTATTAGAACCCTCACCTTTTGGAAACCGTCTATGCGCTCTGACCACTACCTAAGCCATACGTTGTTATCAAGCGACGTCGAAATTCTTAAACGCTTGTTACAACTTATTTTTGTTGTTAGCATCTCTGTAGGGAGATTTTTATTAATTTCCGCTCCGCAAACATATTTCGGAGTTTCGTTTGTACTCCATCTGTCACTCAGGTTTTTTATATATCACTAGGGCCCAGCCTGCAGCTTCACCATCCTTAACTAACGCTTACAGAAAAAAATAGCTAGAATTTACTTAAATATGGCCTATGTATTAGTTTGATGTTTAATCCATATAACAGTAAACTCACTCACTCACTCAGGTTCACGCTGTACTTTGAATATGGCAGGAAGGAACTTGGGAACCTAGTTTTAAAACCGAACTAGAGGCATTGCGTGTTGAGTAGCGGAAGTCAACGCCACGCTTTGCCTTGTTACCAGAGTGAAGAAATGAAAATATTAAATATTTTATATGAAAATATTACATATTTATTTCCTCTAGTGGGGATCAAACCGACACCAACGATGTTTAGTTTAAGTTACATGGTCAATCCCCTGCGCTACAAGAGTAAAGTTTCATCGAAATTTGTTCAGTACTTTTAGTATGAATGTGGAAGAATCATCTATATATGCTCACAAACTTTTGTTAAAATTAGTATAATACATATATAAATGTCTATGACCGTAATGTGTCCATTAAACTACAACGTACTCCGGAAGTAGGCGACCCGCGATACATGTTATAGAACTAATTGCTTCCGTTCATCCTTTCTCTATATATATTATTTTAACCACCGACCCAAAAAAGTGATGTTATAGATCTGACCTGACTTTTTGTGTCTGATTGTGGTATTGCATCTTCTTAATGAATGAGCCGATTCAATTTGATTTGCGAATATTTAATAAAAAATCTTATTCATCGTAGCGGCGGGTCATTAGCTATGTTTAATGAAAATGGGATTAGCATTTTAGGAGATACAAGCACTTTGCTAAGTTCAGGTAGTATATTTTTGGATTTTTTTCATTAAGCCGTTGTGGCGCAGGCAGATAAGCTAGCGTGTATAAACGCAATATACTCGCCCTGGTAACAATGCAAAACGCGGCGTTGAGTTGCGTCACTTAACACGCAATGCCTTTAGTATCCTTCTGAAATATCCTAATGGAGTGTCTTAACACCAGCTTTCCAGATTTACTCTGGCTATCCTAATACCTTCATATCCGAAATTCAATGCCACGCTTTGCCTTGTAACCAAAGCGAAGAAATGAAAACATTAAATATTTAATTTGAAAATATTAAGTATTTCATTTCCTCGATTGTGGATCGAACCCACAACCTGTCATTAACAGTCACACGCCTGTGCCGCTGCGCCACGACAGGCCTCACTTTATAAAATACAAAATGAAAAATAAAACAAGTCTAAATTGAACCCAATATATCACATTACAATATTAGCAACCTTCAAAATTAAATTTAACATAAATTTTCTAAAAGTGTTAACATAAAGTAAAGCTATCTAATAAAGGGTGAATTTATTTATCATCCACTTCTCAGCGTCGAGTGCCTCAAGGTGTTGTAGACAGAAGTGCCATTGGCATATTTGTGATCATTTGAAGAGGCTATTTTTGAGTAAATTAAACGTTTTTCCTGCCTTTTTGCGTTTAGGGGTTGTAAATTTCCCACGTTACGCGTTAAGCGGAACTTAACGCCGAGATTTGTTTAATCAAAACTTTATATATTCTTTTATTAATAATTAATAAATTTAAATACATGTGTATGATAATTACTTGAGTTTCAAAACACAAATGTACCAAATATACATATTGGAATCATTTGACGTATTTTCTTACTCCTATTTGACAGCTTTGAGATAGAATTAGAGTTTTTGAACTATCGTCTTAAAAAAACTGTCAAAACACACTAGAATTTAAAAATATCAAATTTGTTAATCTTATATATATTTCCTAAGCGCTCATTGATCTTAAAAATGCAACTAGTGCTTCCCATAGACTTAGAGAGACAGATACATAGTGATATATGTATACACCTAATTAAAGTTAATGAAAATTCAGCGGTTGGCACAGCGTTGAGTTCCGCCAATTAATATCTAATGGTTTAATTTGGCGAATAGGGCAGAACGGAACGGAATATCTTAACGCTAACAGGCTTATGTTATACTGTACCTACCTTATCGTACTTATACCTACCCTATCGTAACACAAGTTTGACCAGTGGACCTGCCCCCCGACTTTACCCCGGTAGCAAGCATCAATTTCGACAAGTCTGACCTCTACCACTTAAGTGACAACAATCGTTAAAAGGATAATTATATTAAGACACTTCGTTCGCTAAGAGACATTGCGTGGTAAGTGGCGGAACTCAAAGCCTCGCATTGCCTTGTTACCAGAGCGAAGAAGTAAAAATATTATATATTAAAATCTTAAAATAAACACTAAATATTAAAATCAATTTCCTCGGGTAAGGCTCGTACCCATAACCTTTCCGTTTATAGTTACATACCTGTGGCACTGTGCCACGACAGGCCTCAATGTCAATATAACTATTCATATATCGAATCTACTATCTATAAGCAGCTTACTCCAGCACCAATAACCCAATCAAAAAATAAAGCCTCCATCTCAAGCAATATCTCAAAGTAAAATAGACTATTGGGACCTATTTGTATTGTAAACGGTTGAATATTATATAGAAAAGGAAGAGAACGTTTTACATATACCAGATATGTGGTTCCTAAATATAACAGGGAAAATTGGGGTAATTTTGAAATAAGACACTGCGTTCCCCACGCTCCGACTAATTTTAGTGATTTTTACTCACTCGGCTTCACGCTGTATCCCGCACATGGCTGGGTAGGGAACTTGGGAACTTAGTGTTAAGATATTCCGTTCCACTTCCGTTCCTCACTTTCTGCCGAATTTGAGCGTTGCGCATTGCGTATTGAGTGGTGGGACTCAACGCCGCGCTTTGTCTTTTTATCAGAGCAAAGAAATGAAGAACTTGCGTTTACAGTCACACACATGCACCGCAGCGCCATGACAGGCTTAAAAAACTAAACATTTTTTAAAAATATATATTTTATAAATATATATTTTTTTCTTTTTTATAAAACGGAAATGAGGAGCGGTAGTGTCTAAGCACTAGATTTTTTCATTCCCTCTGGGTACCAGGATGAGGAATACATGGTTTCTCTCTCTCTCTCAGCTTCACGCTGTATCCCGCACTAGGCAGGGTAGGCAGAGGGAACGAAAGTGAAACCTAGTGTTATGACACTCCGTTCCACTTCCGTTCCCCACATTCCACCGAATTTGAGGCATTGCGTGTTGAGTGGCGGAACTCAACGCCGCGCTTTGCCTTATTACCAGAGCGAAGAAATGAAACATTAAATATTTAAATTGAAAATATTAAATATTTCATTTCCTCGACTGGGGATCGAACTCAGAACCTGTCGGTTACAGTCACACTCTTGTGCCGCTGCGCCACGACAGGTCTCAATACATGGTAAAGTTAAAAATAATTTACTTAACATATTTGACAGTCAGACTCATCGGCTTTACAGATATGTCTTTGAGTGCGGTTAACAGACACTTAAGCAACGCAAAGGGTCCTTTAAGCAAGTGCATTGTTGCTTGTTCAGTAAACGGTAAATAGTTAGATTTAAGAGTATTTACTTACATGATTTCTAAGTAAATCATTTAATTTTAGGCTGATTCAAGTCAGAGGCGTATGTATAGTAGCGAGCGCGTGACTGTAAACACGATAAATTGTGGGTTCGATCCCAAGTCTAAGTAATGAAATGATATTGAATATTTTCAAATCATAAATATTTTCTCGGTCTGTTAACTAGGGAAAGTGCAGCGTTGGGCTCCGCAACTCAACACGCAATGCCACAAAGTCTTAACTCCAGGGTTGCGAGTTCCCTCTGCCTAGTAAGCTGAGAAAAAATCACTTACTTCCCTTTTTAAACTAACACTTTCCTTTACCTTTTTAAAAGTTAATACTCGACTGCACTTATACATAGTTGGAAAGAAAATAGTTTAAGTGCACTCTTAAAAATTCGCTGCCTCATTTGAAAATCAAATTCGCGTTTAAATAAGCCCTGTTCTAATTGAGTTGCGAAAAGTGGTTTAAAATTTAACTGAATATTATTATTTTTTTATTTCACTCTGTATCTCGCATATAACAAATATAACCCAGTTTTTGTCTTATTTTGAATTCTAGACATCGTGTGCTCAGTGGGGGAACTCAACGCCACGCTTAGTCTCATTTGCAGAGAGAGAACATGAAAATAAATGATCACAATAATCCATCACGTATACCCTCACTCAGCTTCACGCTGTATCCCGCACATGGCAGTGTAGGCAGAGGGTACTTGGGAACCTAGTGTTAAGACACTCCGTTTCACTTCCGTTCTTCACTTTCCGCCGGATTTGAGGCATTGCGTGTTGAGTGGCGGAAATCAACGCCGCGTTTTGCCTTGTAACAGAGCGAAGAAATGAAAACATTAAATAGAAAATATAAAATATTTCATTTCCTCAAGTGGGGATCGAACCCACAACTTGTCGGTTACAGTCACACGCTTGTGCCGCTGCGCCACGACAGGCCTCATAACTTTTTTTTAATAATTTTTAATATTTATATTTTATTTTCAGGTAATCATGCCGTTTGATGAAAGGTAGATATATTAAACAGTAACATTTAGATATATGAATATACTGATCAGTATAATTAGTTAATTGTGTTATTCATATAAAACTCTACTTGAGACTTATCTCTTTGACGCTTGTTCGGCTATAAATGCAACAGATTGTGGAAAAGATCCCCTGCTTGAGAAGAAAAAATACATAACATTTCCATTTCTTGGCTGTAGTAATAAGGTAAAGCGAGGCGTTAAGTTTCGCCACTCGACACATAATGTCTCAAATTCGGTGGAAAGTGGGGAACAAAGCGGAGTGCTATAACAATAGGTTCCCAAGTTTATGTAATTGAAAAATATCTATAGCCAAAACTGCTGGACATAGAAGAAAACATCAAGCATCCTTGGATATAAAAGACCTAAAATATCTTAAATGTCCAAAGAAAATAATAACTTTCAAATGCTACGTAAAAGTTTTTATACGCGCTTAAATTTAAATGATGCCTATCGTGAATCAGGGACACAAGCGTGCGACTGTAAGCGCAACAAGAGATCGAACCCACTACTGGTTCGATCTCCACTCGAAGAAATGAAATATTTTCATTTCCTCGCTCTGGTTTCTTCGCAAAGAGCGACGTTGAATTCCGTCAACACGCAAGCAAGATTAGGATTTGAAGTGTCTTACTAAGAACGGAGTGTCTTATCACTACGTTTCCGAATTTCTTCAGCTTACCTTGCCATGTGCCGGATACAGCATGAAGCTAAAAAGAAAACAGCTTCATGATTTATCTATGTTGCAGGCTTTTCCTACTTTACGATCAATTTTTGTTTCACACTAAACACGCAATATCTCGAAAATTAGATAGCGAGTCAACTAGAGAGTCCTAACACTCTGCCTATCCTCCTACACGAGATACACCGTGAAGCAAAAAAACAAATAACTAATATATCGATTGGAAATATAAAACTATAGAAACATTTAATGCTTGAGTCCAAAGATAGTTTTAAATGTTACAATTCTTTCCATTATTACCTCGTTATCGTCTGGCTTCACGCCAAACTCCACCTACAGGTGTCTCTACCATTAGTCGTTATGCACTTTATCGTTTAGTTTGTATTGAAAAGAATTTTCTTATCAATTGATAAATACGTATAAATATAAGTATAGCACAGCGGTACAATATCTGAAAGGTAACGTGAAAGTTTTGGGTTCGATACCCAATCGGGAAATTATTTTTTTCACTCTGGTAACATGACAATGCACGGTGTTTGAACTCCGTGATCTGTTACGCGTAAAAATTGAGATAAATAAATGAATAAAAATTTATTAAAGTGGAGTTATAACATTTTCTTATCGATTCTATTCTCTATAGGTAGAGAAGTAAAATACTATAACTGCGCTGCGGAATTGAGTTCGATTTCCACTGGGTTAAATTATAATATTTTTTTTACTCTGGTAACATTAACACATCAACACTCAATTCCTCGAGAATTCAGCGGAATGCAGAAAATTGAAGTGTTAATGGAGAACTAAGTGTCTACACTAGGTTCCCAGGTTCCTGTTTTCTATACTATCATGTGCGAGATCGTGTGAAGATAAAAAAGATAAATAATAATAATAAAAAAGAACTATTATACTGTAAACGTTCCGTCGATTGAACAGCTATTGTTACACAACAAAAGATACGATTCAAACTAAGTCAAAATGAAACAAAGACAAAACAATACAATGCAACTAATTCTTCGAATAAAATGTGCAGGGTCATAAAAGCTTTGCCTAATAGCCGATTGATAGATATTTTAATACTAGTACTTTCCCTCAACTTTATTTGCGTGGACTTTTAAATGTAAAATTTGAGACGGGTTGAGACGAGGCAGTAAAATATTTAATATTTTCATTTTGTATCTCTGGTAACGAGGCAAAGCATGGCGTAGAGTTCCACCACTTAACACGCAATTGCAAAGAGTGTCCTAACAGTAGTTTCCGTCAGCTGACATGTGCGAGGATATGGAGTTTCAAATAAATAAATAGACAAAGAAAGATCTTTCATGCGCATGTCGAGACAGCACCACAATCCATCTTATACTTCACAGACAGAGAGTAATGGGCTGCAGGTATTTTAAAATTGAAATCCACATTATATGTATAACCACGCCTCTTGGGTGTATCTTGGCCTTACCGGGTGCACCCATAGAACCGTATAGCTGCAAACTGATTCCAGTACCTGCTTCGGACAGTAATAAGGCAGAGCTTTAATTAGTGCCTCGGTGGCTGCCTGTTCGCGTGCTCAGAGGAATCTTAGCAAGACATGACTTGGCAGTTTAGATACCCGGGAACAGCCAGGTTGCAGCTGCACCCACAGGTCCGGTTGTTTGACTAAGGGTACTGCGGGGACCGGATGTTCCCAAAGCCCTTGTCCGGTCATTTGAGGTTGGACTCGCGGTTGTTGTGATTGGCTGCAGAGGTTGAGCATGTTCGTCTCGTCGTTCGGCAGAGCGGGCGTATGTCCCATTTGCGTGGAAGTACGTGTATTACAGCTCTGGCACCTGTCAGGAACATCAGGTGGCGTGAATAGTGACCGGCTTCCGGCTGATTGGCGGTTGCGCAGGGCGGTATATATATATATATATATATATATATATATATATATATATATATATATATATATATATATATATATATATATATATATATATATATATATATATATATATATATATATATATATATATATATATATATATATATATATATATATATATATATAAAGCTCGGTGAACAACGGGGGGCACTTACTAGTTGCCTAATATTAAACTTTGTATTAACTTTTTATATCGCTTGATCTAAATTAAATCTTGATGTAACCTCCGTGCAAGTAAGCAACATAAAACTTAACAGAAAATAAGACCATTTTGGCACAGTGGATCGTCGTGGACGTCGTTTGAGTGTAAATGTACTGGTTGTGTGCTCGATTCCACTTTGGGGGAAGATCAAACATTTTTTCCACAATCTGGAAAACGAAACTTGGTATTCCCAGGGCTGCTAATTCATTATTAATAAACATTTAATGTATAGACACTCAGTGTGATAGTAAACGCCATACTACAAAGTCCTATTGAAGATTGCTCCATTCTTAAAAATGAATTATGTTCATAGTCTCGTTCTGATAATAAAAAAAAACACGTCATGTACGTGTTTTTTTTACTAGATTCGCTGCTTCATCATCACAATGAACATAATCATCAAAATTAATATCAGTATGATGATCACTTACTATCAGTGACTTAGTGGATATAAGGTACTACTAAATACTATAATAATTTCGTTAGAAAATAATTTAGCTTCTATTGTGTAACTCATCAACATTTTTAAAAAAAAAATTTAACTAAACATTTATAGCAACATGCAATGTTTTGAATAAAGAATCATATCATAAATCAAGACTATATGCTCAATCGTAATGACTCAAATTTGGAAAGTGGAGAACGTAACGGAGTGTCTAAACTCTAGGCTCCGAGTTCCTTATGTGTACTCTGTCAAGTGCGGGATATAGGCTGAAAAATAAGAGAAGAAACTTAAACTAGAAGACTAAAACTAACTCTGAGAAGAAGACTATATGCTGAATACTACGTGAAGATGAAAAAAATTATCATAATTGAACCCATAACCTTTATAGACAGACGTTGCCCCATTGCACCACTATAACCTTTCAAATAAATTTTTACTTGCATTTGAGGTAAACGCTTCTTCAAAAGTATAAGTTTTAATTACTTAATTATAAAATACATTTACGAAAACTTCCCAAGCGGGAGCATTTTCAGCACACGTTGGACTTTTCAAAGAAAATCCAGACCAAACGGTTTCACAAAACTACATTTTTAAACTGAGAAACTGAAATGTTTTACTTTGCCAAAGTTCGTGACACGACGAAAGGTGACCAGTAATTTTGTACACAATTTAATTATATAGAAAACGTATAAAAGTTGTAACATAGCGGGACTTGAACCCGCGCTAATTTGAATCACTTCAAGGATTTTCTTAACAAATATTTTTCTTTTCTAAAATTGGAGGCCTGTCGTGGCGCAGCGGCACAAGAGTGCGACTGTAACCGACAGGTTCTGGGTTCGATCCCCAGTCGAAGAAATGAAATATTTAATATTTTCTAAGCGCGGCGTTGAGTTCCGCCACTCAACACGCAATGCCTCAAATGTGGTGAACGGAAGTGGAACGGAGTGTCATAACACTAGGTTCCACTTCCGTTCCCTCTGTCTAGCCTGCCTAGTACGGGATACAGCGTGAAGCTGAAGAAAAAAAAAATAATGTTTCATTTCTTCGGTCTGGTAATAAGGCAAAGCGCGGTGTTGAGTTCGGCCACTCAACACGCAATGCCTCAAATTCGGCGGAAAATGGAGAACAGAAGTGGATCGGAGTGTTTTTACACTAGTTTCCCGGGTTTCTTCTGCCTACCCTGCCTCGTGCGGGATACAGCGTGAAGCTGAGTATTAAAATTTTGATTAATACTTTAAAATAGTAGAAATACAATTTACTATTATATACCACAAGCGACCCGCTCGCGGCTTCGCCCGCTTGGATTACATTATTTCATTTACTAATAATAATTAATTTCTTATTATAATACCATTATAACTTTTAAGACAATATCTATCTATACATTGAAAACTAAAATTCAAACCATATAAAACTTTAAAAGCAATTTTGTCGAACTAAACATTTCAAATTGACATAAAATAAAAAAGTAGAACTAGAAAATCAAAATTTAAACTCATTTCGTATAAATTGAATACATTAAGTATGGCGTAACTCAACGCCGTATTCTTAACGCCCTACAGAATCATACACTTCAATTAGTATCTGTTTTTCAATGCCATACAAATATGTCATATTACTCCACGATAGTAATGAATTCAAATTCAGTTCGAGCATTTCGCAAAGCATTTAATACAATTCCTGACATTAACACAAAGTACACTGAACCAACCGTATCTGTTGAAGACAGGAGCAGCGATGACAGAACACTTGTGCTTAGAAATTAATCTTGCATAGTCACGCCTAATAGGATACGCTCGCGTTGTATATTGTTATGACACGTTATTAACTTTGGTTATGCAGCGTTAAGTTCCAACACTCAGTATGAATTTCGAGAATAGTCTTTTTGAGAATGGAGTGTCGTAACACTAGGTTCTCAGGTAGCCTCTGCCAATGTTGCATATTTCAATTTTAATATGGTTAAAATTAACAGTGCTTGATTACTGACAAGATGGTACTCGAGATTAAGATTTTTTTTTCGTCTTAGGAAGAACATAATACACGGCGTTGAATTCCGCCCCATCCTCAATATTAGGTTCCCTTTCTTAACACTAAGTTCCCCCTGCGTACCCTGTTATATCCGTATATCACAAATTTTTTAGTGCATCAGGGGATGTAGCCTAAACTAAAAAACTACAATTTATAAGGTATTTTCATTGCTCAATGTTCCCGTATGCTAATGACGAATAGTCTGAACTATTGAAGATACCTGCAGTAAATTTACATTTAAATATCTTCACGCTGTTAGTGCTTAAATGGATTCTTCTGGATTCAACTCGGAATTTGAAAATGTCTCTTGAAATATACACTTTCGAAGTCAATTTTGAATGATCAATATTAATCTCTTAGGCTCTCAATGGTGATTCAAATTTATTTCTACAGTTTAAGTATTGTGATGCTCTACTTTATTAGCTTCTAGGAGCGGTCCTGCTCGCATGGAAAAATGTAATATGACGCTGTATCCCGCACATTGCAGGGTAGGCAGAGGGAACTTGGGAACCTAGTGTTAAGACACTGTGTTCCACTTCCGTTCCCCATTTTCTGTTAAATTTGAGGCATTATGTGTTGAGTGGAGAAACTGAACGTCGCGTTTTTGCGAAGAAATTAAAACGTTTAATATTTAAAAAAAATATATATTAAATATTTCATTTCTTCGAGTGGGGATCGAACCCATAACCTGTCGGTTACAGTCACACGTTTGTGCTGCACCACGACAGGCCTCAATAGCTATTATAATATGATTATTGTTATTATTTTATTAGTTATTTGCTTAATAAATATAAAGAAGATTTTGGTTGGGAGTTGAGGCTTCTCGTGGCGCAGGGACAGTAGCAGCAGGCAACTCTGTTCGCGACATGTTGTGGTCTCGTTCCCCACTCGAGGAAGTGTATTATTTAATATTTTCATATTCTCGCTCCAAGAAGCGCGGCGTTAAGCTCTGTTAATCAACATGCGATCCCCAGGTTGCCTATTTTTCTATTTCTGTTACGCAGCGTTATATGAAAATAAATGAAAAGAAAAATCGGTGTACTTGTTCCTGGGATTAGCGCATTCACCAAAACAAATTCTTTAACTTAATAATATTTACTGTGGATTTTCATTAAAAAGCTTAACGAAATTTAACTATGCTCTTTTTTGTTGACACAAATAAAGATTTTTATTATATTGCTTATGAAAAACATAACGTAAAGTAAATAATGTTTCAAAAAGATAAACAAGTGAATCTCTCTTCAAATGTAATTATAAGATATTTCCTTCTACCGTCTCTTGTCCGGTCGAATTTGAAACAGTGAATATTGAGTTGCGGAACTCAACGCCACCCTTAACCTCATCAAGACTGTTTTCTTTTTCTAAATGAAAGTTCTCTTTTACTTTTACAAAGAAAATACAAATACATACCATTAGCTCCAAATGTATACCACTAGCTACAGAAATAATACAAGACTTCGTTTCCAACTTTCCATAAAAATGCCAGACATATATGTTGATCGCTGAAACTTAACGCCGTAGTTTGTCTTATCAGAAAATATAATATTTCATTAGAACTAGTTCAGATAATAAGCTGTTATGATAATCCTATTATTATGCTCCTTTAGACGTCCATTTTCACCCATTTACTAAATCGCCTTTCGAGCTATTTAATGCTTTGTACCAGCAAAATGCAACACGGCTAAAATTTAATGTATTATTTAATGTTTTGATTTTATTATTTACTATTTAGGCCTGTATCCAGCAGTGGACAGTCACAGGATAACATAAGTGGCGAACAAAAATGGAACGGAGTGTCTTATCACTAGGTTTCCCTTGCCTATCCTGCCGTATGCAGGATACAGCTTTAAAAGCAACAAGATTTCATATGTTCATTTTCTTGCACTGGTAACAAGGCGAAGCCCGGCACTGAATTCTGTTACTTAACACGTAATGGCTCTAGAATTTGGCGGTATATGAAGAATTGCAGTATGTTTATATTAAGAAGTGATACCCCCTTTATGCAAACGTAGCACTGTAAGCGTGAAAAGTTGTGAATGCGATCCCCACATGAGACACGAAAACATTTAATATTTTCATTTTTCACTCTGACAACGAGGCAATGTGCGGCGTTGAGTTCCGCGCACTCAACACGCAATGCCTTAAATTTAGCATAAAGTGCAAATATCCTTCAACCCTGCCATACCAATCCTGCCATGTGCGGGATACAGCTTGAAGCTGAAACAAAAATTGTAGACTATATCAAGTGAATTGCTTCAAAGTAACTCACCAAGTCTGTAGTCCTCTTTTATATTTATATAAGTAGTTTAATTTCAGTAGTTATAATTTAACATATTTATTACGACGTTCACTGTAGGCGTCAATAACGGAGCTCGCTCTAAAACGATTATAAAATAAACATGTTTAGTTCAAAGGGAAAAGGTGTTGATACTTTGATAGGTATGAAAGATTTATAGACCTGAAATAAATAACTTACGTTTTTTATTATATTTTGTAAAGAAATAAAGTTTTAATTATATTTTAAATTTACAATTTACTCAGGTTCTCACTGAATCCCGCACATGGTAGATTAGGCAGGGGGAACTTGGGAACCAAGTGTTAAGAAAAAGAACAAGAAAAAGAACAAGAAAAAGAACAAAAACAAGAAACACTCCGTTCCACTTCCGTTGCCCACTTTCCGCCGAATTTGAGGCATTGCGTGTTGAGTGGCAGAACTCAACGTTGTTACCTTGTTACCAGAGCGAAGAAATGAAAGCACTAAATATTTATTTTAAAAATATTAAATACTTCATTTCCTCGAGTAGGGATCGAACAACAGTAACAGCTATCAGCAACAGTCACACGTTTGTGCCGCTGCGCCACGACACGCCCTAAAATACATCGTCCCCTAAAACACAATATATCAAATATATACATACATTATGTTATTCGAACACGTTCATTAGATAAATTTGCATATAATACCAACTAAAACGTTTACGCACGATCAACATTAACACTGTATTAACAATCGTATTTTGTATTAATAGCATTATTATTATTGGACCAGTCGTAGCCCGCAGCTTCGTTTGAACGGTCATAGTCCGTTCAAACCGTTATGACCGTTATTATAGAATTTTCGTTATTGTAAAAGCTTCACCCTCTATCCTGCACATATTAGAGGTAGGCAGAGGGAACTTGGGAACCTAGTTACATTCCCCATTTTTCGCCAAATTTGAGGCGTTGTGTATTGAGTCTGTCTCGTTTACAGACCCTTTGTGCCATTACGGGCCTCAACTTTAAGCTTTTTAAATCCTATATTAGTTAATCTATTTTTTTAAATATATTTAACAAGCAAGCAGAGATATGTAAGCAGAGATAAGATTTTTCAGATACTCTTTTCACCAAGCGCTGCCTAATATTTAAGAATAGAGCGAATGAAATATTAAATATATAAATATATAATATTAAATATATAAATTTAGAACAATTAAGTAAATCCATTATATCTTCGTCTTGTTTTTAACAAAAAAGCACAATCCCGCATTGCGACGTGCTTTGTCCCTTGCCAAAAGAAACTTAAGCTTTTATTACTTCGGTCAGTTCCGGGTAAGATAAATTATTTGGATCAACTTCCTGTAGGATGTTCTTTCTTAAGAAATACGATTTGGCCATCTCTTTTCTTTATTGCATAGATTGATTTGCCTGTATTGATAGGATTTGGCTCAAAAATGAAGGTTTTCCTCTGTATTCCACATATAGCAGTACGCAGAATGATTCTGGGAACCTAGTGTCAAGAAGTTATGTTCCTTGCAAGACACACGTGAGTTTTGAAGGTGCGTTAAATGGTGGAACTCAACGCCGCGCTTTGTCTCGTACTGTACTATGTACTCGTTACCAAGGCAAAAAAATGCAACAGGGAATATATGGCAGGAAAATCTGAGAAAATCAAATGGTAAAATATTCAGTTTCATACCTTGAAACTTATATCGACACTTAACGCTTTATTTTCTACTCATATAATTTATTATGGATGCCATTTTTGCATTTTGCATACAGTAAACAAAAGGAGAGCTCTGAATGAGTACCAGCCTTGCGGGAGGTCCAGAACCAGTCGTTAAGTCGGAAGAGTTCAGATACCTCAGATTCGTGACATTACGAATAGCAGTATAGTAGTCTAGAGGTTTCAATTACAGTTTGTTAAGCAGGTTAAATAGAAAGGCAGCCCCTGGCAGGGCACGCCGGGATTAATTTCAGTAAGAAGAAGACCTTACAATTGATACAAAACCTCTCTTAAATAAGTTTTTACATTGAGGAGAGACGGTGCCACAGTCAAACTAACACTTCAAACTCACAACACCACTCTTTTTGCGTCGGATATAAAAAGAAAACTACATATAACAAATAAAATACAGAACAAAAAGTGATTACTAAAAGTTGTTGCCACAAAAACTACGTATCGTATAAAATAAAACGTATCGAATATAGCAGCACTCGAGCCAAACGATCTAACCCGAAACTATTCAGTACAAGCTGCTGTAAAATTTTGATGGTGGATGAAAAACTTTACGCTCTTTTTGCAAATTCTGTTGGAACATATTTAGATATTATTATATCTTAGATACTAGAATTTTAAGAATATTTTGTATTTAACCGTATAAAGATTTTGGACTAGCGTGCAGCTTTAAACACTTCTGGTTGAAGATTCGATCACTACTCGAGGATACTTGAAATGTAATATTTTAATTTCCTCGCACTGGCAATATGGCTAAGCGCGGCGTTGAGTTCCACATTAAGCAGAAAATATTTTAATACTAGGTTTTCAAGTTTGCTCGTCCTGTCTGGTACAGTGCGAACTGTTTCTCGTGTACCTAAAAAAAATTACATTGCGTCAAAATGGGAATTGAACCCACAACCATAGTATTGGAGGCCTGTCGTGGCGCAGAGGCACAAATGATATGTTGTGGGGTTCGATCCCCACTTGAGGAAATGAAATATTTAATATTTTCAATTTAAATATTGAATGTTTTCATTTCTTCGCTCTGTAAACAAGACAAAGCGCGGCGTTGAGTTCCGCCATTCAACACGCAATGCCTCAAATTCAGCGGAAAGTGGGGCACAGAAGTGGAACGGAGTGTCTTAACGCTAAGTTCCCAAACGGAGTGTCTTGACTTAAATTGAATAACATCGTAATCAGAAAATTGTCCATATTATAAATATAAGATAATTTAAGACGATAATAGAAATACGATATAGAAAACCTAAATTAAATCTTTATAAGCACGATTTTTTCTACAAATGTACTTAGTACTCAGCTTCACGCTGTATCCCGCACATGGCAGGGTAGGCGAGGGAACTTGGGAACCTACTATTAAAACACTCTGTTCCACTTCCGCTCCCCACTTTCCGCCGAATTTATGGCAATGCATGCCGAGTGGCGGAAATCAACGCCGCGTTTTGCCTAGTACCAGAGTGAAGACATGAAAAGATTAAATATTTAAATTGAAAATATTAAATATTTCATTTCCTCGAGTGGGGATCGAACCCACAACCTGTCGGTTACAGTCACACGTTTGTGCCGCTGCACCACGACAAGCCTCCGAGTATTCTAAAGATATCTTTTTTTTAGCTTCATGCTGTATCCCGCACATGTCAGGGCAAGGTGGATGGAACATGGGAACCTAATGTTAAGACACGTTGTGTTCCCACTCTACGCCAGATTTAAGGCATTACTAATTGACTGGTGGAACATATCGCCTTGCTTAACATTGTTACCTGTAGTTGCTGAAATGAAAATAATAAATATTTTATTTCCTTAAGAGGGTTCTCGATCGAACTCGCAACTTTTCGCGTTTAAGGTCGCACGAAATGCAGGCCTCCTAAAGAAACATATTAAAAATAAATCTGACAGTAAAGTAATTCACAACCCACAAGCTCAAAATTTCACGCTTGGCGGGTTCTTTCAAAAACCTTCATAGCATTAATTCGAAATATATTTTGAAATAGCTCAGTCGCGTCATATACATGTACAAGCATTTTGGCATACATCCAGAATGTCGAGTGCTAACTATGGTTTGAATTAATATTGATTTACACTACTACACCATAGATGTATTATGTGATCTGTAGCCCGGTTTTGTTTGTATTTCCTTAAGATGTTGGGATTTTTTTTTTAAATTTAATTTAGCCTTGTCGTGCCTCTGGGTCACAAGCGTGAGACTGTAAACGTGACAGGTTGTGGGTTCAATCCCCGTTCGACGACATTAAATATTTAATATTTTCATTTTTTCGGAACAACCTGCGGCGTTGAGTTGCACCACTCGACACGTAATGCCTCTAATTCGGCGGAAAATGGGTAACGCAACGGAGTATCTTAACACTCTGCCATGTGTGGGATACAGCATTACGCTGAGAGAGAGAAATCTCTTATAATATTTATCTACGTTTCTTAATCAGTGTATATGTACGAGAGTATAAGAAATATTCTAAAACTTTAGCCATATTCAAGCATTCTGTGTCTAAAAGTGGCGTTTAGTTAAGCTAATAATGTTTCGATAATTAGGCAACAAGTGCCGCCCAACGTCTCATCATAAATACAACGGTAGTGGATTCGATTTAACTCAAGGGGATGAATTATTTTCATTTTCTCCTTCTGGTTCCACAAATAATGTCTAAAGGCGAAGAGCGGAGTGTAATGAAGTACCTTAACGTTAGTTTCTCTCTACCTACTCTGGAATACCGGATAAAGCATGAATTAAAAAAACAAATTATATATCGCGTGCTGTAAACGTGATTTGATTTAAATTCTTTTACCATAGGAAGAAATGGAGAAATTTTATATATTCATTTTCTAGTAGCGAGGTGGAGTACGGCGTTAAAATTCACAACTCTAAGCGCAATACTTCCAAAATAGCCAAAATGCAATACCGGAAACTGAAAAACGAAACTGTCTGAAAGGAAACAAATTCTTTAAGGGAACAAAGTCTAGGTTCCCAGATTCCCTCAGCCTACCTCTCAATGCGGGATACAGCGTGAAGCTAAAAATAAACAATTATTTAAACATTAACAAACGTCGATACAATAATTCAATATAACACGATTGTATTAAAACCACCCGATGTTACGGTCACTGCGCCACAGGTGGGCACTTTGGCGGGAGTCCAACAATCGGAACCTAAGTACTTGCTGCTTTATTTTTACTATTTCATTTCTCTACTTTGCATGAACTGTATTTAATATTGTAGAGCTATTTTGGTTGATATGTAGAGAATATTTAAATATAAGGCCTGTGGTGCAGGGGCACAAGTGTTTCACTGTTAACACTACAGGTCGTGGATTCGATCTCCAGGCTCTCCATCCCGTTCCCATTGATATATTTTTGCTCTTAAAGCCTATTGTAGCGCAGCCTCAATGGTACAAGCGAGCGATAGTCAACAAATTTAATATTTTCATTTTCAACGCTCTGATAATGAAGGAAAGTGCGACGTTAAGTACCGCCACCTAACACAAAATGCTTCATAAGTTCAGCGAAATGTGGGCACCCAAAGAACATTCTAGTATTTAAGTAAAACCAAAATGAACATAATTACTCCTATACATTGGTATGCTATAAATTTATTAGAAATTTCACTCACTCACTCAGCTTCACGCTGTATCCCGCACATGGCAGGGTAGGCAGGGGGAACTTGGGAACCTAGTGTTAAGACACTCCGTTCTACTTCTGTTCCCCACTGTTCCAGTGGGGAACAGAATATTAGAAATTTCAACAGAAGTAATTGCTCTGTAGTCTCTATTTCAGGAAACATTTATTTTTAAATCTTATCGTATCTTCCTCTTTTCGGGTAATCGAAATTCTACGACAGTGTTCTTCAATATATGAATATATGTGTGTGTAACAACAAATATAAAAATAAATGTTTAGGTATAATAACCCATAAAATAATAGTGATATTCCAAAGAAAATTCAATCCGATCACACTTGGCTGGTATTTTTTTAAATGTTCAGAGAGAAATAAACTTGCAACCCAAACCGCTGAAAGTAAATTTTAATTAAGGCAAATTCTTTGTAGAGCGTATGTGAGCAATGGGACAAAAAAATGATAAACACGCCACTAAAAGAATAAAATAAGGATTTAAAATTTGTAGGAAATGTTATTGTTTTACAAAGCAACCTCTTGGTTGATCATGGTTCGCGACGTTGAGTTCCGCCACTGTCTAGAAAATTAAGCAGTGCCCGAAAAATAGAGTATCATAGCGCTAACGTCTCCTCTCCCTACTCTGCAACATGTAGAGAGAGAGAGAGATATATTTTTAAATACGCTGTAGTGTGTTTAAAAATCTCTCTCTCTCTCTCTCTCTCTCTCCCTCTCTCTCTCTCTCTCTCTCTCTCTCTCTACATATTCCATTCCGTCCACAGTGTGCTTAAAAACCGGTTAAAGTTAAATAAATGGTAAAAGTTAAATAGTAAAAATAGGTTCCCAAGATTTCTCTGCCTACCCTGCCATGTGCGGGATACAGCAAGAAGCTAAAAGTAAAAAACTAACGATATCTATACTAATAATAAATGTGTAAATGATCACTCTCTGTACGAATATGTACAGAAAAAAAATCTTATAGGGGCCTAGTGAAGTGATTTAAAAAAAATATCTATTTTTATTTGGGCCTGTCAGTCTGTGAGTTTGTACGCGCTTATCTCAAAAACCTTCGCTCAGCATTTAGTCTTTATTTATTTCAACCACTTAGTAAATAAAGAAGTTATGTCAATTTAAAATATTTACTTCGACGAAATTACCACATCATTTTCATTAATTTAACTGATATTTCCATTTTCAATATACTCGTATAAATATTGTCTTAAAAGTGATAATATTAGAATAAAAAGTGAAATTGTGATTAGTGAATAAAATAGTTTCAATTCAAGCGGGCGAAGTCGCGAGAGGGTCGCTAGTAATAAATAAACACACAATCGACGACTATCGTTTCCATCGAGCATAGCAGGAACACCGAAATTGATATCAAATATAATAAACAGATATTTACTGAAATCGGTTTATATAACAGAGTCCTTTCTCCAATTTGAGGGGACGATATTAAATTATATATCTTTATATGTTTATTTTTTTGGATAACTTTTCTGTTATTGTTTGTTTTATTTATGGTGATGACGTGGACAGTGTTGGTACTATGTCCACATGGTAGGGTAGACAGAGGGAACTTGGGAACCTAGTGTTAAGACACTCCATTTGCCACTTTCCGCCGAATTTGAGACATTACGTGTTGATTGGCGGAATTCAACGCAGCGTTTTGCCCTGTACCAGAGAGAAGAAACATTAAATATTTCAATTGAAAATATTAAATATTTCATTTCCTCGAATGGGGATCGAACCCAGAACCTGTCGGTTACAGTCACACGCTTGTGCCACTGCGCCACGATAGGCCTCAACAGGTCCGCTTGGTGGAATAAATTATTTTTATTTCTCTGCGTCGGTTACATAAAAAGACGTCCCGCTGAGTTTAAGTAAATTTAGTGATTTGGTAGTAAATTATTTGACGTCCAATTACTTTAATTTAATAGAATTACTTTTAGCTTAACGCTTTTTTTTTCTCTAACCAAAGGAATATCCACGTAAGAAAGAGTTCACATGCGTTTTACGTGACCTTCCTATCGTAAATACTGTGTTTTCAAGGTCAACCAAGGTCTTCCCCTCTCTTACCACTCACTTTTCCTTCATAAATATTGTTTGCCGTTCTTCCATCACTCATTCGATCGACGTACTCAAACCACCAAAGTATATTCTTGTTTTTCTTCCTCTTCTCACTGTGACGTCCGCTGGCACCTACCATTCTGTATATCTCTTAGTTACGTAACTAACTCACATATCCTACACAGAAATCGCATTTCCTAAAAACACAATAAATATTCAAGAGGTGCGGGTTTAAATCTCGCTACGTTTATACGTGTATAAAATTTGTATTATACTTATTTATGTATATTCTTATTTTGCAGTACCCACGTTTCACTGCTTTATAGCAGAGTTGGTACCAATACTGCATTGTGTACGGCCAAATGTGTAGTTTCGCTGACGTTTCGCCGTCTCATCATTGCAGCTAAATCACCGTTAACGTCTAATAATTGTAACTTCTAATTTTGAATATTTCATTCAAATGTTCATCAAATGTTGATTTAACTTTGATTTAGACTTTGCAGCGTTCAGTTCCGCAGCTCAATACAAAATTCCGCTTATTGATGAACATTCATTTATTAATACTATACTGTTCATACATTCTCTTCTTATATTTTTTTATTATTTAATATTCAATACCCCTATCCCCCTTTTTCTCTCGCCTTTATTACTTATTACTTAAGGTTGCCTGGAAGAGATCGCTGTTTTAGCGATAAGGTTGCCTCTTGTACATTTCTTGTTGCTACTGTTATTATTTGTTATATTTATATGTATATTTTGGGGTGTACAATAAAGAATGTTTTTTTTTTTTATGGAAAAGACGGCAAACAAGCGTACGGGTCACCTGATGGTAAGTGATCACCGTCGCCCACGGCCCCGAGTAACTCCAGAGGAGCTACAGGAGCGTTGCCGTCCTTTAAGGTGGAAGGGCACCGAAGCCCGGCATTACCTAATGCGAAACGCAGTGGCCAAAGCCACTACTTAACGCCGGTCTTAAATGCCGGGGGTGGTAATAATCCGGTCGAGGTTGCCCATGTGTGTTGTCATTACTGGCAACGTGACTCTACCACACGCACTTTAGTCGCCTCTTACGACACCATCAGTACCAGGGTGATCCGATTCTAAGCCGGAATCACACGGCGAATTATTATTATTATTATTCATATGGATTGAACAATTTTAGTTAAGTATTCCGCTTGGGAATACTAAACTAAAATTGTTCAATCCATCATTAATACTATAACGTAGCAGAACATTGTAAAGTACTCAGTAACGAAGGCAGACAGAATCTTTTTATAATTAATCATTTTAAATCACATATTAGGCAGCGTAACCTAACACCGTATTCAAGGAAACCAATTAACAGAAACACTAACAAACTTATCCAAGAATAGAACTTTGAACCATCAACATTCGACCTGATTGTTTAGTCCAAGAATAATTTGATCAAAACAACCATTATAAGCGAGTAGTATAAAAATATTCCGTACTCTACCCAAAAGTATCATGTTAGGGTTCGCTATCGCACCCCAGGGCCCTGTTACACCATCCACGTCACTATGAAATATAGTCGACTTATTCAGCTCAGGGCTCCCCAAAGGTGGGCCCGCTTAATATATTTGTGTTTTAAGATAATTTTATGGAATTGTTCAGTGTGTTTTGTAAAATATTGTTATTTTTATACGTTTAAATTGTAAATATAGCCCATCTTTTAGGTTTATCTTTTATTTTTATGTATATCTGTAACAATTATACAATACACAGTAAAATTGATGTAGTCGCCTATCTACCTCGTTTTAATATGTAAATTATTTTGATTTTTATCATTATTTTGTTTTTATATATATTGTAAGCTTTCTCCCCCTCTTTCTTTATATTCGAGTCCATCAAAGTGAAATTGTTATTTCAAATAAAAGAAACTTAAAAAAAAACTGAGTTTTTTCAAGCAATATGTAATATTTGGATAGCGCAACTTAAGCTCTGTACAGAACCCAAGCATATTAACAATATCAGAGTAGTTCAATGGCTACGTATGGCTGAGATAAAACACTGAGTGAGTAGATCACTGGGAGGGTACTAATGAGACGAAAGTTTGAATCTGCTTTGTTTGAATAAAAAAAAAGTCTAAAATTTCAACGCGTATCAAGATAGACATTTAACTACTGTATCTCACCGATCTTTAACTAGAACATAAATAAAAATTCACAGTGGCTATTTTTTCTGTCTATATATATATACTATATTTTACATAATGTTTTTTATCATCTTCACGCTGTATTTGTAGGCGGAGGAAAATTGAGAACCAAAAAAAGAGACACCGCCCCCAGTCCCATGTTCCACAATAAAATTCGATTTATTTTCGTCGAGTAGGGATCGAATCCACAACTAGTCGCTTTTACGATTATACGCTTGTGTCTCAAAACTCAATCAAAAATTAGATTTTGTCACAAAATTTCAAGTTAATGACATAATTTTATTGATGATTAACTTGAATAAGTTTGTATGGTTATTTAGGATCAGAGCGATACGCTATTTCCGTTTGACGTATACATTTTCTAATAAAGTAAAAAGTAATGACTAAGATTGCATGTTCTAAACAGTTTTTATAAATCTCACTGCACTGTGACTTACGAAGCGCAGTATCTTATATACTCCAACGGTTTTGGGTTCGATTTTTACTCAGGAAAACTGCTAAACTGTTTTCATTTTCCCATATTGGTAATAAATCACAATGCTACATTGAATTTTGCAAATCAACCCGTATGGTTCGAAAATAGTGTGGAATTCGGGGAATGGAATAGATCAACAAGTTCATTCTGTCTAACATGCGCTGGAAACGGCGTCGAAGTAGAAAAAGGAATAACAAGACTTGGTAGTATGTATAAGGTGATATGCTAGGTAAGTAGGCAGAAAGTGAAGAATAAGAGTCTTTTCTATAATCCTTTCACTTTTAATAGGGTAGGCAGAAGAAATCTTTGAATAGTATTAGGATGCTGTTCCTAATGGAACTCTCTTTCTCTTGTTTCTTCTTCTTTTCCGTTTTTGAATTCTGGAGGCATTGATCGTTGAGTGGCAGATCTCAACGAGAAGTATCCCTCATAAGGCAGAAAATATATGAATGGAATAAAATTATTAAACGATATATATAAAACGTTTTTCTCCTTCAAATCCATCAGACCGACGACATAGTTATGTATAACTGTTTTTTTTTTATTTTCACGCTGTATCCCGCACGAGGCAGGGTTGGCAGAGGGAAACCGGGAACCTAGTGTTAAGACACTCCGTTCCACTTCCGTTCCCCACTTTCCGCCAAATTTGAGGCATTGCGTGTTGAGTGGCGGAACTCAACGCCGCGCTTTGCCTTATTACCAGAGCGAAGAAACGAAACATTAAATATATAAATTGAAAATATAAAATATTTCATTACCTCGATCTAGGGATCGACCCCAGAACCTGTCGTTTACAGCCACACGCTTGTGCCGCTGCGCCACGACAGGCTTCTCACGTATAACTGTCAATTATTTTTTTTAAGCTATTAATGAGATTCACTTATCTAAATTTATTTTACAGTTATAAGTCAACCTTATAAAGACGTGTTTTAAAATCGGACCACAATTTGGTCATCCCTGCATAAGAATATTCTATTTCACTTTATTCCCGTAAGTGAATAATATTACTTACTAACGATATTTTCTCTAAGTAATATTGTATTTTGTAATTATCTCCAATCGCAATCCTTTGTAATAGATATTACGCATGCTAAATTAAATTAAATCGCGGCGTTGAGTTCCGCCAGTTGACATAGAAAGTCTCGAAAATTTTGAGAAAAAATAAATGAAATAGAGAACAGAGTGGTTGATAGTTTGGGTTTCCATGGCTCGAAAGCAAAAATGAACCGTTATATGGTCACTTTGTCTTTTAAGTCAATGCAATAAATCTACATATTACAAAATAAAAAATCAGATTTGTTAGTCAATTGAATCAAAAGATAATGAATGGCATTTAAACAACGTTTTTGCTGTATTTTATATTTGTTTCATGGTATAATCAAAATCAATACGGAACTTTTCGAGTACTACTACCATATATTTACAAGTCGTTTTATTGATTTTATACAAATTAAATGTGTACGCTTACGAATATAAGCTTGCAATTTTTATATTATATACTTCCGGTTTACCTATACTTCTGAAATAGTTACAGAAACGTACATGCGTACAATTCAAACTTGCCCGATTTTTTATTCAATCTCGCATAAAAAGAGTAGAGCGGATCTCAGCCGCGTCTGATAAAAAAAATCCACCTTGGACAAGTAAAGCGCGGCGTGTAAAAAGGCGTGTGACAAAGTAAAGCCTCAAAAATCGGACACGAAATTAGAAAAGTAGTGTCTTATCACTAGGATCTCTCTGTCTATCCTGCTATGCGGGAACATTTTCTCTTTTTTTTCAACTTCACGTTGTATCCTGCACACGGCAGGATAGGCAGGAGGAGTTATGAGAGAACTTATGTTAAGAAGCTCCGTTTTGTTCCCTACTTTCCGTTGAATTAAAGATATTGCGTGTAAAGAGCTCAAAGCCACGGGTTACCTTGTTACCAGAGCGAATAAATGAAAACATTAAATATATAACTTAAAAATATGAAATATTTTATTTCTTCGAGTTAGGTCTCGAACCCACAACCCGTCGATTTCACAGCCACACGCATGTGTCCACACGCCACTACGGATTTATTTCAACTATTGAATTATTTCTTTATTTTATATTGAAAAACACAATTCAAATTCACCACATTGAAATGGTTTTTTGATGACGTCGTCAGTCTCTAACGACTTTTAAAGTTACATTGAATATAAAATGTCGATGAAAAACTATGCTTTTTTAATTTTCCGAATTTATCTTGATGCCCATTTGTTTTGTTGCCCGCTGTATTCCTCACATGACGGGGTCAGCCAGGCAGCTTGGAAACTTACTGTTAAGACGATCCGTTCCGTTGCTACCCCCTTTCCGCCGAATTTAAGGCATTGCGTGTTTCAATCCTATTTGCGGAACTCAACGCCGCAACGCTGCTCTGGCTAATACCAGAGCGAAGAAATCCAAATATTAAATGTTTCATTATTTCATGCCTCTGTCGTGACAGGCTTCAGAAAGTATATATAAATAGTATATAGAAATAGAGTCTAAACACTTTGTTCTCAGACATTCGGATACCAAAAACGACCGAAGCCAGGGCCATAACTAAGATATCCCCTAACGTTTTTGTTATCGATACAAAACATTTACGTGTCCATCTAAAAGTTTAACGAATAAAGTTCAAGTTAACCGGGATTTAGTTTCTTCTGCTATAAAGTTAGTATGCGGTGTAAAATGTAGGAGAAAGCGTTGTATTAAATATTAGTAATGGCACAGTATTTGAGTGTGTCCACGATACTTATAGGCTCGATTTCCACTTGGGAAATGATTTTTATCAATTTCCTTGCTCAAACTCGCTTTTATCTTGGATACAAGAGAAATTCTGCGTTAAATACCGCGACTCAATGCGAATTAAGTAGCAATTACGCAGAGAACGGTCTCTTTACATTGATTTCTTACTACAATGTACGAGAATCAGCATGCATTTTCTTTATTGTTTCTTATAACTTGTACCACTAAGACCGCCCGTATTGCGCAAAATTTTGTTTGTTAGCCGACTTTCCGTTTATTCTACAGATAAAGCAAATTCATTGTTTATTATTAAAAGTTAATATAATATTAAAGTTAGTATAAATACGAAGGTAACTTTTTCTTTGTTTTAACGTCACACTGTATTCTATACATATAATCAGAGTTAAAACACTCCATTTCCCACTTTCTGCCCAATTTTCGAGATATTGAATGTTGAACTCGGAACTCAACGCCGCGCATATATAAATATTAACGTAGCGTTGTTTTTTCTTTAATTTCACGCTGAATCCTGCATATTACAACTCCATTTTTTGCTTTCTTCCTTATACATCGCTGGCTGAGTTTCGTAAATCAATGTCGCTCTTTGTCTACCCAAAGAGGACTGGAACAAAATATTAAAAATTAAACTTTATAATATAAATATATATTTAAAGCCAGAAAGAATAATTAAAATAAAAAAAACCCCAACCCAAAGAAACACTGCTTCATCTGCCCAAAGTCCTTGCAGCTTTAGTGCTTTTGAATTACTATATCTTGAAATTGTCTTAAGAAGAAGGATTAGAATAAGAATTTCGCTAAAAAAACATATTTAAATAAGTTCATTCATTAAGAAGCTACTGTGAAGCAGAAGCCACAGACAAACACACAAACAGAGACAAGATATATAGACAGACCAACAGCTCAAACCTGTAACAACAGTCCAGAGAGTCGAGAATAATTTCTTAAGTACTCCTTTCTAAATCATATATTGTATGAAGCAAGGAACTAAGTATAAGAAATACTGTTCTTTACTTTCAAGCAGAATTGCAGAGGCTATGTCTATATGTGGCTAATAACTCCTAATTCAATACCAGGATTTATCTTACAGTAATTAAGTTCTTCTAGTGAGAATCGAATCCGCAACTAATTAATGTACTGACCTGACTGTGCCACTGCGCCACCACGCCTAATTTGAATGGACAGCATGCTATTGGCTCCATTGGCCTCGCCGAATTTGAGGAGGTCTCAGGAACTAACGTACCATCAATAAAGACGATGTTGGTGTTATAAGAGCGCCTCTTATATACCACGGCGCATCGGTGGCCATGCATATAATTCTTTTTGGAGAATTTGCAGTTTTAATGAGTCATTCTGTGTGAACACAACAGTATCGTAGGAAAAGACGAGTCAGACGCATGTCTTGTAAAGGCAGACTTTGTTTTCTAATAAGAGATTATTATTTTTAGAGTAGATTCACAGAAAAAATAATTATATAACAAGAGAGAGAGAATACAGCGGGTATTGTGATTCACCATCAAACACGACATGTCTCAAATTAGAAAGTGTATAACGGCTACGCCTAACTAAGTGTTAGGCTCTGCTACCTTGACTGATACAGTGTTAAACTAAAAAAAAACTGTAAATCCACAATTAACTCAATGGCCAATTAACTTCAACTTTTAATGATATAAATCAGTTTTAAATATCAATGTTTATATATCACAACCAATTTGAGTTGTTGTATGCAAATTAATGAATGTATTTGAGCATTTATGAAATTAAATTGTTAAATCACATTCTATAGATGAAGGACAGTAATCGTAATTATTGGAGAATTTGCGTAATTAATGTATGATAAAAGGTGATAAAATTGTTTATTTATATGAAAATATATATATACATATTATTTATTATCAAACTCCACTTTTTTAAGTATTGTATGAAATTATGACACTATTAACTGTTAAAGCGACGGTACTAAGTTATATTCCCTTTAGGGAAAATTAATGATTTTATGCCCTTGCTCTGATAACAAGGCTAGTTGTGGTGTTGAGTTCCGCCTGAGTGCCCTCTGCCCACCATACTACGTAAGGTACAAATAAGAAAAATATTTATACAAGTTTTTATAAAAAGCCTTCTCGGTCGCGACTGACTTACATACGATAGTTATGGGTTCGATCCCTGTCGGGTGACAAATATTTCCTTTCCCAACTTGGGCGAAACCAAATTTCTATCAACCACTCTTACGCTTCGTTTTACGCTGCGGTGTTGGGAATCCCCTCAGAATTAAGAACAAAAAAAACAAAAATCTGTATACCCTAGTAGAGCCCCATTAATTGTTGTTCCTATTGGTCATAGAGTAATGTGATATAGTCTAAAGTCTTAAAATTATCTAACACAAACATACTATTCAGCTTTATAACGTTGGGTTAACTGAAATTTGATTTTATTTAACTATCCAAAATGCGGCGTACGAGGCAAAATGGCATTTAGTTCCGCCACTCAAAATTCGACGGAAAGTGGGGAACGGAAGTGGAGCGAAGTGTATTAACACTAGATTCCCAAGTTCTCTCTGCCTACCCCGCCATGAGCGGGATACAGAGTGAAGCTGAGTATTTGACTCTCATCTTTTCGCTGAATCCCGTACACGGCAGGGTAGGAAGAGGGACACATCCACTCCTTTCCATTCCCCACTTTCCACTGACTTTAAGGCATTGCGTAAGCAGCGGAGTTTAACGCCGCGCTTCGTCTTATTACTAGAGCGAAGAAATGAAATTATTATATATTTCATTATTATATATATAACCCACAACCTGCAGTCATTATAGTCGTGCTGTACTTATGGGCCTAACAAATTTCAACAAGTTTAAATTAGGTTTATATACATCGTAAATCAATTTATTATTATTAACCTGGTGATAAGCTATTCATATATTATAATCTGTCAATATCGAATACATGATAGCTGTAAAATATTATCTTCCTCTATTGTGTGAATTTTAAATAATTAATTTGATTTTGAGTTTGCTAATTTCTAATTTTTGTTTAGTCACATAGACATTGTACACTGCGTAACAGTGTTTAACACTGATTTTTATATGACATGGCAAGGATCTATTTATGTAATATATACATATATTTTACGGGAAACCGGGATATTACTAAAACTTTCTGTCTGTCTACTTGTCATCAATATCTCTTGAACAGTGATAGATAGTTAGTTAAAATTTTCATTATTGTTTTTTTACTGCCTCTTTAACAATAAATACTAAGAAACATCGTAAAATAAATATCTAAGGAAGCCCCCATACAACAAGCGTGATATTTTTTGTCAATTCTATAGACAAGCGAACCCCCATTCGAGCACTAGATCTACTTTAAATAAAAAATAGAAAAAGTATCTGATTTTTTTATATAATAATAAAGTTAGATGCTTAACTGTGCATGATGATTTTAAATTTTTACGTACTTACAAGATTTTATAACTTTTTTCCTACTCTTACCTCATTTACCACCATCACTTAATACTTGAGGCCTGTCGTGGCGCAGCGGCACAAGAGTGTGACTGTAACCGACAGGTTCTGGGTTCGATCCCCAGTCGAAGAAATGAAATATTTAATATTTTCAATTTAAATATTTAATGTTTCATTTCTTCGCTCTGGTAATAAGGCAAAGCGCGGCGTTGAGTTCCGCCACTCAACACGCAATGCCTCAAATTAGGCGGAAAGTGGGGAACGGAAGTCGAACGGAGTGTCATAACACTAGGTTTCACTTTCGTTCCCTCTGCCTACCCTGCCTAGTGCGGGATACAGCGTGAAAGAAAAAAAAAACTTAATACTTGTAATTATTCTGTAAGCTTGAGAAGGTTGCTTGAAGACAGACGGCGGCGTTGAGTTTCGCCACTCAACCACGCAGTGCCTCAATTTGGTTGCCAAATCACCTCAGCCTGACCTGCTTAGAGTGGGATACAGCGACATAGCTCCCATATGAAGCTTTAAGAATAATTTACTGAAAATGTAAAGGAAACAGTAAACGTTACTTTTTATTTTATCGTTGAATCGGATTTACCTTCGTTATGGGTCTTTCGGTGACCTGTCAATGACTGTTGTACTGTTTTGGTCGTGGCATTTTTTTAGAATAGTATCAATATACCTTTTTTTTTCCTTTTTACTTAAATTATATATTTATATTCAATGAAAATAGCTGATTTATGCAAATTATCACTATGTGAATGAAAATTATCATTTTAGTGTTAGAATTTTTGCCATATTTTTGATAGTAAATTGGTTGGCATAATTTTATACTAACTTCTTATTTCGTCTCAAAGCGAATGGATCGTACTTTCTTTGGAAATATTTGTAATAATAAGTATGTTGCTTTTCTAAGTGTGGATTAATATATTAAAATTAGAAAAATATTTAATAAACATTATTCTCTCTTGCCATACTATTTATTCTTCTTAAGAATTATCTTAAATAAATAAAATTTAAAAACAAAATGTCCCTATAGAGATGCTAATAATATAAGTAAGTCGTAAAAAGTTACAATAAGTTGTAATTTCGACGTAGCTTGATGAATACGTATGGCTCAGTGGCCAGAGTACTTAGACGGTTTCCAAAGAGGCGCGTGTTGAAATTCTGCTTTAAAAAAAAACTTATAAGTTTTCTGAAGAAGGAAATTGAATTATTATTACTTTTAAAGACATAAATTAAGTTTCCGAGAGTCTACAGACTATATCTCAGGAACCGTCATAGTTAGACAGTTGAAGTTTTCACATATAATACTAAAATAAAAAATAAACAATATTTAATAAGGCTCCCATACAAAAAACGTGATGCTTTGCCGTTCTTAGAGATAATGGCAAGGAACACTTTTTCCACGTCCTACTCGCACTTGGCAAATTTTACGTATAATTAACTAAGTCTAACGTTAAGAAACAAACTTATGCCATCATTCGCGTGTTAAAAAAAAAGGAATGTTGCGCAGAGCACAAGCGTGTGGCTGTGAACGTGACAGGTTGTGGGTTCAATCCCCACTCGAAGATATGAAATGTTTAATATTTTCAAATGAAAAATATAAATTTCAAATGAAATATGTTGCTTAGAAAAATATTATCGAATTTACTCAGATCGGTGATATACATAATATTTTTGGCGTGCTATAAAGGCTTAGAATAGGATCACCCTGGTACTGATGGTGTCGTAAGAGGCGACTAAAGTGCGTGTGGTAGAGTCACGTTGCCAGCAATGGCAAACACGCATGGGCAGACTCGACCGGATTGTTACCACCCCCGGCATTTAAGACCGGCGTTAAGTAGTGGCTTTGGCCACTGCGTTTCGCATTAGGTAATGCCGGGCCCCGGTGCCCATCCACCTTAAAAGACGGCAACGCTCCTGTAGCTCCTCTGGAGTTACTCGGGGCCGTGGGCGACGGTGATCACTTACCATCAGGTGACCCGTACGCTCGTTTGCCGTCATTTCCATAAAAAAAAATGAATTCTACAAATAGGCTTAAACTTAGTGGGTCTGTAACTCGATTGCGTCGAGTCCGTAATTCTTTTATGGGACAGTGTGTACGCTTACTTACGCAATACGATCCCAGAAAACGAAAAAAATTTTCTATTTCACAATTTAAAAAAGTTGTAAATTGATGTTTGTGTGCTAAAGGTTATTGCCAAGTTAATATTTTTAAAAATGATGAAACGCCTTGGGAATGAAAAGCTTGCTATTTTGCTCCAGTCTATAAAGGTATCATTGTCACTTTAATGTCAAACTGTAAATAATTGAAATAACTTAGGAATACCCCGCTGAGTTTCTTGTGCTGGTTCTACTCAGGTCTGAGCCAGTAACTTTAGTGAACTGGTGGTAAATTTTTTTGACGTTAACTAAATTAATATTGTAACTTCTTATTAAAAAAAAATATTTGAATTTGAATTTATTAATTACTTCGCTGTAGTAAAAAGGCAAAGCAAGAAAAATAAATATTCGTACAACACAAGCGGGCGAAGCCGCGCGGGTCCTTTAGCCATATATAAAATGCATTTACGTTGACAGTTTCGATAGAGCAAAATAAAACATTAGAAAAGGGTATCGAGATAACGTATAAATAATTGTACCAGTATCCCATCCCTCGAGAAGTTAGATTGCTTGACCCACAATGATAGATATGAAGAATTAATCAATCGCGTTACATGTTTGTGTGGCGTTTGATTGTGAACACAAGGGATATGGGTTCAGTTCTCACTTGGGGGAATAATTTTCGGTGCCTCACCTCGTTGAAGCAGACTGGAAAAAGAACAGAATGCCCATTTAAAAGTAATGCGACAACGCGCGGCGTTTAACACCGCAACTGTAGCGTGGCGATAATCAACCCCACACACAATGTCTAGAAAAGAAATATCATGTCAAATGAATTGTAATTTGCGGGATACATCGATATCGTAAAAAATATAGCTGACTATGGTATCGATAGCAGCACTGGGTGGATTTTCGATATCTCGCTGTAGTAAAGAGACAAAGCGCAGCGTTGAATTCCGCCACTCAGCATACAATGTCTTAAAAATTGGGTAAGGAAGCGTCTTAACAATATATTAATAATATATAAGAAACACCAAACATTGATATTTTCTTAACAAACTAAATAAATAGAGTAAAAATTAAAAATTCAAGAGATATCTCGAAGCTTTTACCATTAAAGTACAACTAAAGTAGCAAAGTAATCAACATTATATGCATTCTTGGTACAATGTGCCGGTGGAAGTGTTAGTTGGTTACTTTGTACAGTTAAACTTAACCAAAAGGTTAAATAGTTTAACTACAAAGTTATTTTAACTTTTACCTACATAGAAATTGATAATTGAGCTAGAAGTTTGTCTGTAATTGTGTAAAGCTAAAGATGTTACAGTCAAATTTACTAGTTAGTCTTGTGATGTTTTTTTTATATTTTACCCCTCTGGGAGTACTAAGAGTTAAGCAGAGGAAACTTGGGAACCTAATGTGAAGACACTCCGTTCCGTTTCCGTTAAGAATGTACTATTCCGCTTTTTCCGTTGAATTTAAACCTTTGCGTGCTAAGTGTGAAACTCAATGCGTTTTGTTTCGTTAATAGAGTTAAGAAATGAAAATATTAAATATTTCATTTCTTCGAATGGGGATTGTTCTGTGGTGGTTCTTCACTACCTTTCATGTATACAATTACAAGTTTGTGTCCCTGCACCACAATAGACTCACGACAAAACGCGGTGTTAAATTCCGCTGGTTGAGAACTCAACGCCGCATTTAACCTTATTCCAGAGCGTAGAAATTAAAACATTAAATATTTAAATTGAGAATATTAAATATTTCATTTCCTCGAATGGGGATCGAACCCAGAACCTGTCAGTCTACTGGCACACGCTTGTTCCGCTGCGCCACGACAGGTCTCATTTTGTCAAAATAATATTCAATAATCATTTATAAGCAGTAATAAGTAATACATAACCAATAAAACTTTTTATGCCTTCCTTTGTTTTCCACATAAAATGAATTTGATCAAATTTATAGCTGTTCAAATACTTTTTTAATATAACGCGGCACATGTTCAGGAAATAGTAGTTGTAAACTTATTTTTACTTATATCTTATTTTTAAATGAGTATTTAGTTCCTTTTCGATTCAGCTTTAAAGCAACGCAGGAGTTCCCTCCTATGTACATAAAAATACCTGTTACTCACTTGTCGCCACATTTGAGGCTTTGAGTAATTTAAGGTGAAATTCTTCAGGAATTCTTGTTAATGTAACACGATTCACGATTTTTGAAAATGTGTAGTGATAGTCTTGCCCTTCCTTTATTTCTCCTTTTTAGTAGGTCCTGAGTTCTGGAATTATGCCGCGGTTATGGCAACAATCATTTGTCGTGCCAGTTTTCAAGTTTGGTAATAAACATAATATTCGGAATTACAGACTAATATCTAAATCGTAATATCTACTATAAATACAGGTGCTGCACTTTTAAAGCAAATTTATGATGTATGGGAAAAGTGACAAAATGCAATTTTATTTAGTGGTTTGATATATCCAAAGCCTTTCACTGTTAACAACAAAGCAATGAAGACTATGTGATCAAAGTTTTCTTTGTTTTGCTAAACCTTAAATAATACAGAAGTATCATCTGCGGACATTATTATATCTATGTCTACGTATTGAAAGGCAAAATGTTATTATAAAGTAAAAATAAAAGCGGACCAAGATTAGATCCTTGTAGAACGACCATATTTAGATTCTGATGATTTTACAATATCTGTGTTAGTTTTTGGATGTTGGTTTAGATATGAAGAAAAAAGATCAAAGGCAGCATTCTGTACATCATAATGAAATAGTTTTAGTAAGAGAGTTCCGTGGTCTAGACAAATACCAACAAATTAAGTCTTGAGATTAAAGGGAAATTCTATGTGTCAGAATCAACAATTCTGGAAGAATACATAATTGTTAAGTCACTTCATTCTCACTTTCTATACACACTTCCTATACATTAAAAGAGATTGCACTGTACGCGGAACTCAACTCCGTGTTTTATATATTAATAAAGACGGTTCACCTGTTAAACAAACTGGCCTGTCGTGGCGCAGCGGTACAAACGTGTGACTGTAACCGATGGGTTGTGGGTTCGATCCCCACTCGAGAAAATGAAATTTTTAATATATTCAATTTAAATATTTAATGTTTTCATTTCTTCCCTCTGGTACAAGGCAAAACAAGGCGTTGGGTTCCGCCACTCAACACGCTATGCCTTAAAATTCAGCGGAAAATTGGGAACGGAAGTGGAACGGAGTGTCCTAACACTAGGTTTCCAAGTTACCTCTGCGTACCCTGCCATGTGCGGGATATAGCGTGAAGCCGAGTAATGTAGAGTACCTGTTAAACCCACAATCATATATTTACAAGTAAATTTTTGCTAAACTAAAGTGTAGTACACTTGCGGGCAAAGATATTAAGAACAGAAACGCTCTCTGAATAATACTTTTATTACCTACTTCGCTCTTATCTTAAGTATTTTTTAAATTACCATATTGGATTATATTGTACAGTGTATACAACAAGTGTTAACTTAGAACGTTTTTGCTTTAAAAATGTTGTTTTTTTTTATTTACTTAGCTTCACGCTTTATCCCTAGCGGAGTAGGCAGAGAAAACGGAGCGCCAAACGCTACGGTCTCGGCATACCTCTTTCGTCTCGTCCACTGTTATCAACCTCTTCATGCCTCCCGGGAGGCCTCAAGCTTTTTACATGACCTTCCTTCAGTATCGTAGATACTGTGTTATCGATTGTTTTTCGTAAACCTATAAAATTTTCAAAGTAAAAAATGGCGCAAGCTTTTACCAACTAAGTCATTCACGCATTGCCAAAGCAAAGAAATGAAAATAATACCAATTTCATTCACCTGAGTGGGAGTCGAACCACAAACGTCGTGTTTATCGTCACCTTTATACTACTGAGCCTCGACAGCCTTAATTAATAATTAAAATTTACAGATTAATATAAACTGTTTTACGTAAATATATGAATATTTGTATACGAAACTTGAGTGGTAGTTGTATACATACTTTGTTTAATCATATTAAATTGTAACTGAGGAGCTATTAACGTGATATTTAAAAAGATTTAACTTTATAAAAGATTTAACTTGAACATGGTGTTTTTATATATTTGTTCAGGTTCACGCTGTATCCCGCACATGGCAGGGTAGGCAGAGGGAACTTGGGAACCTAGTGATAGGACACTCCGTTTCCTTCTCCACTTTCCGCCAGGCGTTGCTTAATGAGTGACGGAACTGAACGCCGCGTTTGCTTTGCCTTTTTACCAGGGCCAAGAAAATGAAAATAATAAATATTTCATTTGAAAGTTTTAGATATTACCTCGAGCGGGATCGAGAGCCCACAACTGGTCACACACTTATGTCCCTGCTCCATGATAGACACGACAACAGGCTTCTATATTATTATTTTTATTTGTCTATCTAATCTGGTGATAAGAACAGCGGCCAGACAAGCGGCGTTTAACCACGTGTCATGTCAGCTATCTAAAAGGTGGTGGAAGGTGAAAATTCTACTTCTAATAACTTGTGAATCTAGTGTTAAGACACTCCGTTCCCCACTTTCCGCCGAATTTGAGGTATTCCTTGTTTTTATTTAAGATGAATTAAATATTCTGTTCGCTTTATATACAATATATTATGATACATATTTAAATGTTTAGTTCTGTCAATGTCTTCAATATTGGGAGGAATGGAGAAGAGAGTGTGTTAACAAGTAATGGAGAACGCTTGATTATGAAGAACGTGTGATATGATAAAGCTGAAATAAATATAGTATGTGTCACATACATGCACATATACAAGCAGTATTGGATAAGTTTTCCAATTTGAATTTCAAATTCACTTATAGAATCTGTAGCGGAAGCACTTTTGTGTCAAAGAAACGCGGGCTTTAGCTGAAATTCGATAACACTTAGTATCATCAATTAAGCCCGTTGTGGCACAGTGGTACAGAGTCTAGTTGAGTTGGATTTCCATTCGGGGGTAAAAACGCGGCGTTAAGTTTCACAGCTCAGCACAAATTGAATTTGAATGAAAAGAGACTGTAATGTCTTAAAAGTTCTAATAAGACAATATACGGTTTTGAATTTCACCATTCAGCATTTTTTTTTAATTTGAACAAAGCGAAGAATTGAATATTTTAACATTTCCCCCCTCTGTCTGTCCTAATATATGCGGGTTTAAGCGGGATACAGCGTGAAGCAAAAAAAGGTGGTGACGCCAAAATCATTAAAAGTCAAATATAAATAAAGCTAGTTAAACATTCGTATACGAATACATGCCGCGACCGCGTTGGCTTAAACATTATACCGCACTGTACATTTGTACTTTGTACGGTAATATTAAATTATATTTATGATAATTATTTATGTTTTCCGTGGAAAACAAAAAAGAAAAGAAAAGAGAGTATAAACTTAATGGAAGTGGGTTCGATTATTACATAGACCAATTAATTATTTTTATTTCCTCATCTCTGGTAACTAGAAAATAAAACACGCCGTTCAGTTCTACTACTCTCCGCATAATGTCTTATTTTCACTTAAAAAGATTTTCTCTTTCGGACTAACCGTTAATGTTATACTGTCCTCCTGTGCCAACCTTAAGGTCACACCAGGAGCTGCGTTCCAGCTGCGACCAGACTGACCCCGGAAATCTGAACAGCCAGGGCCCGTGTTTTTCAGATTTCTCTGAGCTCGCGAACTGGCAACCGTCGAGGCACTACTTAAAGCTTCCTTCTGCTTTACGAGTCCGAGCAGCCGAGGGTAACTATAAGGTAGATTCTCTCTCTCTGAGGGGAATAAACTACATTAATTTTCTTGCTCTGGTCAGAAGATAAAGCACGGCGCACCAACAAATACTAAAAAGTAAGACTGGCATCCAGAACCTCCGCGTGAAAAATTAGGCAATAACCCAGCAGCTACAAAAATAATTGAGCTTCACGCGGTATCCGCATATAACAGAGTAGGCAGAGGGAACTTGGGAATCCTAGAGTTGACTTCCGTTCACCGACATTTCCCACTTTCACCGAATTTGAGATATTGCGTGTTAAGCGGCGGAAATAAACATCGAAAAAATACACAAAAACATTAAAAACTTTAAGCTAAATTAATATTCAAATGAGCAGTAAGTTATTGGTATTCCGTTAAGAAGATTATTTTTAATGAATAGGTCGAATTCATGGAAATTGCCTACAGATTGATTATTTATTACAGAGATTGTTATTGTTTATTTAATTATGATTAATATTAAGAAGCGATTGTCTGTGGGAATACGATATTCTCAAAAACTCAGCTTTCATTCTATTTTCGAAACATGGCAGGATAGGCAGATCGAACTTAGGAACCTAGTTAAGATACTCCATCCGGTTCCCCATTTTGCGGCAAATTTGAAATAATGTGTGATGAATGGCGGAACTCAACGCCTCATTTTGCCTTATTACCAGTGCCAAGACATGAAAACATTAAATATTTATATTGAAAATATTAAATATTTAATTTCCTCAAGTGGGCATCGAACCCACAACCTGTCATGTTAAAGTTACGTGTGCCCCAACTTTTCAAAACAGCGAGGATAAAGAAACAATTCTTATAAGTTAAATTCCTACAATCCATCCCAAAATCGTTCTATTTACAATCAGAAATCCACCATGTCCTACTATGTCAAGACTACTTTAATTTTATTTTTAAAATGTACTATTTCTAAACTATTTTACCACAAAATAATAAATAAAGATATATTTTAATTCCTCTATCATTTTAAAACCGTCGCCAAATACGCCAAAATGGTTGAAAAAAATATATAAAACAATGCAACTACGTAGCGTTGCTAACAAATCTGATTATACAACACTTGCAGTTGCAAATTAATATAAGAACACGGGTATTTTGTATGGAATAGAGAATGTATGTAAATGTTATTTTGTTATATCATTTCAATGTAAAATTTTAGTTTAAAACATGAAATGTACATTATAAATAAAGGTATTTCTTGTTATTTATTTAGAGCAAGGTAGGGAACCTGGTGTCATTTCGTCATCCAATAAGTACTACTTCACGCTGTATCCCGCACATGGAAGGGTAGACAAAGAGAACTTGGAAATCTAGCTTTAAAACACTCCGTTCCACCTCCGTTTCCCACTTTCCGCCGAAATTGAAGCATTGCGTGTTGAGAGATGGAAGTCAACGCCGCGGTTAGCTTTGTTACCAGAGCGAAGAAAATATATTTTTTTATGGATAAGACATGGCAAATGAGCATACGGGTCACCTGATGGTAAGTGGTTATCGCCGCCCGCGGCCCCGTGTAGCACCAGAAGAGCTACAGAAGCGTTGCCGGCCTTAAAGGTGAATGGGCTCCGGGGCCCCGCATTACTCAATGCGAATGGCAATGGCCGAAGCTTCTATTTACCGCCGGTTTTAAATGCCAGGAGTGGTGATAATCCGGTCGAGTCTGCCCATTCGTGTTGCCATTGCTAACAGCGTGACTCTCCCACGTGTGCTTTAGTCGTCTCTTACGACACTATCAGTATTTCCTCGAGTGGGAATCGAACCCACAACCTATCGTTTACAGTAACACGCTTGTGCCGCTGCGCCACGACCGGCCTTAAACCTAGACCAATAAAATAAAATTAATTCATACCCTAAGTAAGAATTGAACTAGCTACCTTCGCGTTTACTGCATCCCGCACAAAGCAACGTAAGTAGAGGGAGGGAATTTGGGGTCCTAGTTTTAAAACTGTCTGTTCCCAATAAAACACCAGAATTTCTCATCAAGTTTAACGTATTTTTTAACAGCTTTTTAACATGGTAAGCAGAGAGTACCTGGGAACCTAGTGTTAAGACACTCTGTTCCAAATGACACACCATTAGCCAAATTTGAGACATTATTGAGTGGTGGAGTTCAACGCCGCGCTTTGCCTTATTACCATAGGCTAAAAATGAAAATATTAAATATATTAATTTGTCGAGTGGTTTAAAGCTACAACCTATCGCTTTAACATACATACATATGTATGTCTCTGTGTCACGACAAGACTTAATAATAAATAAGGCTTAATTATTAAATTAATATAGATTTTTCTATATAATTAATTAATAATAATAAATAATACAAAAATAATACAACAACTCCCGTAGATAATTAAAAAATGAATTGCTCGATGTAAGACTGTAACTATTTTAAATCACTAACAATTAACTATTCAATAAAATCTATTGAGACCCGCCCGACCGCGAAACAGACGAACGAACTGGTTTGAAAACTATTGTGTTTCCACAAAACTATGAAAGTAAAATGTTATTTAAATAAAAATATATATTTTTTTTATTTATAAATAAATTTATATATTGATGCAGGTATGGATATTAATGTTGCATATTCTGTGTTTGATGATTTTCGTTCTTTTTTCCAGTTTCACGCTGTATCCCGCACGAGGCATGGTAGGCAGAGGGAACCCGGGAACCTAGTGTAAAGACACTCCGTTCCACTTCATGGAAGGCATTGCGTGTTGAGTGGCGGAACTCAACGCCGCGCTTTGCCTTATTACCAGAGCGAAGAAATGAAACATTAAATATTTAAATTGAAAATATTAAATATCTCATTTCCTCGACTGGGGATCAAACCCAGAACCTGTCGGTAACAGTCGCACGTTTCTGCCGCTGCGCCACGACAGGCCTAATAATAATACAATAGCTTTGAAGCGGTTAAACCTTGTGTACTCAACTTTCTGTCGAATTTGAGACAATGCGTGTTGGCTGTAAACTTGAATATTTGATTTAATTTTCAGCTTAATACTTCCTCGCTGTCGTGCGATAAATAATCTTGACAGATAAAAACAATAAGATCATATAAGGGTTATCATTTTTCCTTTCGAAGCTTGGAACCCGAAAAAGCCTCACTAACCACGAAACTGAAATAATTCAAAAAATGTACTCCAATATTTCATACAAGCCAGTATAACACAAAAATTATCCTTCATTTTATATTCACGTGCAAACTTGGGTTATAAAGTATTTTCCACTATAAACGTTTTACTAGAATATCGAGGGTTAAATCCAGTGTAGAATTTTGCTTAATTTTCGTTGAAAATATTGTGTGACTTTATTTTGCTGTGAAATTAACTTTGAAACAAAGCACGGCGTTGAGCTCCGTCACTGAATACGTAATATCTTGTCAATTGGGCAGAAGGAAGAACAGAGATATTTAGGTTCCCTAGTATTAGGTTCCCTCATAAATATCGGTAATATTTGCTAGATACGATATGGTATTAAATTTTTCACTGTAAACGTTTTAAACTCGCTCGATATTCTACATACATATTATATAGAGAGTTAAAACCAGTGTCGAATTTTTGCTCAATTTTTGTTAATTTTTTTTATATTTTTATATCGGTTTTGTGGAGTAGGCTTTGTTTCGCTACAGAATTAGCTTTGCAGATTTATTTCAAAAACTTTTCTTATATATATGAAAGTAAATTTGAAATTTGGGCCGTTTATTTATGTAAATAGATTTGTTTTGTTTCACAATGTTGCTTATTTAGGAATTGAGAAGAAACATTATAATTATAATAATATTAAAAACATAATCAACATTTTAGGCCTCGTGATTGAGGAGTCGTGGCGCAGCGGCACGCGCGTGTTACTGTAACCGACAGGTTGTAGGTTCGATCACCACTCGAGGAAATGAAATATTTAATATTTTCAATTTAAATATTCATTAATGTTTTCATTTCTTCGCTCTGGTACAAGGCAAAACGCGTTGAGTACCACCACTCCCCACTCACAACAACCAAGTGGGGATTGGAAGTGGAAAACTGATTATAAAAATTGCAGCGATAATAAAAAAAATGCGGCTCAGAGGTACAATTGACAAAACATCTAAACACGACATCTTGTGGGTTTGAGAAAATTAAATATTTAAAACGTTCATTTCTTCGTTCCGGTAATGAAGCAAAACGCGGCGTTAAAATCCACCAGTCAACGCGCGATGCTTCGAATTCGGCGTCCCCAAGTTTATTCTGCCTACCCTGCCATGCGTGACATATAGTGTGATACTAAAAGAAACATTTTTAAGCAAGTAAGTAATTCCATTGACTTACTACTGTACATCAAGCCCTACAATATTGATTACATTATCGTTAAGATTATTGTCTGTCGTGGCACAGTGTTTGTATACTCTTAAGAATTAATATCATTTTATTTTTTATTAAATATTAAAATCATTTTATTTTTGCCCGATCTGATAAATGACGTCAGGTTCTGCCATGCATTTGGCCTCTATTTTTCCCGTGCACGCCAAACCTGGCATATACGTGAAACTAAAAATTATTTTGTTTTATTTTTCAACATATGTTTTAATTTACTTATATTAAGCGTATAAAAATTTTGAACGAAGCAGGATTAGAACCCGCTCCTCTTGAAAACTTTTTCAATTCAAATCCTGCTTTGTTCAAAATTTTTATACGCTTTTTAAATTCAGGTTTAGTGTTTTCTGTCCTAAGTATGGAATAACACTTTAAAAAATAGTAAAAATGTTTTAATTTTCTAACTAATAATTTCTTTTTATTAATTTTATTTTTTATTTATTTATTTCTTATAATTCCTAATTAATAATAAATTAGATTTTCACGAGTATTAAACATTTTAAATAAAACAAATTTAGCCGGACTAATCGTAAACGGACTACTGCAAAGCAATAATAACGTTTAACCCGGTTTTTATTTTTCATTTTTATTTCTAATTAATTATGAATATGTAGTTTAAATAAAATATAACACATTTTTGTTTATTTTATTAATTAAAGGTATTCCTATTTTTTATTGTTTACCAATGATCTTCTTCAACATCCACACATGTAACTGAACTTTCAACTAATTTCATAACAGATTTCTCATCAGATATTATAAAATTATTATCTTTATCGAATGCTAAACCATGAATAGATTTCATTTCCAAAATTTTTGTCAGCCCATTCCTATTCAATAAGAAAATACCTAAATTGGAACAAACGTAAATATTACCAATATTGTCATCAACGATTTGCCTCACCACTATTAAGTTGTTAATAGCTTCAAAGTGTTTCTTATATCTATACAACCCAGTTTTATTTGAAAAGTATATAATATCTTTATTTATATGAATATGATCTATTTCCATGTGGCTAAATTCTCTTACAACTGCAAAATTACCGTCAACCTCCATATATAACTTTTGGTCTGGATAACTTATGTAAAAAAGATTTCTGCTGAAATATAGCATCCAAATATTTATGCCTTTTTCTTTGTAAAAATCAGCTATTTTGGTTACCATGTTATATTTATATATACCATCGCTTCCTCCAAGAAAAATTTCGTCGTTTGCTTGATCTATTGCAATTGTACAGCCTCCTTGAATTCCAACAATAGTTTGATACTCCTTGCTGTCCAAATTGTAAAAGGCCAGCTGGAAATCAACATCTGAATAGGTTTCTGGAGTAGTGAAGCTGAAAAACAGAGTGTTTGATGCTTTGTGGATTTCCAGGTTATACGGCTTCCCAAGTCCAGACCATAATACGTTTCTCTCGTACCACTTTTCGTAGATTTTTATTCGGTTGCATGATTTATCTGGCAAGCTGTGAACTCTTAATACAATACTTGCCAGAATAAAAAATGGCGCCGTATCTGAAAATTTTATTACCATGTAGCTTTTATGCGAAACTTTAGTGAATATTTAATGGATGTACATTTTTTCATACTTCCACTGTAAAGTCATTAATTTATAGCATGAGAAAATTAAAATGCTAGTTATTTTACTGTGAATATTATAAAGCAGAATGCAGAAAATATATTGCAATGTAAATTATATTAACATCATCGTGTCGAACTTAGCATGTATATGCATGACTGAATATAAGAGTTCAAATGCAATAAGGACAATATAATTTATTTTAATATTTTGGTTTTTATATTGAAATTTAAACATTTTTAACCAAAAAACAGAATATCTCTTCTTAATAAGTGATACAGCGTGAATATGAAAAAAACAACTTTAAATATTACTCACTCACTCACTCAGCTTCACGCTGTATCCCGCACATGGCAAGGTAGGCAGAGGGAACTTGGGAACATAGTGTTAAGACACTCCGTTCCACTTCCGTTCCCCACTTTAAATATTACAGTATTTAAAATATATTCCTAACACTATCAAATCACTCTCTTGCGATTTACGAGACTCTACATGCCGTGGCGCAACATAACGCCACACTCTGTCTTATTAGCACAACTAGGCAATAAACAAAATTCCCTGAGTAAAAATAAAACCTACAACCATCATGTTCACAGTCAGACATTGTTCCTCAACATACAATAACGATAGTTAGTAAAATATTTATTGTTAGCGCTTTATAAAGAAAACGTGGTCACAAAATAAATGTTTGAATCTACAAAGAAATAAATTGTAAAATATTTCTACGAACAAAATTGAATATATTACTATTCAAACACATATATTTTTCTATTTTCAAAAGCAAAATATCACTTTTGCACAATTGAAACTGAATATATCATAGGAAGCAAATGAATTCAAGTCAGATGGCACTAAAGTTTAGGATTTGGCAAGGACACCATGATCAGACATGTGGCGGGTGGCCAATATTTTGTTTGTTAAAGTAAATATTCTATTGGAAGTCACCATTTTTCTTTATTATATACATCTTGTTGAGTAATTCAGTTTCTTAAGAAAATTTTCTCCTTGTTTAACTCTAGTTCTTGGTTGGTTTTCCTGTTATTTTTATGGATATATCTACCGATGTAATACCTGTCATGGCGCACAAAAGCGTTACTGTAAACGAGACAGATTGTGGATTCGATTCTTAGTCGAGAAAATTAAATATTTCTGATTTTCTTCACTCTGGTAACATGGCAATGCGCGGCGTTGAATTCAGCCACTAAATATGTAATGCCATAAATTCTGCAGAAAGTAGAATATATACGTGTATATATATATATATATATATATATATATATATATATATATATATATATATATATATATATATATATATATATATATATATATATATATATATATATGTGTGTGTGTGTATGTATATATATAATACTCCAATTAAAAATTTAAAATTTACATAAAACTACATACCTGTCAACATAATATAATAAATAACCAAACCGTATCGAACAGTCAAATGAAGTATTCATTTAATTACAAGATTGATCGTCAGCTCAGATGTCAATAGCTTTATTTTTTAAAACAATCTTTTGTTTTGAATTCTTATAAGCATAATAATCTTATGTATATTATTATAATACTTATTATACTATACAAATCAACCTTGGTTTGCGTGTTTATTTTTTCAGCTGCGCGCTGAATCCCTGAATAAGGTAGAGTAAGGAGAGAGAACTGGGGAACCTAATCTTGAGACACTCCGTTCTGTTGCCCATTTTTAAAACCCAATACATTGCATGCTGAATTCCATTGAAATCTTAAAGCCTCGTTGTGTCTGAACTAGCATGACCTTGCTAAGCTAGGAAATTAATGAACTAGACTAGTCAAGACGCAATGGAATAGCTCCTAGATATAAATAATATGATTGATGGGGTTCGATCCCGTGTCGATCAAATCTTCTTAATTTCCTTGGTCTAAGCCAGTACGGAATGAAGTTAGCCCTTGACAAATCATTAACATCATAAGGAAATTTCAAAGGTTCACAACGCACGATACGCAAAATCTCAATCCCAATTTTTGCCCAACTTTCGACATCAAAGACGAATTATACGAGTAGAAGAAACTTTTTTAAGCATTGCTATATCCTTGGCATGGTAAAGTAGGCAAAAGGAACTTAAGCTTCACGCTGTATTCCACATTCATAGGAGGATAGGCAGAGGGAACTTGGGAACCTAGCGTTAAGACACTCCGTTCCACTTCTGTTCCCCACTTTCTGCCGAATTTGAGGCATTGCGTGTTATGTGGCGGAACTCAACGTCACGCTTTGCCTTTTTAGCAGAGCAAAGAAATGTAAATATTAAATATTTAATATTTATATATTTAAAAATATCAAGTATTTAATTCTTCGAGTAGATATCGTACCCACAACCTATCGTTAACATTCACACGCTTGTGCCGCTGCGCCACGACAAGCCTCAAGGAACTTAAGAACTACTATACACCTGTTTCCCACTTTCCACAGAATTTGCGTGTTGAATGACAGAATAATGAAAATATCATATATTATATTTAGTTTTTCCTAAACACAAATAACAAGTAAATTGTATTCTATATCTAAAATAATCGTGAAAACAAACAATATTTACCCTTGAAACTTTAATAATCATACTGTTAGAGTATAAAAGCGTAAGATACTTAAAATTATATTTGTTTAAAATAAACTACATATAATAAATAGAGAATATTTAATGTCTGTTATTATATAGTATAATTATTGAATAATAATTTTGAATTATATGCGGTTGGTTATACGGAAAATAGGAGAGAAATATTATTTACGATAATGTACAGAAATTTGTACGGATATGATCTCAGCTCTTAGAAAGTGTTCAAGAGGTGCGAGTTTAAATTCTCATTACGTATTAATAAAAAAATATATAAAGTTATACATCTTAAATTAATATGGAGTAACATTTTACAAATGCTGTTCACTTAATTAAATAATCTTTCATTATCTCTTTTGCTGATAGTTTAAGATTTTCAGTGCACATTGCGCTGCTATTACTGGGTACGAGCCTGTAAATTGCATTTTTATCAGAATATATCACATTCTCGTGTTCATCGAACGCCATACCGAATGCATCAACTTGGGCTACCCGTTTAACATTTTGAAAAGGTTTGTTTTCCACATAAATACCGTCACCACAAAAATACATATCGCCAAAACTATCTTCTACAATCTGTCGTACAGTCAAATTGTCAGATAATATTATGATTTTCTTTGTATCCTTCTCTATTTTATAAAGCGCTGTTTTATTAGCGAAATATATATCATTTGGTTTCGACACAAAGAAATTGTCCACTTCAATATTCACAGCTTCAGCCACTCGTACGAAATTCTCGTCGACATAAACGTATAGCTTCTGAATCGGATATTCGATGTAGTAGAAATTCTTTCTAACAAACAAACCCCATATCGATTTGCCTTTTTCAGAGAAGAATTCGGCTGATTTGGTTAAAAAATTGTATTTATATATGCCGTCGTGACCGCCGAAGTAGATATCGTCGTTGCCAGGGTCGTACGCGATAGCGTATCCCCCGGGCAAGCCTTGGATCTTGTGATATACCTCTTTTTTCATATCGTAGGATATAATTTCAAAATCTACATCAGCACCGTTCTTTATTGTGTGACTGAAGAAAAGGGTACTCGAATATTTATGCAAGACTAAATTATGTGGTCTTCCAAGATCCTGGAGTAATGTTTCTCTGTCAAAGTAAACATGGTCGAATGTAATTCCGCTACAATAGGTCACGTCCCGTTTCGCTTTTATTTCTGACACGATAGACAGCAGGAGAAAAAATAATAACATTTTACTGTGTTTAATTTAGTTTAGTACCCTTGGCGTGAGGACGGCTTTTTGCTGAATTTTCGCTTTTTATTTGACGTTACAAAATTACAATGTTGAAGAGAATTTGTTGCCCGTTTTACTGCCTTTCAGTGTCTGATTCTAGTTTCAGCTATCTGAAATTAAAAATATAAATACGATATGTAGAAAATAGCTTTCAATATGCTGGGACCTATCGAGGCGCAGAGGTACAAGCGTGGCTTTCAACGCGGCAGGATGTGGGTTCAGTTCCCTCGCGAGGAATTGAAATATTTTATAATTTTAGATATGGTGCGTATCAGCGCTTGAAAAAATCTTGTTTAATTTCGTATATTTTAGAAAATTTGTATATTATTTACGAATTTAAATTAAAAATTTAGTTTTATTACTTTTGATATATGTATGTGTACACGATTACGTTCATATGAAATTTCAAGAAAAGAAAGTTATTGAAATATTAAAATGCTAAGAATAAAACTAAAATACAAGAGAAAAAAATGTACAAGCTTCCCGCATGTAGAAGGAATCTAGTGCTAAGACGCTGTTCTGAATAATTTTCGAGAGATCAGTTGCGGATTTCAACGCCACCGCCACTTTATGTCTTGTTACCAGAGAAAAAAAATAAAAATAATTTATTACACACCGCTATATGTGCTTAATTTTAATTTTACAATTATATTATGAGAGATTCATTCACTCATTCATTCATCATACAATTCCTCTAGAATTTGGGTATATTAAGGCCCGACAGACTTAATAAGCGGAGTGTCTTAACACTAGGTTCCCAGGTTCCCTTTGCCTAACCTATGAGCGGGGTACGAGGATGAAGCCAAACAGAACTTACACTACGAACTCGCTGTTCCTTATTGAAATAAAACAACTAACCACAGAACCATCAAGTCTACTTTAAAATAAATATTAATGCCGACTTAAATGTGTAAATAACTGAACACAACCGATTACAAAGTTATTTATATGTTTGTTATTTTTGATTGGATGTTGTTGATTGATAAATATAAATATTTGTTTATAACTAAGAATCGAGGCCTGTTGTGACGGAGAGGCACATACATGTGAATGTTATAGCGACTGGTTGTGGGTTCGCGAGAATTAAATAATTAATATTTCCGTACCTTCCTTCTGGTAACAGGGTAAAACGCAGCGTTTAGTTCCGCCACTCAACAAGCCTAATGTGCTAATTCGATGGAAAATAATGAACGAAACGGGGTATCTTACCACTGGGTTCCCATGTTCCCTCTGCCATTCCTATGTTCCCGTGTTCCCTCTTCCTCGTACGTGCGTGAAGCTGAGAAAGCGCAAAGATGAAACATTAATTATACAACTATAAATAATTGAATAAAGAGATATTTTATTCTACGGTGGCAAAGTCGCTTCTACAATTGTTTCTTGATACGTGCCAAACTTACTTAAATAAGACCGAAGTAATAAAATTATAGTATTGAAATTTGAAACTGAGAGACTACCCAAATATAATGCTCAGAATTATCATTTGGCAATTGTGAATGCCATTTATTAAACATACATACAAACAACAATATTATTTTTTTTATTATTATTTTTTTATTTTTTTAGCTTCACGCTGTATCCCACACGAGGCAGGGTAGGCAATGGGAACCCGGGAACCTAGGGGAACCTAGTGTTAAGACACTCCGTTCCACTTCCGTTCCCCACTTTCCGCTGAATTTGAGGTAACAAAACAACAATAATGTATGAAAAATCTCCATTTGACTAATTTCAGAACACATTTTAAAAAGTTGACCTGTTGATATGTTATTTACCATCACGGCTATTATAACGCTGCAAACAATGGTGACAGATTCGATTTTCCAAGAATGAAGTGTTAAACAATAAGTTGCCAAGTTTTCTCAGAAGCCATATACAGCGTGACGCTACAAAAATATTAGTATCCCACCAGTATGGAAATAGGCCAATCATATCGTGTGTGTGTGGTGTGTCTGTGTGTGGCTGTGTGAGCTGGTGAACAAGCGTGTGACTGTAAACACGACAGGTCGTGGGTTCGATCCCCACCAGAAAAATTAAAATATTTAATATTTTCATACCTTCAGTCTGGTAACAAGGTGAAGCTCCACTCAGCGCGTAATGCCTCAATTCCGGCGGAAAGCGGGGCACGGAACGGAGTATCTTAGGTCATCAGGCCATGTGCAGGGAGTGATGTGACCTAACATATAAATATTTCCTTTTAAAGCGAGCTACCATATTTAAAATACAGAATATAAGTTTATTAGTTAAACGAACGAAATAATTATACGAACTCTGACTCACATTCTCAGTTTTATTAGTATTTATATATTTACGTATGTGGAAAAGCTAACAGAGATACTTGTATGTTGCTGATGAAATGTGTTAGACTGATCCATCTGCGGTTATAATTTTATTTTTATATTATAATTAAAGTAAACAAAACATTTACATAAAATGTAGCTTATGTGTTGTTCTGATCTTTAAACTAGACTACTGCAGAGTTTCATCTAAATTCGTTCAGTAGTTTTTGCGTGAAAGCGATACAAATTAACATCCATAATCAGAAGCTTTTACATTTATAATGCTAATGGAATAGGATGGTATAGTAGAAATAGTATCAATAAACAACATCTACACTACAAAGATGTTCTGAAACACAATCTAACATCCTGAGGAACATATCTTGCGATTATTGGCAGGAGCTTGCTACTTAGAGACCAGAGTGGCGAAATGCTGTCAAAGCGGGTATTGATAATTTTGAGCCTTTAATATTGAACATCTTGACGACAAACGCTATCTTCTGAAAACTCAATCCAAGCCCCCCTATAATTACACATATAATTATAGTGAGCAGCTTCACTACGCTATCTGGGACAGTATCTTTAAAACTAAATTCGGTTCGGTTATACGAGTCACTAGCGTCATAGTAATTGATATTAATAACAGTGTGTCGCCGGACATCATCATGGTAAATAAACATATTATGTTAAATGCAACCTTTTTTGTTATCTTCTTGAAAGAGCATACTCTTTTAATTCTCTGTTAACACGTCCGTCAAGTCCATTTATATCGAAAACATATTATAAGCTGAAATTTCATACAAAATACAGATATTTTGTATGAAATTCGGCACTAATTTACTACACAAGTAAAAAAAAATCCGAACAACGTAAATTTATTGGTATATCATAGAAAAGAAAACTAAACTCCGTTCTCATTAAAACCTCCTTTCCAATCTTCGCTTGCTTGTTTAGTGGATGTGGCGTTGAGTTCCGCCATTCAATACGCAATGCCTCAAATTCGGCGGAAAGTGGGAAACGGAAGTCGAACGAAGAGTCTTAACATTAGGTTCTTATGTTCCCTCTGCCTACCCTGCCATGTACGAGATACAGCGTGAAGCTGAGTCTGAGAGAGAGAGCTCACTTGTATAACTTACTTATTATTATTTTTTTACTTTCCGCTCGGATACGAGACAGCATGTTTAAAGTTAGAACTCATTTGAAGCGAAAATATATAAAATTACCGATTGCCTCAATTGAGTATCAAATGGCCTCTATAGCTATGCTTAAACAAAGTGCGGCGTTAAGTTCCGCCACTGATCTCACCATTAATTCAAACGTACCGCGGGGATCCGTTCTCCGTGTCTTAACAGTAAATTGCCTCAGCCCAATTTTCTATATGAGAGATACAGCTAACAAAGACAAAAAGTAATATACGTACGTTCCTAAATATAATAATCTATGATACAAATAATATGAACCATTAGCAAGCTTAATGATACGTCGTTTATTTTAATGCCTCGCCTTTTCCTTTAGGTTTTGTTTGTAAAAAACTAATATAACACATATATATATATATATATATATATATATATATATATATATATATATATATATATATATATATATATATATATATATATATATATATATATATATATATATATATATATATATATATATATATATATATATATATATATATATATATATATATATATATATATATATATATATATATATATATATATATATATATATATATATATATATATATATATATTTGAAAACAAAAACGGTCACCCATCCAAACAGCCATCACAACAACGGCGCTTTACTTCACATACAAGCGCTTAGACATAAATTCCAAAACAATACACGAAAGCTCTTCAACAAATTTGCCATGACTTGTAAGCTTTAAGTTGAGTACTTTACACAAAGTTATCTGTATTTTATGACAAATTTCAAACTTTGTGAACTTTTGATAGGCGGAAATTAAAGTTTAATATAGTTTAGATATAATATGTACAATATTAAAAGAAATGAGGCCTATCGTAGGGCAGGGGCACATACGTTCAACTATTAACGCAACAGGGTCTGGATTCGATCCCCACCTTAAGAAATAAAATATTAAATATTTTCAATATAATATTAAATATTTCTCTGCTAATAAGGCAAAGCGCGGCGTTAAGTTTAACCACTCACCGCACAATGTCTTGAATTCGGCGAAAAGTGGGGAACGGAGTGTCTTAACACAAGGTTCCCAAGTTCCTTGTACCCACCCTCTCATGCTCGGAATAAAGCGTGAAACTATAAACCTAAAGAAATTAATCATACAATAATAAGTATAATGAAAACCATGCAATCCTACTAATATTGAGAATGCCAGTTCCACTTTCACGCTAAGTGTACTGTACAAATTTTACAGTAATATGGCTTGAACATCAGCTTATCACATAGTTTATATTTTGACTATAACATAACATTAAATTTAAGCTGTCGAAGCCGTCGATAGATCACAATTTGATGCCGTGTGATCCCGGCTTAGAATAGGATCACCCTGGTACTGATGGTGTCGTAAGAGGCGACTAAAGTGCGTGTGGTAGAGTCACGTTGCCAACAATGGCAACACGCATGGGCAGACTCGACCGGATTATTACCACCCCCGGCATTTAAGACCGGCGTTAAGTAGTGGCTTTGGCCACTGCGTTTCGCATTAGGTAATGCCGGGCCTCGGTGCCCATCCATCTTAAAAGACGGCAACGCTCCTGTAGCTCCTCTGGAGTTAAACGGGGCCGTGGGCGACGGTGATCACTTACCATCAGGTGACCCGTACGCTCGTTTGCCGTCTCTTCCATAAAAAAAAAAATTACGTACATACACAAAGTATCATTGAATCCATACTTAAGCAAAGATGTCTTAGAAGTAAGATTTAAAAAAATACGTGACCAATTTCCGTATCGCGTGACCACTTCACAGTAGGGTGTAACGTAAGAGTTTTATATGCGATACGTTTTATATAGAGTCCTCAGCTTTATTATGTTAAAGCCTTTAGAAACTCAAAGACGTTTTGAATTAGATGAGAGGGTATTTGAGTGATAGATAGTGGATTCAAATTCAGATTACTTTCTTTACATATGTATATTAGGTTGCTTGCCGCTGTGGCACAGTAGCACAGCGTCTGTCTGTAGATGTGACGGTTGTGTTTTTGATTCTCAATTGAGGGAATAATTTATTTGCATTATCTCGCTCTAGTAATGAGACAAAACGCGGCGTTGAGTTCCGTCACTTGGCTATGTTTTGAAAATTATAGAACTGAATGTGAGTGTGGAGTAATTCTGACTGCATTTACAGTGGTTTCTATAAAAAAAGATTAGTATGATAACCATCCATAATGTTTTTTTATTATTTAAACAAATAATAGTTAAGGCCTGTCGTAAGGCAGAGCAGAGGTAGGCATTAGCGTGCCACTGTAAACGGGATAGGTACTGATTTTGTTTCCTACTCAAGAAAATTAAATATTTTATAATTCTCCACTCCGGTACCGAGGCATCGCGCAATGCCTCAAAGTCAAGGTTGGGAGCCTCTCCCTCCGTGCGGGATACAGCGTGAAGCCGAAAAAAAAAGTACTTTTAAGATTATCACGTTCAACTAAACAAATTCTTTAGCTTTTTAATATAATTAAATACACTCATCTCGCAAATATGAAATAAATTTCACTTATTGTAGCGTCACATTTTTTACCGCAGAGAAAATGTAGAGTAACAACACTCCGTTTCCAACTTTCCTTCCAATCGATATATTAAGTATTGAATGGCCGACCATAACCGAAAAAAATCAAATAAATCGTTCCCTAAGTGGGAATAGAACACACAACCACTGCTTCAACAGTCACACTGTACCTCGACGGTATGTAGAGCAATTTACACTGCAGTAAGCCAATACGTAGCGTTATAACGTAAAATGTTGTAAAGAAACGTATGTACTTAGGGAATAAAGGGTCTTTAATAAATCAGTAGAAATCTCGGCTCAGTGAAATTGATTATTGTGTTGTGAGCAAAAAGCGAATCCATGGAGATTTCATAGGTTTTATGTACGTATTTTTATCTTTAATGTTCACGCTGTATCCCGCACACGGTAGGGAAGGCAGAAGGAACCTGGGAGTTTAGTGTTTAGTCACTCCTTTCTCATTAAGCAATTCTACTCAGCTTCACGCCCTGCCATGTGCGGGATACAGCTCCCGTAGGCAAAGGAAACTTGGGAATCTAGTGTTAGAATACTCCAGGTAGAAGGCAAAATACGGTGTTGCAATACGCAATGCCTCAGATTTGGCGGAAAGTGGAGAATGAGAGTGGAACGGAGTGTCTTAACACTAGGTTCCCGAGTTCCCTATGCCTACTCTGCTACGAACGGGATACAGCGTGAAGCTGAGTATAATTGTGAATTTGATTCACTTTCATTTGTAGAGCTTAGTGTTAAAACACTCCGTTTACATCAAATTTCAAGGCAACGCATTTTGAGTGTCGGAACTTAACGCCCCCCTGTGCCTTATAACCAGAACGAAAAAATTATATTATATGATATTTACTCTCTCTCTTTCTTTCTCTCTTAAATATTAAATACTTCAAATCTTCTAGTGGGGATTGAACCTCTACAATTTATAGTTAACAGCCGCACTCTTGCGCCTTTGCGCCACGACAGGTCTCAAGATTATTTGTTAGTTGTTTTTTAGTCTATATGGGTAAAATTGCAGGTAAATGTATGTATGTACGTACAGGCCTCTTTATATATGCACATGACACATGTCAGCTTGTGATAAAAAGGTCTCATAAAATAAAAAAAGGATAACAAAAATATTATACAGTAAACACATTTTGTAGCATTTTCAACATATTTTCGTCTAGACAAAGGTTATTTCCAAAAAGATATACAATGTTTTCCGTGAATTTTCAGGCGGGAACGGTATCATGTATTATTTATATTGAAGATCTAAAGCTGGTTGTTCCTTAAAGCGTGAACATATTGTCTTTGGACTGAATATTTTAATCTGTGATACAAAAAAAAAACCATGAAGCGACACGCTTTTCCCGCATAGCATAGTGGTTAAGTAAAATTGAGTTACGACACTACGTTGCAGAGTAGGCAGAGGGAACTTAGGAACCTAGTGTTAAGATACTTCACTTCCATTATATACATATATAATAATAATATAAATGAAAATATGACAAGGTTTGTAAGCAAAAATACATGAAATCCCAAATAATTTAAATTGTTTTAATGTATATAACTGTATAAATAACCATACCAATTCACCTTAACAATATTAAATATATAACGATTTATTTCAAGCCGGCGAAGTCGCAGGCCGCTACATATAAAACAGCTAAAACGTATCAAATGAAGACAGACTCCACCAGAGGCATTGTGAAATAAATTTTCAAAAAGAACACATTACGAAGCTTTTAGCCCTAATCTATGGTTGAAGTAAAAAAGGAAACAGCATTGCCTCATATTTTGCAAAGAGAAATGCTACATAGTACGAGTACATACAAACAAACACATTTCAAATATAAATTGCTATAGACGTGCAACAATTTTAGTGAGGGGCAGCTTTAATGTCGATTGTCGATGTTTTTTTCGAAGTGACTATTAGTCCGAAAACTGTACGAATAATTTCTAATTAGTCATCCGGGTATTTTTTTTTTGGTTAGTTTAGGTTAGGAACAGTTTTATATTATTGGGAGAGCTTTATACATTTCTCTCCTCAAATAAGTCTACTGTCATGCCGTTATCATTACTGAGTTACAAAAAAACGAAAATGCCCGACATCGATTTTCTCTCCTGAGACCACTTTACATAGATGTAATATGTAAAAAAAACATGGCGGCCCCCCTGGTGATATTTTACCACCGTTACCTCTTAAGACGTTATAATTTTTTAAAAAAGTTCTAATTATTGAATATAATTATAATTAAAAAAATATTAAATGTATCTGGACTAATAATCCAGTTACTGTACAAATAACTATCAATTATTCGTACAGTAACCGGACTAATAAATATAAATTATATGTACAGTACCCGGATAAATAGACACAACCTATTTTTTTATAGTTAAAAATGTTAGTTATTTTGTTTTGGATTCATAAAGTTAGGATTCATATACTATTTCTTGTATTATTTATTTTTTTATAATTGAAGGATCGAAGAAAAAGTATGTTATTTATGATTTAAAACCAATAAATTTTAAAAGTAGTATCAATTATTTATTATTAGAAAAAATATTTTTTTACAATTTTTACAACGATGGACATTAATAAAAAAAAATGTAACAACTATATATAAGTTACTACTTAAATTAAATGTTGATTAATTAATTAGCTGGGCGCTTGGACGATATCCAAAAGCTTGATTCAGATTTTGCTAGATGTTTTGTATAAAGAATTTCGTTACATTTATATTAATTATATAATAATAATGTTTTAAGTGGAACTTGAGGCCTGTCCTGGCGCAGCGGCACAAACGTGTGACTGTTACCGATAAGTTGTGGGTTCGATCTCCAATGATGAAAAATGAAATATTTAATATTTTCAATTTTAATATTTAATGTTTTCATTTCACTTTACTAGCGTGGATGTCACAGTAAGAATGAATAAGAACGTGCTCAGGTGGTTTGGGCACGTCGAGCGAATGAGTGAAGAAAGAATGGTAAAAAAGATTTATGAAGGAAAAGTGAGTGGTAAGAGAGGGAGGGGGAGACCTCGGTTGACCTTCGAAAACACAGTATCGACGATACTGGAGGAAGGTCACGTAAAAAGCATGAGGACCCCCCGGAGGGCATGTATGAAGAGGTTGATGACAGTGGACGAGGCGAAAGAGGTATGCCGAGACCGTAGCGTTTGGCGCTCCGTTCTCTCTGCGTACCCCGCTAGGGATATAGCGTGAAGCTAAGTAAGTTTTCATTTCTTCGCTCTGGCACAAGGCAAAATGCGGCGTTGAGTTCCGCCACGCTATGCCTCAAATTTGGCAAAAAGTGGGGAACGGTAGTGAAACTGAGTGTCTTAACACTAGGTTTCCAAGTTTCCTCTGCTTACCCTGCCATGTGCAGTATATAGCGTGACGTAGAGTGAGTAATAGGAACTTCTAACTGACATTATTTGTATTTACTCCATTAAAAATTTTTCAAAATGTCGTATTCCCACAAATGAATAATATATGTAAAACAATAATTGAAAAATAATATTCATGATAAAATAACAATATATCGATAAGATGTATAATGTCTAACTACAGATGACGACTAGAGAGTCGATGTCCATTCAAAGTGAGAAATCACTTTCTTTTCACTTTCTCGCTCAGGTAAAAAGATAAAGCGTTGAGTTCCGCCACTTAACACGCCATGCCTAGAATAAGTGTCTTAAAATTTTTCATTCTGCCTAAAATCGTACATGCGGGATACAGCGTGAAGCTAAAAATAAAATATCGATATGATAGCAGCACATCACTAGACCAAGTAAAAAGGTTAACGTGATGCAGAGTGACGCATGAGGTCGATTTTTAACGCGCCCCCTCTAAAGGCTTTCCGCCCGAATTATATAATGTAGGATAAATGAACACTGTTTTGTCAATTTAAATGTTTTAAATTCTAGTCTATTGAAATTGTTTTAAAGTTTAAAACAATATGTCTCTGTAGGCTTTTATTAGATTATGATTTATGGTTACGAGGTCAAATCCCGGTTGGAGCAATATTTATTTATGTATTCGTACGTATAAAGCGTGTAGTGGAAACCACAAATGTGCCGCAAATCATTTTACATCTACTGCACGCGCTGGATTTAAATTTTTATTTATTTCGTATGGATAAATGAAGAGGATCCTTGAGGCTGGTAACGCAGTGCAAGCCCCAATGAACGACTGTAAAGTCGAAAGATTGTGGATTCGACCCCAGCCGAAGAAATTAAATGTTTAATATTTTTATTCTTGGTCAGGTAATAAGGCAAATCGCGGCGTTAAGTTTTACAGAACGCGTAATTCCTCAAGAATACGGCGAAAAAGGGAGTATCTACATTGATATAGATACTCCCTTTTTCGCCGACAGACGTAGATATATATATATATATATATATATATATATATATATATATATATATATATATATATATATATATATATATATATATATATATATATATATATATATATATATATATATGTATATATATATATATATATATATATATATATATATATATATATATATATATCTACGTCTGTATGCAAACTGCATACACTAAAGCGATGTGGCAGAGCGAAATTGAGAACCTAGTGTTAGACACTGGATACCCCACTTTCTGCTGAATTTGAGGAATTGCGTATTGAGTGGTGGAACTAAACGCCGCGTTTTTCCTTGTTATTAGAGCAAAAAATTGAAAACATAAAATATTTCATTTTAATATATTAAATATTTTACTTCTTCGTTTCTTCTTAATTTACATAGTACTCGATACTCGAAACTCCTTTCTAAACTCACAACCAAAACCAATTTGATTTTTTTAGCTTCACGCTATATCCCACACGGGGTAGGGTAGGCAGAGGGAACCCGAATTGCCAGAGCAAAGAAATGAAACATTAAATATTTAAATTGAAATATTAAATATTTCCTCGACTGGGGATCGAACCCAGAACCTGTCGGTTATAGTCACACGCTTGTGCCGCTGCGCCACGGCAGGCCTCAATTAGAATTTAATCAAGGTAACTTTCCATTGTTTTTGTTAGATAAATCGAAAAATAATAAATATCGTCGCAGCCGACTAACGACTGTTTAATCTGAAAATTGCTTCCAAACAGTATTTTGTTGAGGAACTAAATTACTGACTAGAAACGTCCCTTTATTCTTTAATTGCTTCTAAGATTGCGGAATTAAATGAAATGGCGTAGAATCGAAAAAGAAAATATATACTTATTACTTGAAAGAAAATATTTAGATGTATTAGATTTGGTTACAGGGCAAACGGAGGGAACTAAGGAACCAAGTGATTCTGTGAACTAATTTGAGGCATTATGTGTTAATTCGCTGAACCCAACGCCGCGCTATGCCTTGTTTCTAGAACTAAGAAATAAAAATATTACTTATTTCATTTTCAGTTTACAGTCGCTTATTTTTGCCCCTGTGTCACGACAGAAATAGAGATACTTAAAAGAATTAATTGAGATATATTAGTTTATTTTTTGATTTATATATCGTATTTCTATTCAGGTTTTCGTGGCGCGGTCGGTTAGGACTTGGCTGGAATCGCGATGGTGGGTTCGATTCCCTTTCAGGAAAATTATTATTACTCACTCACTCAGCTTCACGCTGTATCCCGCACATGGCAGGGTAGGCAGAGAGAACTTGGGAAGCAAGTGTTAAAACACTCCGTTCCACTTCCGTTTGCCACTTTCTGCCGAATTTGAGGCATGGCGTGTTGAGTGGCGGAACTGAACGCCGTGTTTCGCCATGTACCAGAGCGAAGAAATGAAAACATTTAATGTTTAAAATTGAAAATATTAAATATTTCGTTTCCTCGTGTGGGGATCGAACCCACAACCCATCGGTTACAGTCACACGCTTGTGCCGCTGCGCCACGACAGGCCTCAAAATTATAAATTATGATTATATTAAATTATTATTTTTAAATAATTCTCAAGTCGCCACTCTGATTAACAAACTGCGGCGTTGATTTCCATCATCCATATTAAGTTTTTTTAAATATTATATTTAGAAGGAATTTCTGTATTCTATAGGTCTATACAAAATTATTCCAAAAATTAATTAACATTTTCATTTGTTGACATTTGTCTTCATTTTATTAATTATAAGTAGTGTTTTCAAAGTAATAAAGTATTTTTTTTTTGTGTGTATAATATTCAGGCCGTAGTAGCACAGCGGTACAGCCAATTCCTGTCAAACAACAGGTTCTGGGTCTGACAGGTACCTGCTTAAGGCAGTGAAATATTTAATATTTGTAAATTTATATTTTCTTTTTCTTCGCTCTGGTAACAAGGCATAGCGCGTTGTTGAATTCGCGTAGCCACTCAATACGCAATGCCTTTAATTCTACGGTAAGTGAAGAACGGAACCGAGTGTCTTCACATTAGTTTCCCAAGTAATATTTGACTACCCTGCCATGTGCGGGATACAGGGTGAAGATGAGAATAAAATTCATCATTCTCATTTCCAAGTGGAAATGAATATATTTCGTTTATTCTCAGCTTACTCCGTATTAGAATAGGAGTATCTTAAAACCTACATAGTTCCCATAAATCTACGCTTCTTTGTGGATAAAATCGGCGATTACTTACCTTAACGCAGCCCTTTAATATACACCAAAGTAACTTGAATTATATCGTTTTATAGAATTTTAAGTCAGTGTGGTGTATGTAAGCTATCACGGCGCAACGGCACAAGCGTGTGACTGCAAACTACAAGTTGTGGGTTCCATCCCCACCTGGGGAAATAAATTATTTAATATTTTAATAAAATATTTCATGTTTCCATTTGGCGACGCTGTATTCCGCCATTCAACACGCAATGCCTCAAATTCCGCAAAAAGTGGTGAACGGAAGTCCTCTGGTAACAAGGCATAGCGCGTTGTTCAATTCGCATAGCCACTCAGTAAGCAATGCCTTCAATTCGGCGGAGAGTGGGGAACGGAGCGGAGTGTCTTAACACTAGGTTCCCAAGATCCCTTTGCCTACCCTGCCGTATGCGTGAAGCTGAGAGTTTTATAAATATTTTCTAAAATTACCTATTTAAAGAATACACATATATTTCCATTCGTTCAGTCGCCGTCACGAACGAACAATAATGTTATTCGTAATATTATATACTTAAATGAATTTATTGTTAAAACTTGTTTAGAATAGGCGAAAGTGAAACCTATAGAATTTACCATTTTATTGTACATTTTTTTAGTCTATGATAAATTACTTTATTAGATGAATAGAATGATGAGACCGTCCGTGGCACCGTGGCGTTATGTCTGATTGTACTCGGAGTTGTCAATTTGATTCCCATTCGAGGGAATATAATAGATTATATAAAGCACAAGTTTAACTATGCCATTATCTATGGATTGCTTTATGCGAGATAAGCGGGAAGGTAAAAATATATATAAAAAAAAACATATTTTTTTATTTAAAGATGTTAATTTTAATTTTTTCAAGCTGTAGCCATATACGAGTAGGTAACTGAAAGAAATATGGACACCTTGTATTAAGATACTTAGTAATATACTCACTCCGGCAAATTTGAAGCGTTGCGTATTGAGTGACGGAACTTAACACCGCACTTTGCCCCATTGCCAAAGCGAGAAAAGCTATATTGTTCAATAAAATATGTACCTAAGTTTTCATTTATAAGCACACAGTTTTCCTAAACAACCGACCAAGAGAGCGGAATTCTAAATCCATTAATCTTTTATGGGTACTGCGACCCATCTCAAGTTGCCACCTCCAGTGTCACTAGGGCCGCGTTACACATTTACTAAATCACTTTAGGCCGGCGTTAAACATTGCACGCGGTTACGGATTCAAAATTCACTTAGCAATTGCAAATTTATAAGTACTAGCGGTGAACTCGCGGCTTCGCCTGCTTAAACTGTACCATTATTGATGTACTACGATAGTAATATAGCTCTTTGAACCAATCGAAATGAAACAGAAACTAAATCTTGAGCGAATTATACCAATATACAGTAGTGAAAACTGTACTTAAATCAGTCAAGTCGTTAATGAAAATGATGAACAGACGCACATACAAAAACTTTAAAATTCATTGTTTTGGATTTTGTTACCTGAATGGCCTTAATAATGTTTCTTATCATATATAGTTTATCATATATAGTGCCATATAATACAACGATTAGTTAAAGATTTATTATACACTAGCGACCCGCCCGCGACTTTGTCCGCTTGAATTACACTATTTAATTTATTAAACACAGTTATTTTCTTGTTTTAATGAAATTATCACTTATGATATCGCGTATAAACGCACAGACAAAAAGACACAAATATTTAAAATTATTATTTGGGTACTATTTCGTTATTAACCTTTCTCTATAACATTTTTTTTCCATATATCTTCCATGTACAGAAGAAAAAAGTATCTTTAATATAGAAACAGTAGATAATTTATACATTATCAAATATAATACCAAAAGCTGACAATATGAAAACCTCGTATATTAAATGTAAACAAAATAGATAATAAGATTATATTGATTGCTTCCTAAGAACATTTATATATATATATATATATATATATATATATATATATATATATATATATATATATATATATATATATATATATATATATATATATATATATATATATATATATATATATATATATATATATATATATATATATATATATATATATTTGAAAATTGTTAAACATTTAAAATGAGCAGCTTCACGTTTCATCCCATATATAACACAGGGTAGGCAAAAGGAACCTAATGTTAAGACACTCCAGTGACGTGTGACGGCGCTCAACGCCGCGGTTTGTCTTGTAAGAAATGTGAAAAACGATAACAATTAATTTCTCTCATTAGAAATCGAATCCATTAATATCACGCTCATATTGTAATATCAAAATGCTCGTACATTCTATGAAAACATCGAATATATAATGAATGTAAATAAAGTGTATAATAAGATTAGATCGATTGCCTTCCCAAGAACATATTTACTAACTATTAAGCATTTTGCTAAAGGAATATTTTCCTAATAGATTTTGGTTTTGTTAGTTTGATCGGAATTATAACATTATGATATAATTCCTTTACAGATTTTTTATAAATACGTTACTTAATTAGTTATTTAGTTTTTTTTTAGTTAATTAGTAAATTAGTCAGCTAGTGTGTTAGTTAATTAGTAAGTTAGTCTGTGAGTTAATTATCTGACTAGTTACTTAGTTCATTATTTAGTCAATTAATTAGCTATTTTTAGTATTCGCGTTGAGTGATTAAACTCAACGCGGCGCTTTGCATTATAACCAGAATAAAGAAATTAAAATATAAGCTAATTAATTTCCTCAAGCGTAGATCGAACCCACAACCAGTCACGTTTACAGTAGCACGCTCGTGCCGCTCCGCCACGACAGTGTATTTTCTATGACTATATAACGAAACCACAATAGCTTCTATTACTTAGTATTTTCAAACGTAACAGGAAAATTTATTTATGGCATTTCAATACCCAGAGTGTACATAAGATATATTAAAATGTTACTTATTTTAAATGATATATTTTCATTGCCCAATACTACAAACTAGCGACCTGCTGGCGGCTTCGCCCGCTGGAAAGGCGAGATTATTTATTTATCTCTGAATTATAAAACTTTTGTGTTTTACACACTCACTCACTCAGCTTCACGTGACAGGCATGTAAGACACTCCGTCCCGTACCTTACTCTTTCCCTCTCTGCTTGCCTGTATCAACTTTGTATAAAAATATTTAAAAAAAAAGATTTAACTTTTTTATTTATGAAACGGAACAAACAGAAAATGGTAAGGGAATTTTATCAAATGAAATTAATGTAAATTTTTTTTTTTTCAGCTTCACGCTGTATCCCGCACCAGGCAGGGTAGGCAGAGGCAACGGAAGTGAAACCTAGTGTTATGACATTCCGTTCCACTTCCGTTCCCCACTTTCCGCCGAATTTGAGGCATTGCGTGTTGAGTGGCGGAACTCAACGCCGCGCTTTGCCTTATTACCAGAGCGAAGAAATGAAACATTAAATATTTAAATTGAAAATATTAAATATTTCATTTCCTCGACTGGGGATCGAACCCAGAACCTGTCGGTTACAGTCACACTCTTGTGCCGCTGCGCCACGACAGGCGTCATAGTAAATTAAAGACTACATTTGAAAAGGCCTTAATGTAAATTAAAGACTACATTTGAAACGCTTAAGCCGTTTTTAAGATTAGCGTTCACGAATGCAGGTTCTATTTCATTGGTAATTGCCCCGAATAATCATCTCTTACATGCTTCGTGTACAGACAGCGATCAGACACAAATTTGTTATATATAGAGATTTATTTGAGAAACATTTAATATATAAAAAAATCTGATGAATCGAAAAAGAATATTTACTCTTTTTCTATAAATCATATCTTTTTTTTAGGTTACCATGGTGCAGTGGTAAAGTAGCCTACTAAACTCAGACAGTCGTGGATTTTATACCCACTCTAGGAAATAATAAAATATTTCCAATTGGTTGCAAGTTTAGAATTCCTAATAAAATTACGAATCGAAAAGCGAAAAATGGAAAGTCAAGTAGCTAAGGTCTTCTTTGCTTTGCGAAGAAAAAAAAACGAGAAGCTCTTTATTAAAAGTTATAAATAATTGGGGAACATTTTCAAAGAGTTATTCTTCCAGCATCTTAATTAGGTTATAATGCAGAATTACAAGCACAAACAGAGCTCGTAGGTACGCAGTGAAATTGTATAGAATATTTTCATATTTTCCACTTTAATAAGCAGAATTTTGAATTTATATCTAGGATAGATTTAATTTAATTAAATGGGCGAGTGCATAAAATCGTTCTCGGTCCTAGTCGTCGTCTGGTTTTATTTGGCTGACCCACATTCACTAGACGTGGCTAAAGTTGGTTGCGCACTGGGATCTTTGTGATTTACTTATAATAGAATGAAAAAACATATTAAAGTATGTTTTTTGTTATTTATTTTTAATCTTTAACTACACTTATTGCAATCGCTCGATGTCATCTGAAGTACTTGTACATATAAAATTATATTAGGTATATGGACTATCAAACTGAAATGATATTTTCAATTGAAACGAAAGTATTGAATATATTAACGAAAACATTGAATAGATATTTTGTAGTTTACAGTCACTTAGCTTCACACTGTATCCCGCACATGGCAGGGTAGGTAGAGGGAACTTGGGAACCCAGTGCTAAGACACTCCGTTCCACTTCCATTCCCCACTTTCCGTTATTCCGAATTGGAATCATTGTGTGTTGAGTGATGAAACTCAACGCCGCGTTTTGCCTTGTACCAGAAAAAATAAAATATTAAATATTTCATCTCCTCGAGTGGGAATCGAACCCACAACCTGTCGTTTACAGTCATACGTAGCTTACAGAGGTATAAAAATATTTTACGAAAATTTACTCTGTATGATCTTTTTCCTGTCACCAGCTAAACTGGTTATTTATATTATATAAGATATTTTCAACTGATGGTAAAAAAATAAGCTTAAGAGAATGAATTGACATTACAGTAACATGGTTTGGCCTGAAACCATGCACAATGTCCCTATATTAATATTTGTCATCTACTCCCCATACTCACTCACTCAGAGAATTAGTTTCATACTGCTCTGGACAAGAAAAGGTACGGCGTTGAGTTCCGCCTCTTAAAGCAATATAGCACCATCCTAACACTACACTAATTTCCCTTTGCCTATCCTGCGGATAGAGCGGGAAAATGCTATTGATCCATTACATAATCTAAATACTACCAAATGTTACAATATATACTTCCCAGTGAATCTTCAACTTAACGCAACACTAAGGGCGAGCACGTTCATTTTTTATTTTCTGCAAATATTGAATACGGCGATAGTGGACAGATATTTAGGGAGAAATCTGTATACATTGACGATTTGACATTCTGTAATACTGTATCATTCTAAAGCTTATGGTTACTAGTTCGATTCTCAATCGAGGGAAAGTTTATGGCTACATTATGTTAATTTTAAAGGTCGGTTGTAGTAAAACTATGTAAAGATAATAACAACAATAAATATATATCGTTTTATATTTGTTCAGTGAATCTAGGTGTACGTGTACCTAGCAATTACTGCACGAGCTCAGCTTCACGCTGTATCCCGCACTAGGCAGGGTAGGCAGAGGGAACGGAAGTGAAACCTAGTGTTATGACACTCCGTTCTACTTCCGTTCCCCACTTTCCGCCGAATTTGAGGCATTGCGTGTTGAGTGGCGGAACTCAACGCCGCGCTTTGCCTTATTGCTAGAGCGAAGAAATGAAACATTAAATATTTAAATTGAAAATATTAAATATTTCATTTCCTCGACTGGGGATCGAACCCAGAACCTGTCGGTTACAGTCACACTCTTGTGCCGCTGCGCCACGACAGGCCTCAACGCGTGCACGAGCTTTCCTCTTTAATTTTAATCGTTTATATATTATATTAACGTTTATACGTGGATTAATTTGAAGAAGTCAGTGAGTTCATACGTTTTCTCTCTTCTCTATTTTTCAATTAAAAGGTAGGTATACCACATATGGTGATGCAGAAATCGTTTTAAGAAATTAAAATCAACTTTCCAATCAATTTTTGAGACATTACAATTTAAGAATGTTAAAACTCAACGCCGCTCTATGTCTAGTATCATTATGTACTAAGGTGAGAAATTGAATTGGAATACAAAATATTACCAAAACCAAGAGTTAAACCTACTATACATTTCGACACACTCCCAACGAACGTAGCGCTCTAACTTTTAGTAAGACATTATAATTTTTAATTAAATATATTTTTAATTATATAATTTACTAATGAATAAAAAAATTAAAGCGTTGAGTAAGTTCATAGCAAACGAAACTCAATTTTATTTACATTCTTTTTAAATGCGAACCATTTTTAATTATCATGATTCATTGTAGAAAGAAAATTTATGTATTTTTTTTAAATAACGAAATATGTAAACTAGTCGACGCCCGCAACTTCGTTTATTTATATTAATGGTAATTTTATATTAGAATTTTTTCACTCTAGCAACAAGAAAAAATATAAAGAAATATAAAGTGATGCTATAAAAATTAAACAGTAAATGAGAAATGGAGATATTAAACACTAGGTTCCCTCTGCCTAACCTGTTACATACAAGATACAGCGTGAACCTAAAAAAAAAACCAAAAAAATAAATACAGAAGATAACAATACTAATGCACCACTAAGTTAACCCTATACAATGTATCTATTGACCCCAATCTAACCTCTTAATCAAGCGATTCTTTCACATATTAAACAAAACAGAGCCATAAATGGAACATACTTACCATCTAAAGCCTTACTAGCAAAATCTAGCTTTAGTTCTTATTATAGCTACACTACATTTATACTAAATTAACTCGTATTTTCATATGCAATAAAGGTTATAATCGCGTATATTATGGCCAACTAAGCGAACAATCGTATGAAATTACGCATTTCAACGTGTCAAGGTCTTTTGTCTCAGCGCGGGGTTAAAAGAAACAAATTGTTAACCTACACACTGTTATAAGTTAAATGTGGATGTAAATGTTTTTTTTTTGTTATACTATTTTGTATTATTCTTATAGTTTATTAGAGTTATAAATTAAATATATAGAAATTTACATAAATAATAGATTTGAAATGCTTACTGCTGCTCCTGTATATTATTAACACTTTTAGGTAATTCATATGTTGCCCTTTTATGTTGTAAAATCGGTTTTTATATTCTATTTAGTAGAAATTTCGAAAATTCCTTGTTTTACGTGTTACGTTTTACGACTTACGATTTGCGGTTTGCCCCTGTTGTTGGCGACCGTAACACGCTTGTCGCCACAAGCGTGTTACTGAAACGCGACAGATCGTGGGTTCTATCCCCACTCGAAGATTTGTTTTTTTTATATTTGATTTTTGTCACTCTGGTAACTTAATTTGAATACCACCTGAATGCCATCCATTTGAATGCTCAATAACCTCTTGGATATTGTTGACACTAATTCGTATGTTGCTCTGGTAAGCTAAATACTCAATAACTAATATACTCAATGTCTCGAAAATTGGATAAAAGTAGGTAATGGAGTAAAATTCCCCACGTTACAGGTTTGTCTTGTTACCAGAACGAATAAATACAAATATTAAATATTTAATTTATTCGAGCGGCAATCGAACCCCTGATCAACCGTTCAGATCTCAAATAACAGGCAAACTCTTTTAGAGTTAAAAAAATCTTCATATATGACATAAAGAAAATAATGATTTTTTTTTCATTAGAGCTCTCACAGTGCAATTTTTATTGTACGTTAGTTGCATCGTACCTACCCTCATAAAGCATCTGAGAGATGATTGTCGCTGTAATGAAAAATAATTGTTGTTAGAATCTCTTTGTTGTACAAAGCAAATTGTATTTGTATAGATATTTTGGCTCTCATGGCGCAGGAGCGTGATATGTTCGATCCTAACTCGAGGAAATGAAACATTTAATATTTTCAGTGTTAAATATATAATATTCTTATCTGTTCGCTCTAACACGGCAAAGTCAAAGCGCGGCGTTGAGATCCGCCACTTCACACGCATTACCTCAAATTCGGCGGAGAGACCCAGACCCTCGAATGGAAATCGAACCCACAATCTATTTACAGTTGCACGCTTGTGTCACTGCGCCACGAGAAATCATACATACATATATGCTCATACATAAATATTAATATATAGCTTACTCCAACGCCTTTATAACTTCGCTTGGTCGTTAAAATATACTACACTACAAAACCGGTGCAACATACTTGCATAATTTTATCTCTAGCAATAGACTATTTAGACTACTTTGTATCTAGAGATAATGCCAGATGAACGGGTCCCCAAGGATTGAGCTGAAAGCTGTAAAATCATACATTTTCCACTGAAATTACAAATAATACAAAGTGAGAATTTATTTTGTGGTCATCGTGGGATAGCGTCTGATTGTATAGACGATGGTTCTGGATTCTATGCCCACTCGGGGGATTGAATTATTTTTTATTGACGCTTTGGCAATATTAAATTCCATCGTTGAACACGAAATATCTCGAATTCAGGTAGAAACACACATATACAGAAAATTATATTAACATATTTACATGCGAATTTGTTAATGTAAATCTTACTAAGGATTTCTGAAATATAATTTAACAAACTGTTAAATCATCAAATATTCCAATGAGTGAAGCTTACTGAAAATTGAGCGTCCTCATTTTGATCTAAATATGTACGTGAAAATACGACACAATTATAATAATAACTATAAAAGGTACAGTAGTTGTATGCCTATTTCGCCTTGTCCACTGTCTTCAAACAAATTGTACGTGATCGAAAGATCACCATTGGAGAAATCCATAATCATCAATACTATGTTCTCAATAATCAACCCAAATTCTCCCCATACTTTTGTTACCATTCACTCTTTTCTGCTATTTATTGATCTCTGGTTTCCTCCAAATGCTCTCAGAGTATCTTAATTTTCACTAACACGTGCTCTCTTACCAGAGAGGCACAGATTCGGTCAGCTAAACTGACGTGACTCTAGGGATATGTGATCTTACTAAATTTCAGGCCTATACAGCATTCGATTTTGTTTTATTCTACTTCTGTGATACCTACATTTCGCTGCTGTTCTACTGCACGATCACCATCCCATTCAATTCTGCTAAGGCACCGTCAATTATCTTTGCGATAGAAATATACGCCTTTTCACATCCATAATTGTATCTGCCATGTCTACTAAACATATATACCAGTCACTTCATTTCCCTTTTCTAATATATTACCAGAGAGGTAGAAAATTACTATCTTTCGTCTCGATTTGTCCCACGGGACTGGGAAGTTCCTCAAAATGATATTAATATTTTCATCTTCAATGTTGACCCAAGATAGAAATATTATTATTAGCATTACACAGTACAACTTTGAGCACTGAAAAGGCATTGTTATTCTAGTTTTCATTAACTACGACACTCGACGTCACTTCCAATTAAATCCGCTTAATAAAACGCTAAGTGTTGTTTGTTTTGGAATTTTGTTGTAAAAACTAAATTAAAAACACAAGTATAGTGCAGATTTCATGACAATAAAAGATGAATAAATTTGTTTAGATGTAATACAAACCACAACCACAAAGGTCTCATACTTTTGTGGTTGACCTTTGCCGGCGTTGAGTTCCGCCACTCAATACGCAATGCCTCAAATTCGACGGAAAGTGAGGAACGGAAGTGGAACGGAGTGTCTTAACACTAGGTTCCCAAGTTCCTTCTGCCTATCCTGCCATGTGCGGAATATAGCGTGAAGCTGAGACGTTTGTGGTGCAATGATACAACAGTTAGACAACTGATGATTGAGAGTTCAATCTCAACTCGAGAGGCCTGTCGTGGCGCAGCGGCACAGACGTGTGAATGTAAACGACAAGTTGCATTTTCGATCCCCACTCGAGAAAATGAAATATTTAATATTGTCAAATTAAACACTTTATTAATTGCTTCCCTCTGGTAATTAGGCAAAGCACTGAGTTGCGCCACTCAATATGCAATGCCTCAAATTTGGCGAAAAATGGGGAATGAAAGTTTAACAGAGTGTCTTGACACTTTTTTTTATGGATAAAACACGGCAAACAAGCGTACGGGTCACCTGATGGTAAGTGATCACCGTCGCCCACGATCCCGTGTAACTCCTCAGAAGCTATAGGAGCGTTGCCGGCCTTTAAGATGGATGGGCACTTGGGCCCGGCATTACCTAATGCGAAACGCAGTAGCCGAAACCACTACTTAATGTCGGTTTTAAATGCCGGGGGTGGTAATAATCCGGTCGAGTCTGCCCATGCGTGTTGTAATTGTAATTGCTGACAACGTGACTCTCCCACACGTACTTTAGTCGCCTCTTACGACACCATCAGTACCAGGGTGATCCTATTCTAAGCCGGAATCACGCGGCGATACTAGGTTCCCAAGTTCCATCTGCCATGTGCAGGATACAGCGTGAAGGTAAAATAAGATTTAGTTTCACTTCCCTCCTCTAAACACAAATTATTGTATGCATCAAGTAAAGAATGGAGAACAGAGTTTATTAACTCTGCCTTGTCTTAAAATAAAAGAACGCACATTGCCTTATTCTACGGTAAAAACTAAAATATAACTTCTTCTCTCAACTTCTTTAGCTCGCTGTATCCTGCTCATAGCAGGGTAGTTATTGTTATTAAAAGTTATTGAAATACTTCTATTATCCTTTTGACGCCAAATTTCATTTTGAATTTAGAGAATATGACTAGAAATTAGAATAATCTATCCTCTTAATTGACGCATTGCTTCCGTAATTTCATAGAAATTGAAGATCCGAAGTGTTATAATGGTAACGGAGTATCACTAGGTTCCCAAGTTCTCTCTACGTACGAGATGTATGAGATAAAGCTTTTCACAATAATTAAAGACACTAGTATAATATCAATTTTATACTAAAAATAAAACAAAGTAACTCCTCAAGGATTTTCTAAAATTTCTATCTAAAATATTTTCCGTTTAAACAACTCCGAACATCGACAAGTTGAGACTGGGAGAACCCATTCCGTGTCGAATTCAAAAGCTGTCTTAACATATTTCGGTTCTAATTTTTAAATTTTAAGATTGTTATACACTGAATTTGTAATGCTATTTCTTGCAAACCTAGTGTTAAAACTTATAATACTTTCCACCCAATTCGTAACTCAACGCCGCTTTTCGTATACTAAAGTGAGGAAAAAAAACTTATAATTACCCAGAACCGATTATTATCAAATTCACAACCATCTTGTTTAAAGCAAGACGCTTCTACTGCGCTACAGGACTGTAAATTACGCTATATAGTGATATATTTTGAATATCATTAATTAACGAATTCATTATAGAGTTAGGTTCTATGAGTTCATAGGCACATGCATTGGTGAAAAGAAAACATGAAAAAATAAATGAATCAATTAATAAAACATCTTATAACACAAAGGAAACAATAATGTATATACTGAGTCTAGCCAATACACCTACTAGCCATTATACCATTCAGCCGTGTGATTCCGGCTTAGAATAGGATCACCCTGGTACTGATGGTGTCGTAAGAGTTGACTAAAGTGCGTGTGGTAGAGTCACGTTGCCAGTAATGGCAACACGCATGGGCAGACTCGACCGGATCATTACCACCCCTGGCATTTAAGACCGGCGTTAAGTAGTGGCTTTGGCCACTGCGTTTCGCATTAGGTAATGCCGTGCCCCGGTACCCCTTCCACCTTAAAGGACGGCAACGCTCCTGTAGCTCCTCTGGAGTTACTGGGGGTCGTGGGCGACGGTGATCACTTACCATCAGGTGATCCGTACGCTCGTTTGCCGTCTTTTGTATAAAAAAATATACCGTTACAAATAAAAATAAACAATATATTATTTTTTAAATCGAATTCTGATATTTTTACACCATTGTTTTTTTTCATTTCGAATTTCAGGTTCAGCTTCACACTGTATCACACACGTAGCAATTTAGACTCCGTTTAAAGGTTTCCTGAGCTAACCTACATTCGTGTCGCTACTTGCAAGTAACTGCTTCGAGCTCTTCCCTTCGTATTATGAATCTATGGAATGCAAAAAAAAATAAATAAAATTCAAATAATGTATTTCAATAGTCAAATGCATAGAGAGAAGAATAATTTTAACAAAGTATGAATTAACTGCAATATCCTCTTAGAGGTCTGTCGTGGCTCAGGAGCAATAGGTTTCACAACGCCCAATCCCTAGCCTTATCATATTTTTACATAAAAATGGCGGATGGAAGTGTTCAAATGACAGTATCTTAGCACTAGGTTCCCAGGTTCCATCTGCCTACCCTGCTATGTGCAATACAGATGCAGTGTGAAACTAAAAAAAAAGACAAAACACACTATGAGCTAAAAAGAAGACATGACTTATACACAAATTTTCATAGCACAAGTACATCATGCAGTATACAACCACCTTAAAATTTGAAAGCTCAATTTACTCGTTACTTAAAACTATAACTTTGAATATGAAAAATAATTTTCAGTCTAAACTGTAATGGATAAATCCATTTCCCTGTATTTATAGTAATGGCAAAAGACTAAAACCTTTTACGCACTCGACGTTGATAGCTACAGTATTTACTGAAGATAAATTATATAAAAACATGTTCTGGCAAATTTGGGAGGACGATATCGTAGTATTTTTACCTCATAGTAGAGGAACAAAAAGAATTAAGTGATAAGACACTTTATCCTAATTTTTAAGATATTGTGTGTTAAATGCTGATCTTAACACTGCGTACAAAAGAGGGAAAATGTGAAGGTGAGTTGCTCAAATTAAAACGCAATGCGTATAAAATGAGACGTTAAATGAAAAACCGAAATGTTTTAAACCACTAGGTTCCCCATATGTGGGATACAGCGTGTATTAGGTACAAGAAGAGTCTATCTCTCTCTCCCTCTCTCTCCCCACTTTCCCCCTCTCTTCTCTCTCTCTCCCTCTCCCCCTCTCTCCTCTTTCTCCCTCTCTCTCCTTCTCTCTCTCCCTCTCCCCCCTTTTCCTTTAAGAAGAAGTGTTTGATAATTGGGACTCGAACCTACAAGCATCGTGTTAACACGCTGTGCCACTACGAAATGACAGCCTCTAACGATATAGTTATGGCAAAAACACTAAAACCTTTTACGCACTCAAGTTATACTCGACGTGCTATAATCTACGGCTACATTTACTAAAGATAAATTATATAAATTCACGTGCTGACAAATTTCGGGGAAATGTTTCGGTTTTTTTGTGGAAACGTTTTTTTTCTTGTTGAGTGGTAAAATATTTGATTTTTTTTTTCTTGTATCGACTTCAGGGAGGTTTATATTTAAAATTATGATGCAGTTTTATTCGCTTTGCATTTCTGTTTATGGAAACGATGCTTTTTTTAGAAATAATAAATTTAGAACAAAGATAGAAAGAATTTGTTCACATATTTTTTTTTTTTGTATAAAGAGAAGTTTTTTTTACACGGAAATTAACGCCGCGTCTACAAAATCAAGGTTTTACATATATTTTATTCTTGTATTTTTTCAAATTATCTTTAATATTTTGTGTAAAATAATAATAATGTATAAATCAAGCCGCGGGCGGGTCGCAAGATAAAGTAAGTTTAGTTAAAGTTTCCCCCTAGTCGAGATCGAACTCACAACGTTTACGGTCACAAATACTCAACTGCGCTGCGATAACCTTTCTTAGTAAAAAGGCTAAACCTTTTACGCACTCGACGTTAATATCTGGCGTAAAATTTACTTTAGATATAAAAACATGTCTAACGAGTTTTTGGTAGGAGATTTCGTTTAATATAGCTAGCTAGTACTTGGTGTAATGGTTTTAGTCAGCAGAAAATAGTTTTTCAGCTCAGCTTCACGTTGTATCCCGCATATTGTAGGATAAGCAGATCAAACTTGGGAACCTAGTGTTATAACACTCTGTTACGTTCCCAAATTTTATTAACTTTTTGAAAATATTTTTTACTTGTGGTAATATATTGGCAATGGATCAGCTTGATGGTGAGCCACACAATTAGCAGGAAACTTAGTGTTAAAACTCTCCGCTGCCCATGAATCGCACAATTAATTTAATTAAATTAATTAAGACATTCATTATATTTTACCCAGTAGGACTTTGATTCACAACCATCTGCAGTTCAGCACACATGGGCTATGCTTAACTTGACTATGTTTTTCGGCTGAAACGGGATTTAAACAAGAGTTTCGTTTTTTTTTTGTTTTATATTTCACAACAGTACAATTTGTTAAATATAATCAGTCAAATTAAATTAACCTCTTCTTTTTATTTCTATCGTCCAAAATTTTCATATAAAATCGTAGACGCAGCGGACGTCTGGTCGTTACGTATGCTCAAAAAAATATCTAAAATTTTGTATACCATCTTCACGCTGTATCCAGCATATGACAAGGTAGGCAGAGGAAACCTTGGAATCTAGTGTTAAGACTTACTTACTTAACTTAACTTAGCTTCACGCTATATCCCTAGCGGGGTAGGCAGAGAGAACGGAGCGCCAAACGCTACGGTCTCGGCATACCTCTTTCGCCTCGTCCACTGTCATCAACCTCTTCATACATGCCCTCCGGGGGGTCCTCATGCTTTTTACGTGATCTACGAAGGTCAACCGAGGTCTCCCCCTCCCTCTCTTACCACTCACTTTTCCTTCATAAATCTTTTTTACCATTCTTTCTTCACTCATTCGCTCGACGTGCCCAAACCACCTGAACACGTTCTTCTTCATTCTCACTGTGACATCCACGCTAGTACCTGCCATTCTGTGTATTTCTTCATTGGACATGCGATCAGATAAGCTGACTCCGCATATCCGACGAAGAGATCGCATCTCTACAGCAATCATCTTTCTTACATTCTTCTGTAATACCCACGTTTCGCTGCCGTATAACAGTGTCGATACCAACACTGCATTGTGTACGGCCAAACGCGCAGCTATGCTGACGTTTCGCCGTCTCAACAATGCAGCTAAGGTACCGTTAACTCTGTTACCGGCAGCAATATGCCTTTCCACATCCATTTCGTATCTACCGTCTCTGCTAAACATACTTCCCAGATATACTACCTCATTCACTTGTTCTAAAGTGTTAAGACACTGCGTTTAATTCCCCACTTTTCACCGAACTTAGGGTATTTCGTATTAGGTGGCGGAAATCAACGCCGCGCTTTCCCATCTCACTAGAGCGAAAACATAAAAATATTAAATATTTCTATTAGAAATATTAAATATTTCTATTAGAAATATTAAATATTTCTATTAGAAATATTAAATATTTCATTTCTCTGGAGTGGATTGAGCACACAACCTCTCGCTTTTACAGTCACAGGCCTCAAGACCTTCACATCAGGCTACACTATTATTCAAACTATTCCATACAAAACTAAACCGAACAGAATATAACTCTAGTATCAAACACGTAGTATAATAAATTTCACGTGGAATTCAGAATACAGGATATATGTTACTACAATAATTTAACTATAATTTGTTCTTCTACGTACCTCTGTACATGAATAAACATTGTGAGTGTTCCTGTACAGTGATATATTAGACTGTAGGACGATGTGGGACTTTCAAAATGTGCTAGCTATCCAACCGCGGCTTTCCTGCCAAATTAACGGAAATATTTTTATTAATTTATATATGTATATATATCAGAATAGCAACACGCGTTGACTGTAACCGACAGGTTATGGGGTTCGACACCCACTCGAGGAAATGAAATATTTTCAATTTAAATATTAAATTATTTTATTTCTTCGCTCTGACATAAGGCAAAACGCCGCAATGCAAACCACTTAACCCACTTAAACTCAAATTCGACGGAAAGCGGGGAACGGAAGTGAAATTGGAATGTACCGGAGTCTAAACACTAGGTTCCCAAGTTCCCGAAGCCCACCCCGCCATGTGAGGAATACAGAATGAAGCTATAAAAATATCATATAGATTATTATTTATATAAATTCTCAATCTTATTTTAATATATAACCTATATTACTATAAAATTAGGCGATGAGGCCTGCAGCGGCACAAACGTGTGACAGGTTGTGTATTCGATCCCCATTCGAAGAAATGAAATATTTAATATTTTCAAATTAAATATTTAATATTTTTATTTCGTCGCTCAGGTTACATGGTAAAGCGCGGCGTTGAGTTGCCCCAATCGCTCAACACGCAATGCCTCAAATTCGAGAAAGTGGGGAACAGAAGTGGAACGGAGTGTTTTAACACTAGGTTCCGAAGTTCCCTCTGCCTACCCTGCCGTGTGCAGGATACAGCGTGAAGCTGAGTAGAGTAGAGTAAAGTTAGGCAATATTATTTCATTTGTTCCAAGGTTTTTCAGTCTGCCAATTTGATCAAAAGTGAATAATTAAGTTCTGTGCATGTTGAGCATTTTAGGACTTGAAGTATCTGACCGGAAAAGTTGTGGGCCACATTAAAACGATTAATTCGAAATAATATAAAATTAAAGCCTTCCTAGAAAAAATAATAGGATTTTTTTTTATCTAGTAGTTCCTGGAGCTCAAAGCTGGAATCAAATAGACACAAGTTTATAATAAGTATAAGAAATCATGTAGATTATTTTATAGTAACCGTGGAAATAGTTATATCATCGCGCTCACGTTCACAATTCAGCGGAAAGTTAGGAACGGAAGTACCCAAATGGGAAACAGGGTGTCTTAGATTAAGTTCCCAAGTTTCTTCTGCCTATTCTGTAGCATTTGCTATACATTGTGAAGCTAAAACAATATCCATAATTACAAAAAGACAATAATATTTTATCTTCATTCATATAAATGTTTTAAAATAATTGTGCTTTTTCACAAAACTCAAAAACGAGAGCTAACCATTTTAAATTTCATTTCTCTTTGTCTGTATGTCTTCAGAACACTTAAGCCATTATTTTTAAAAAACTTTCACTGAAAAACAAGGGTTGAAGATAAATAGGCGATAACGAAACCTTTTTGAACGAATTAACAACGACAATAAAATAACCAGTTAAACTAAATGTTTTAACTTTAATCACTCACTCACTCAGCTTCACTCTGAATCCCGCACATGGCAGGATAAGTTAAGACACTCCGGTCCACATCCGTTCCCCACTTTCCGCCGAATTTGAGGCATTGCGTGTTGAGTGGCGGAACTCAACGCCACGTTTTGCCTTGTACCAGAGCGAAGAAAAGAAGGGATTTAATATTTAAATTAAAAATATTAAATATATAATTTTCTCGACTGGAGATCGAACCCACAACCTGTCGGTTACAGTCACAAGCTTGTGCCGCTGCGCCACGACAGGCTTCAAACTTTAATAAAACTTAACTTTAATAAAATTAAACAAATAAACCTTCGCAAAAAACCAATCATCTCGTCATTTCGTCGCTGTGTTATAAAGGCAAAGCGCGGCGTTGAATTCCGTCATACAACACGCAATGCCTCAAATTCAACGGAAACTATCTTCGAACGAAACGGAAGTGCATTCATGGGAACCAAGTGTCCTAAAATTAGGTTCCCAAGTTTCCGTCTCCCTTTGCTTCCCTGCCATGTGCTGGACAAAAAAATAATATAAATAAATGTAATTTAATACCTACATATCTTTGTCAACAGGTGTCAGACGACATCGGCTACGTGATATACTCAGCGTTAGGTAGCTTCTACATACCGTCCTGTATTATGGTGTTCGTGTACATACGGATATACTTCGCGGCTAAAGCGAGGGCCAGAAGGGGTATACGGAAAAACCCTAGGCCCAGGCCGGTAAGTGAGGAAAAACTTGTAACTATATTCTGACATCTTTTAATTTTTTCTTTTTCTTTTCTTTTCTTCTTTTTTCTCTTTTCTTCGTTTCTTGGTTTTTTCTTTTTTCTTTTATTATTTTTTTATTGTAACGATTATTATATTCTTTTATTATTTTTTTTATTAAGCATATAGAAGCTGAAAAAAATAATTAAATAAAGAATCCAAATTTAGTATTTAAAATGCAGTTTTATTAAGTACCATTGAAGATATCATAATAACGTAAATGAGAGTTGAATTTTATAGAACTTCTTGGCATTTTCATTTCATATAAAAAAATAACGGTAGCATGTCATTCCCTCATTATATGCTATAATCATACATACCGTTCCATTCAAGTACTTTCTTTTGAATGTTCTTGAATTTCAAGTACTTTAATTATTTTTAGTTTTTGCGAAGATATTTTGTATTTTACGTCGTTATATTTATATTTTTGTTGCTTTTTTTTTAAAGTGAACAAACAATTTTAAGATTAGATTTGACAACGCGTAGAAATAGTTTCCTATCAAAAGGAATTAATTGTTTTATATTTTCAACAAGTGTCTTACCACAAGGTTCCCAAGTTCCCATTGCCTTCCTTGCCATGTGCAGCACGAAACTAAAAAATAAAAACCAATTTGAATTAAGACACACAATACGCAATGTCTCGAATCATGGCAAAGGCAGTGTCTGAACACCAAGTTTTCTCAGCCTTCCTTGCCTGCTTTGAACGAAAAAGAATGAGGTTCCTTTAAAAGAAACACTGAGGCATGTCGATTCTTGGAGCACAAGTGTGCAATGTGCAAACGCGACAGTTTTTGACTTTGATCTTTACTTGAGAAATGTTTTAACATTAGGTTCCCAAGTTCCCTCTGCCTACCCTGCTATTTGTGATATGAAAGCGTGAATAAAAAAAAATAACATATAATCTATATTACAGAATGAACAACAAACAAGCTTTACAAGCGTACCGAAGGGCACTCGGCCGATGCCTACGTCCTCACTGTCGATGCCGCCCGGCGTGGATGCTAGCAATTCTAACAATAATAGGTACGTTATTTTAATGATAAGTTATATAACTGTTAATTCTAATGTATAAGTTATATAACTGTTAAGTTTTATCTAAATTTGTTCAGTCATTTTAGGGTAAAAATAAAATTATCTATACTATATTTGTACTATTTTTAAACTGTTATTCCACATTTGGAAAAGAAAAATACTAAATTTAGAATCGTATAAAATAAGTAAGCGCATAAATAACATAAATAAGTTGTAACAAGCGTATAAAATGTTCGACGTAGCTTGGTGAGAACAAATGACTTAGTGGGTCAGAGCCATTGGACAGTTTCCAAGAAGCGCAGGTTCACATCCTGCTTCGTTGAAATTTTTAGACTCTTTTAAATTTAGTATTTATCCATACAGATCATTAATTGTAGATTTGATGCTTGTTTGGGGAAAAATGTATATATTTAAGTACAGAAGTACGAAAAATATGATAGTTCAACTAAAGTCGGAAACATATGTATGTACAATATATAATTATAAGGATATGAAAAATAGAAAACACTATATAAATCAACATCTGCATGGAGGACGTTGGATTTAATTAAGACCCTCTTGGCGTCACCGTGGTTTTATACAAATGCGATTCTTGCAAGTACGTTTCTCGTTCTCGAATGAAAATAATTCACGCAGATTTTACGAAGAAATTTTTAATTTCACTTTGTTATGTGTAAGTATTTTTGTATCTTCAATGTTAAGTTCAATAAGAAAATATGCAGTTTCATTAACTGCATATTTTCTTATTGGATCAGCCATTTATTTTATAAGACCGGTAAAACGGCATTTAATTCCCACCACTCAACAAGCTCAGGAAAATTGAGTGAAATTTGTGTTAACGGGTAAATAAAATAGTAACAAAGTACGTAGTAAAAGCCAATATTCTGAAAACCTATTGTTTTACATGTTTCCACTACTGTACAGTTTCGTAGGAATTCGTTTTTCATTGAATTTCGTAGGAATCCCACGAACGCGTCACACATCTGTAGAACGGCCTACCCGCGGTAGTATTTCCAGGTTGATATTACATGGGTACCTTCAAAAAGTGCGTCTACGTCCATCTAAAAGACCGGCAACGCACCTGTAGCGGTCCTCTAGTGTTATCACTCACCATCAGGTGATCCGAAGACGCTTTTGCTAGGTCTAGCTAGTAGTAACTAATAATGTTATAAAATATTAAAACTTGAATAACTCAAAAGTATTACCGTTAAACTAAATATCGAGTTAGTCTAATGATGGAAGTGGAAGATGACTGAGGAAATTTTCTGTCATTATATTCGTCTTAAAAGCGTGTTTTTTTTTTGTATAAATTTATTTTAAATCGCTTTCATAAAAGGAGCTTTAAATGTGTGACTATGTAATAAAATATATAAAACTTAACTTGACTTATAACTGATCATTGCATAAATCAATAATATGGTATTATCATCATCCACCTGGTCTGATGATGGACCCAAGACCTTAGGCTCACATATTTTGTATTTAATAGCACTTGTTGCAATTACTGTAGAAAAACATGTTATGTTTGTAGACCTTTTCTAGATTAACTTAGTATTTTTTTTTATTTTTTCCAACGGGGATTGTACCCACTAATGGCCTCTTAGACTATCTATAGTGGTAATACTACAATAAAATATTTAAATAACACTTTCTTTCACAGAGATAGTCAAATATCAACTATAGAAACTCAACAAGTGCCCATACCGGTTGTGACGTGCGACTTCGCGTCAGATATATCGACGAGCGAAGCTGGGGACATGGCGCAGCCTCCCGATGATAGGAAAGATACGCTTAAGGTAACTTTTCTTAATAATTTAAGGTTGTATTGTATGACAGGAAACGCAACGTTTGTAGGTTATTTCCGCTCAGGATAAGGAATATTTGTCATTTCGTAGTTCTAACTACAATGGAAAACTACACTACTTTCACGCTTACAATCAACCTCTGTGCCTCTACACCACTATCATTTCAGCTATCAGCTTCACGCTATATACCGCACATGGCAGGATAGTCAGAGGGAACTTGGGAACCTAGTGTTAAGACACTCCGTTCCACTTCCGTTTCCCACTTTTAGCCGAAGAAATGAACACATTAAATATTTAATTTGGAAATATTAAATATTCCATTTCCTCAAGTGGGTATCGAACCCACAACCTGTCCTCTGCATTCTACAACAGTACATTTCAATTATGAAGCAACAAAGCTACATTTATCGATCGAATTGTCGAATGAACAAAATTAAATTTCAATTAATCATATTGAATAGATCAAACGATTGGAACACCTTACACTTTAGATTCTATTTAACGTTACAATATATAATTAATGTGTTCATAAATGCATATGGCTTTACATATACTGCGAATATATTATAGGCCTGTCGTGGCGGAGCGGCATAAGTGTGTGACTTTATGACAGGTTATGGGTTCGATCCCTACTCGAGGAGATGAAATATTTAATATTTTCAATACAATTCGGTGGTTAGCGGTCAAATCAAGCCGTAGATAAAGCACTAATTTGATATATCAAAAGAAGGCCAAACATATCAATATAGTTGCTTAAACCATTTTAAATGTGTTTCTTCAAAACTTTAGGCTGTATTCAGGTTCCCTCAGCGTACCCTGTCAGGGTACGCTGAGGGAACCTGGTGATGTAACATTCCTTTCTTCCACGCAATTTTTGAGACTATTCTGCGTCACATTTTGTTCTACTACGAAAGCGAGACAGTTTAAATAATAAATTCCCGACAGGAAATTGAACGTACAATCATCGTGTCAGCAGTCAGGGCTGCCGTTGTACTACGGCCTACAGTAGATAAGTAGAGTATATCTATACTCTTTTAAAATTTAAGTTTAGTATTTTCTGTCCTAAGTGTGGAATAACACTTTAAAACATAGTAAAAATATTAAAGTAAATAGTATTCTCTCTTGCCAAACGATAATTCTTACGAGTTGTCTTTGGGTAGCGGAAATTTGTAAAAATCTCCCTACAGAGATGCTAACAACATAAATAAGGTGTAACAAGCGTATAAAATTTCGACGGAGCTTGGTGAGAACGAATGGCTTAGTTGGTCAGAGCGCTGGAACGGTATTCCAGAGGCGCGGGTTCAAATCCTGCTTCGTTCAAAATTTTTATACGCTTTTTAAATTTAAATTTTAGTAATATCTATACTCTTCTCAGCTTCACGCTGTATCCCGCACTTGGTAGGGTAGGCAGACCGAACTGGGGAACCTATTGTTAAGACACTCCGTTCCATTCTCCACTTAGTGCAGAATTTGAGACATAGCGTGTTGAGTGGCGGAACTCAACGCCGCATTTTGCCTTGGTACTAGAGAGTGACAATGAAAATATTAAATACTTCATTATTTCAAGAACAAATCGAATCCCCAACCTGCGTTTATAGTCGCATACTTCAGTCTCTGTGCCACAAAAGGCCTCAACAAATTAATATTTGTACAGACAAGAACCTCACAGACGACTTCGCCCGCTTTTATGATTATAGAAAAATTATAAATAACATTTATTTAAACTTAAATTGAAGCCAAAGTATTATTCTAATATATTTTTATTAGCTTCACACTGTATTCCGCACGAGACAGAGGGAACCCGGAATCTAGTGTTAAGACACTCCGTTCCACTTCCGCCACATTTGAGGCATTGCATGTTGAGTGGCGGAATTCAACGCCGCGCTTTGCCTTATTACCAGAGTGAAGAAATGAATCATTAAAAAATTAAATTGTAATATTAAACATTTCATTTCCTCGACTGGGGATCAAACCCAGAACCTGTCGGTTACAGTCACACGCTTGTGCCGCTTGTTATTCTAATAAAATTTCATCGAAATCCATTGAGTAGTTTTTTTTGCGAAAAAGTGGCCAAACATAAAATAATTAAATCTAATAAACATACATTTGTAGTTGATTTTAAACGTATTTTATAATTATCGTATAACTATTAAAAAGCCACCGTAATACATATGTATATATACAGTAGTACACTAAAATTAACTAACGAAGTATTAACTATTTAAATTTATATTTGAATGAAAGTTGAGGTGAAATTTAGGCAAATTAGACTTAACTTTTTGGTAATTTCTTAGAACTTGTAGTCAAATTGAATATTTACCAAGTCTTTGTGTTAAAAGTTTATAATATTCTACGAACATACACTCTTTATAAATTTTCACATAAATTCTGTGTTAAGTGTAAAATATATAATGATAATGTATATAAAAAGATTTATGAATGAAGAGTGAGTGGTAAGAGAGGGAAAACATAGTATCGACGATACTGGAGAAAGGTCACGTAAAAAGCATGAGGACCCCCCGGAGGGCATGTATGGGAAGTCAATGACAGTTAACGAGGCGAAAGAGGTATGCTGAGACCGTAGCCTTTGGCGTTCTCTCTGCCTACCCCTAGGGATATAGCGTAGCTATGTTAAGTATATAAAAAGAATATATAACCAATATAACTTATTTTTAATATTTTTACAGTTAGGAGTAGTGTAAACGTACTGACGAGAGACTCCATTCCCCAGTTTCTGTCCAATTTTGGGGCCATTGCAGTGTTTAACGCGGCACTTTGTCTGGTTAATAAATATTTTTATTTCCTCGGGTGGGGATCGAACCCACAACCTATCGTGTTTACAGTTAGTCATCCTCTTGTGCCTTTGTGCTACGACAGGCCTCATGACATATATGTATGTACAGGACTAAACATAAAGTGTACCACTACATCCGACACTCAACACGCAATGCCTCCATCTAGCTTAAAGTGAGAAACGGAAGTAACCTTCTTAACCGAGATCGTGAAAAAGATGGCAGATGATACATTAATTCATAGAACAATTTAATAAATATATGTAATATAAAAATAATATTAAGTACATAAATATATTACTTACTCAGCTTCTCGCTGTATCCCGCACACGGCAGTGGGAACTTGAAAACCTAGTGTTAAGACACTCCTTTCCACTTCTGTTCTCCACTTTTCACCGTGAGGCATTGCGTGTGAATGTGAGGCATTGCGTGTTGAGTGGCGGAACTCAACGCCGCGTTTTGCCTTGTACCAGAGCGAAGAAACTAAAACATTAAATATTTAAGTTGGAATTATTCAATTATAATTCCTCGTGTTAGAATGGTACCCACTACCTGTCGGTTACAGTCACACGCTTGTGCCGCTGCGCCACGACAGGCCTCTATTACTTACAAATAAATTAGATTTTAAATTACTTTTTTAATTATTAACTTTTTAAAAAAAAAAAAGTAGCAAGCCAAGACCCACAGGATCAAGCACCCCTCTCTAAAACCTTTTACAACATCCATTAAGTGAGGGAAATGCAATTTTTAAATGTAAGAGCTCCACTTCCTTAGTTTTATCTTAATTCCTAGATTGTAGATAAGAAAAAAAAACTGAATTTTAATCTTTAAATATCGTAATTTCTACATTTAATTAAGTAGTTTAAAGAATAAAATCTTTATCAGTATTCTTTGGCTTCACGTCAGCAGAGGTAACCTTGGGAACCTTATGTTAAGACAGTCCGTTCCCATTAAAACACTTCTGTTCCCCACGCCGCATTAGACTATTATGTGTTAAATGGCGGAACTCAACGCCGCACTTTGCCTCGGTACCAGATTGAGGAAAGTAAAAATTAGACATATGTATTTTATTTCCTCAATTAGAAATCTACACACATTGTTTCTTTATTTGGTTTAATTTTCTTTGTAGCACCCAGAAAGAGCTTAAATTAAATATAAAGTAGGAATCCTACCGGAGACTCCAAATACAAGGTTCCCAAGTTCCCTACCTCTCTCTACCCTGCCACGTGCAGGATACAGACAGAAATATATACTTGTGACAAAAATATATTCTTATTTCTTAAAATAAGCGAAAAGCAAAGAACGTACTTATTTAACTAGTTCTTATATATATATTTCTCCACGAGATATGAAATTTTTTAAACATGTAAATAATTTCTATAATACAATCTAATTTAGTAAATTTTCTTACTTCTTTGTATCCAGCTGTTAGTAACGAGTAGGCAGATGGAGGCTAGTGTTAAGACACTCCGTTCCACAATAAAAAAAAAAACAATTTGTTCAGATCAATAATTGAAATCAACGCCGCGCTTTGTCTTTTTACTTAATGGAAATAATTTGGATTTTCACTAATAAAAATCGATCCTAGAACCATTGGAATTACGATTTAAGAGGCTTTACCACTGAACCAAGGTGACCTCAATAAATAGCTATCATATAAAAATAAAAAACCCTACTAGCATTTCAACTCGTTCTTATAACAATATTTCAATGTGATTTACGGGATACAGAATGCGGGATACAGCGTGAAATTGCAAAATCTTGGTAAAATACATCCAAATATTGAGCCACGTCAAGAATAAAGTATTAAATTCAAAAATTCCTTAGAAATATTACGAGCTTACCTCAAATAGAATATATGTACGACATTGTATTGACATGAAAATGTGTATAGAGGAGTATATGTACGGGTCTTGAAATCTCCTTTTAAAGAAAACCAGTGGCGCTCGCGCGGCTTCGCCCGCTTCTATTTAGTTTTTTTTTTTAAGTTTACATGTATCCCGCATATGCTGGGCAAGGCTGGGCATAAGAACCCTGGGAACCTAGTGCTTAGGCACTCTGTACCGTTCGCGCTTTCCGTTAAATTTAAGTTAATTAACGCCGCGGTTTGCCTTGTTGCCCGAGTGAGAAATGACACTATTAATTATTTAATTTCCACAAGTAGGTATCGAACCCACAACCTGCTGCCTTAACGGTGGCATGCCTGCCTGCCTGCCACGAAAGGCCTCAAATAATTAATAAAAAAATATTATTCAAATCACATATTTGAATTTACACAATTTGAATAACTCGATTAGTTTAAAATCACAAACAAACATTTCAATTTAATTAAAAGTAAAATTATTTTTATATGTATATCTATACTATACTAACGTTATGAAGAAAAACCGTGTTGGGTTGAACACACTTGTCTCAGAAATTAATAGATCGATTTGAAAATCCTTATTGTTTTGGATAGTGCATATGGAGAGAGAGAGAGAGTGAATAAATATTTAATTTGAAAATATTAAATATTTCATTTTCTAGAGTGAGAATCGAACCCACAACCTGTCGTATACAGCCACAGGTTTGTGCCACTTCGCTATGACAGAAAATAAGTAATAGAAATTTTAAGCCTCTTAAAATAACATTGTTTTAGCAAATAATGTTGAATTCACAAACATGAACTACATATGTGTATATTGCGACACATAATAAAGAAAGGTACAATTTTCACTGAAAACACAATGGTTATGGGTTCGATCCCATTCGAGGGAATAAATTATTCACACGCTCTGGTAACAAGTCAAAACGCGGTGTTGATTTCTAATATCAACAAACCATTGCGTGTGCAGGTTTTGGGATACAGATTTTTCAGCATCACGCTGTATCCCGCACTTGGCTGGTTACGCGGAGCAAACATGAAAAAATTGTGTGAACTAGCGTTCCTATTATGACACCTCTGTTCCCCAGGAACCAAAAATTGAGACATTATGTATTTTGTAGCTACCGAATTTGAGACATTATGTATTTTGTAGCTACCGAATTTGAGACATTATGTATTTTGTAGCTGAACTCAACGCCGTGCTTTACCTTATTACCTGATATTCACGATATTTCGTGAAAATTTTCACAAATGCGGAACTGAGTGATTTAACACTCAGTTTTCCCTGTCTTCACTTTATATACGCGGGAAACAGCGTGAAACTAATAAAATAAATAAACATATATGTATAAATCTATTTATCCACACACTATTGTAGGTAAAATTGAAAAATACATTTATTCAACGTATTCCCACCTGCAGCCGCGAAATTTACTAGGAATTTCGTAAAGAGATTTATTTCAGTGGGAATATAATTTGAATTTATTTTCTCCTCTCAAACATGTGGAAATCTGTCGTTTGTTACATGAAATGTATGATGATAATGTGTACATGATCTGTATGTATGTATGTTTTTGTATCCTTATATCGTGGTGCAGCGGCACAAGCGTAAGACTGTAAATGATAGGTTATGGGTTCGATCCCCACTCGAGGGAATGAAATATTTAATATTTTAAATTTCAATACTTAATATTCTCATTTCTTCGCTCTGGTAACCAGGTAAAGCACGTCGTTGTGTTCCTCCACTCAATATAAATATGTATATGTATTTAAGATTTTAATTCCCACTCGAGGAAATAAAATATTTAATATTTTCAATTTAAATATTTAATGTTTTCATTTCTTCGCTCTGGTACAAGGAAAAACGCGGCGTTGAGTTCCGCCACTCAACACGCAATGCCTCAAATTCGGCGGAAAGTGGGGAACGGATTTCTTAATGATACGAATGACAAGAAACGACCACTTCGTTTCACCAACATTAGGTTCTCCAGTTTCAGCCTACCCTGCCATGTGTGAATATTTTAACTAATAAGTTCGTCATGACTGCCTACTATACTTCAGGTTGTATCTCAGGTTCGCTGCCCACTCGGTAAATTTTCTCTGGTATATCGAATGGTACGTAAAGAATCAAATTTCCTAATAATATCTATCATGCTAACTAGGGGACGAACGAACTTGAGTAACTTATGTTACTGACTACTAATGACACTGCGTTCCCATTGTGACACTTCTGTTCCCTATTTACCACCAAATTTGAGCAATGAGTAATATGTGACTGAGGTCAACGCCGCGCTTTATCTTGTTACCAGAACGAGGAAAATGATAATATTAAATATTTTTTGCCTCATACAGTCCGCAGGGTGAATATAAAAAAAAACAACTAAATAACAACAATATCTTTCAACCTACTTTCCATAACACCAGTTTTGTTTGTAGGTAAAAAAAATAGCAAAGTTTCCACCCCATTTTATTCCTAAGTCTTAATGAATGTTGTAACTTAGGTCGTGCCAATATAAGTGTAGCTGACGTGGCAGATCGCTGCCAGTACCTACAGTTTCGAACTTATAATAAGTTTTTAGATAGCTACGATCAGATATTGATTGAGTATTGGTGCTTGTTGTTTAGAAATGTTTATATTTTATATTACCTTTGTATAAAAATAAATAAGTGGCTAAACGTTTTGTTCTCCACGTTTTAATTTTTATGCGTAAGTACTACGTTTGGTCTTGATACTCACTCACTCAGCTTCACGCTGTAACCCGCACATGGCAAGCATAGGCAGAGGGAACTTGAGAACCTTGTGTTAAGACACTCCGTTTCCCTTCCGTTCTCCGCTCACTTTTTTTCCGCCGAATTTGAAGCATTGTGTGTTGAGTGGTGGAAGAAGAAATGAAAACTTTTGTTTGGGAATCGAACCCACGCCCTGTCGATTACAGTCTCATCCGTGTGCTGCTGCGCCACGACAGGCCTCAACACTATGGTCTTGTTAACTGAAAGAAAATAAATTATTGCTTCTAGTAAGATTTGAGTATACACCCTTCGCGTTTTCTGTCAGATGCTGTACCGTGGTGCCACAACGGCACCAATGACACAAAACAACTGATGATAAAGTATTCGGTTTTCCTCTTCCGGTCCTCAACTATCTTAAATCGATTTAAGATAGTTGAGTGAGGCATATGCTAATATTGCATTAATGTCATTATGCAAAAAGCAATTTTCTTAAATATTAATTGTTATTTCTTATTGTTCCAGGTGGTAACATCAGCTCAAGTAACAAGAAACCCCTTGGCTGCGTGCCCTTATAGAAGTTCGACCCTTTCTGTGAATGGCGAACTTCAACTCCAGTCCCAAAGAGGAAGAGCACCAAGTGTCGCTATAGACACTGACATGGTTTCTGAACTAGAACCGTCTTCTTCAGATTCCGGCGTCGCCACCCGGTGTGCTGTCGTCAAACCACTTAAATTAAGGATATGCCAGCCAATATTTGGCAAAAAAAGTGATTCCTCTAGAAGACAGGAAAAGGCTCAACCGACAAAATCTGAGTTAGAGCCAGCGCTACCAAAACAGCACAAACCTCGAGACCCTGAAAGGGAAAAGAGAAGATTAGCGAGAAAAAAAGAGAAGAGAGCAACTTTAATATTAGGTTTAATTATGGGTAGTTTTATAGCTTGCTGGCTGCCGTTCTTCTTTCTTTACATTTTGAAGGCGGCGTGTAGAATGTGTGTCATACCGGGAAGCGCGTTCGCGATCGCCTTCTGGCTTGGCTACATGAACTCAGTGTTAAACCCTGTAATATATACGATATTCAATAAGGATTTCAGGAGAGCTTTCAGGAGAATACTGTTTAAGTGATGTTTAGCCTACCTGTGCTGCTATAGATGCGTCGCCAATAGAATACTTTTGGCCCAAGAGCGTGCAGCACCAGGTCTTTACAATGTGCGTTGATCAATCATGATACTGTCATTGTCTTTTTCACTGTTTAGATGTATTCGAAGGAATGTGTTCATTTGTACATACATAATTATGTTCTATTTTAAATTCTAAGTTCGTGTTTCAGATCTAAGATTATTTTTCTATTAGTTATTAATTAAACTCCTGAAACTGTTGGAGGATTTATTGAGATTACAATATAGTTTTTAGTTATAGTTCAAAATGTATGGGGAAAGTTGGCTTTTGTTTATCATCATTTTATCTATATACTTGATACTTATCTATCATGTATCAATCAATTGAATTTGATTGTTTTGGGTGTGAGAGTGAAATAAATTACTAAAAATATAGAAATTGTACTTAAAAACTCTCTTTCAACACGCATAAGCCAACTTTTTCCTACAAAACATTGTGAATATAGTAAATATCAATACACTGTACAAAGCAATTGTAAAGAAATTTGAGTAGATATTTTCTTTTAATAAGCGAAATCATAGCTCTAATACATACATATATCTAGTAATTAAAATAATGAAACTGCAAACACTAATGGATTTGAATATTATATCTAAATTAATTACTTCTAATATTTAAATAATTGTATAAACAATTGTCCTCATAAACTAACTGTAAAGAAGTAGCTTTTTCTATTCTTCCATAATTAAATTTCGTTAGTAATTTTATGATAACTATACGCTTTATACGTACAAAGTAGATAAATTTTATTTATTTTTTTATATTTTTTTTAATATATTTAGCAAAAAATATTATGTTTTAGGAAAATGTATAGATATTTGAACGTAGGTGATTTGGAACTGGCGCCTCTTGGACTTGGATTTCCGAAGAGGTTCAGGTTCATACAAAATTCCGTTACTTTCAAATATTTATAATATGTATTGGATTTTTTGTTAATTTTAATTATTGTTGGTATACATATACCTATTAATAATATCATATCTCTATGTCTATATTTCAAGTTCCATCATATGAACACATTGACGTGAATTTTCAAATACTCAAATATCGTGGAATTAATTCCCTTAGGGTAATTCTAAAATCTATTGAATAGCGAATCTGTTTACATAATTAATGATTTTTATAGTAATATTGCAAATTTTACATAACCTAAATATATATATTTTTAGTAGGTTTACCTTTTGCGTTCTCCAGTAACTGGGTAGGAAAGAAATCTCAGTGTCTAAGTAATTCGATCCATGAAATCGAGCGTGTTTAGCGGAATTCAACGTCGATTTTTTTTCTTTATACCACAAACGTATCTCATAATCATATAAAGAGAGAAACCATACCTGAGCGAAACCCGATTCTCACTCGCCAAAGTCACAACAGCTAGGCCAGACAAAATTATTAGGCAATATAGCTAGCCTAGCATTTGGTGTAATTGAGACATCATTTTATAAAAAAAATAAGTTAAATTGGGCTTAGAATGTAAAACTGTTGAATTCGGTTTTAAATTCTATGTACGCGTACATTTTTATAGCATTTGAAAAAAAAATATGACCTTTATTTTATAGGAAATCTGCACCCGATCACTGTCTGTACATGAAAGATCTTATTTAGGAACAATTATATATTAATAATTATATAGTATATAATTATTAATATATAATTGATCCTATAATAATTATATAGTATTTGTATGTTAAATCTCATAAAAGGGCTTTCTATATTCAAATGCAATTTTCACAATAATATTTTGGCAACCTGTCCACCACATTTAGTGTTGGTTTGCAAATAAAACAAGATATGACAATTTAAAATATTTAGTTAGAATAATTTCTACAAAATTTCTATTAATTTAGCTGACATTTCAGTTTTCAATATATAAATGTTGTTTTTACAGTGATATTGTTATTTGAACACGAAAGTAATTTAATCTCAATTCAATAGTAAATAATAAATGGCTAATAAAAATGTGTAATTTAAACAGGCGAAGCCGCGAGTTCGGTGATAATTAACAAAACAGTATGACTTTTATTAACGACTTTAATTTTATGTTTGGCGGTGTACTAACATTGAAATACTCTTAGCGTTCCATTCCACAGATTAAATTTGGGTCAAACAAATAAAATCCTAAATCGTACGTCACTGTTGTTCTTGTTTTGTAAATATAAATATTTGTAAGCATGTCGCATTATAGGATTTATAATTTTATGGATCTGGTTTAACGTTCATTTTTCAGTTCCCGGCGTTGAGTTCCGCCATTCAGCACGCATTTTCAGAAAGTGAAGCACTTTCAGAAAGTGAAGAAACAGATATCTTAATACTAGGTTTATTCGGAATGCTCAGCTTTAAACGTGAAGCGTGTTCAAGTATTTCGAAGTTGAAAGATAAATCTGTAGATAATATTAACGGATACAATATTGAATTAACTTAGTCCAATCTCTATTTACTGCCGCAACAAGGTACACACCTTATTGAATAGTAATATTTATTTTAAATAATCACGTTTTGTGTAAGGGAAATATTTTTAATCATTATATCATTCATTAGCTCTCGATCAATCATTGTAAAGATATGGTGTTAGAAATCACATAATGTTTTGTAATTATTTGATTTATATGTAATTATTACTTTGATTATTTTTTTTTTTTTTATTTCATTTATTTGTATATTTAGATAGAAATAAAATAAAAAATATTTGAATTGTTCTTTTTAATAAAATGAAACACTAATATTTACAAAACATTGTGTAAAATTTAGAATAAATCTATGATATTTTAATAAAAATGACTGTGCCTCCGTGCCTACTCGCACTTCAATGAATCGCACTTCTAATTATAACAAATTATTTATTAATTTTATCAATAATAATTATGTAAATAAATCCAATATCCCTCAAAATCCTATTAATGTATTAAAGCTTGTTAAAGATTTATTCAATTATTGGATTAATGATATTAGTTTACATCCAATTAATTGGATAATTCATTAATAATTTCAAATAGTGATTTATTGCTGCAATAGCATCATCAAGCGCTCGCGCTGGTCGCATTCAATATACTTGTATATAATATTAGATTTAAGTTAATATATTCTTAGAATAAAATTATGTTAATAATTAAAAATGAACACCAAGTCATTGTAAATCTTATGATAATAATAGAATATTTTCTATTCATATATATGTATCTTAAATTAAAGTTTCAACGTATTTTATAGTGAATTCAGCATTTATTGTAAATAAGCTTAACGTGTTGAATATATTTGAAAAATACAATTATTTATTGATTTATATTAGAAAAATTGAATATTTAAAAACTGTACCTATGACTGAATATAGTTTTTATAAGTTTCTCTCCTACACTAATTATGTAAATAACTCTTAAAACTTAGTTATTAATTATTATAATAAATTTTAAACGACAACGACTATTTAATTCTAAATGTAATATAAATCTCATTAGATTCTTATAATCTTAATATTTAAGATGAAAAACACCATGTAGTTTTAAACATTTAAATCGTTTCAATCAATAGAATTTCGTTGTTCTTCTTAACAATGTTTCATATTGTCTTCCAGAGCGCGTGTGATGTGTGATGTATAAAGATATTTATTCGATTTATTCAATTTATTTGATAAAAGACACAATTAATTGATTAATTTTTGCACGTAGCAACGTTATTTTTGTATGCTGACAATGTAAAGATTTTTGACATATTCTTATTATTATTATCATATAAATTTTAGAATTTTAATGCAGAGTAACATATGTATATTATAATAAATATATATGACGTATCTAAAACTCCGCAATCTAGCACCGAGCCCTTGCTGGTTGTGCAGTTTTACATAAAAAAAATGTATTTAAAGGAAATTACGTGGAAATGTTGTACTACAATTATATTTCCATATATTTTCCCCAAAAAATTACAAAATAACGCAATAATTTTTATTAAATACATACATAATAATTATATAAGTCTTATTCAACTTATATCAAGTTCAATACAGGTTTTGTACAGTTCAAATGAAATATTTCATTTATCTATATATTATTAGCCAATATAGAATAAAAAATTTCGTTTTAGAATTATAAATAGTATTCTATGCCTAGTTGTTCAAGAAGTTCTATAAAATCTATGATAATTTATATAATATATATCTAGTGTTGTCTAGAAGTTTGTTGATATATAATTTTGAACATTTCAAAATTTGTTACGTTATTCATATTCTTTATTGTCTAATACAATACGATACAATTATTCTTATCGACTCGAAATTGTAAAGAAATATACGAAGTACCAAATATACAAGTTTTAATCTTTACCTTTTGTTTTTATTTTTTTCCTTCATTTTAAAATAGAGATGAGATGAAATGAGAGGACGATGGTTGTGGGTTCGACTCCTGCGTGAAATAATGAATTATTTTCTATTCTTTGCTATGTCTTAAACATAGCGCGGCGTTGATTTCTTCCACTCAACCTTTGGAGCGTTTTATGAGGCATTAAGGAGAGGAATATTGGAAAATTATGGCGTAAAGTGGGAACAGAGTGTCATAAAACCAGAAAAGGCAGGGAAAGTCATAAAGCTGTTTGTTTCTTCTTTAAGAAAAAATAATTTTGAAATAAATATGAAAAGAAAATCTACATTCGGGGTAATCCTTTGAGACTATCATAATACTGAAATTTATATTAATTTCCCAAATTAAGTGAAAATAATTGTAACGTGATGCCATTTATGACAAAATATATTATAATAGTGCCAAATGTATATATCAGCTACGACAAAAATTGGTTCTGAAAAAATTAAAGATTTTTCTATATCAGTTTCATATTGTATCCCGCACGTGTTCAGTGGTGGAATTAAACGATGTGCTTTGCCTCCTTAGACGAGCGAGGAAAGAAAACATTAAATATTTTATTTGAAAACAAAAAATATTTAATTTCCTCGAGCGGGGATCGATCCCACAACATGTAACGTTTATAGTCAACGTTTGTGCCTTCAGGTCACGACAGGCCTCTTCCAGTATTTATTTGTATGTCTTACGCACTGTAAAAGAGGCAGTTTGGTCCTCACCTAGTATTTGGTATCTGCTTACAAATTTTATTGATAAACTCCCAAGTTGAAAATTATATTTCGATCTTCCAAGCATCGGCTACCCTTTTTGTGCCAGATCTGCTACTTGTGGAGGTTGCAAGCTGGATGATCTTTTAAGTGACAGGTTGTGGGTTCGATCCCCAGTCGAAGATATGAAATATATAATATATTTCCATTTCTTCACTCTGGCTACAAGTACGGCGTTGAGTTTCGCGATTTACCAACCAATGCCACAGAATAAAGAGTTAAATTACCATAAAAAAAAATGTGTTCAATGATTATGGTGTAAAACGAAACGCATTTTCAATGAAACCATTTTTGCCAGATTAATCGCTTATATGGAGTATTTTTTGTAAGTGTAATATTTTTGTCATTTTCTTAGAATATTCGTATAACTATAATCTATACAAATAATAGAAAAAAATGTTTGTCTGTCACCTTAATCTTAGAAATGGCTGAGTTAAATGTAATTTTACTATTGTATTTTGGTAATCCCTTAACATTTAATGTATGTATAAACAGTGTCGTAGGTCTAACAAGTACATTTTTTTCAGCTTCACGTGTTTTGCATGCTTGTATAGGCAGCGAGAACTTACAAACATAGTGTTAAAACACTCCGTTCCTATAGAGACACTTTGACTTATCCACTTTCCGCTGAAATCGAGATAAAGAACATTACTTGTTGAGCGGTGAGTCTTTACGTCTCAATTAAACCAGTAATACCAGTTGAGGCCACTGCGCAAGGACACAAACGTGTGACTTTAAACGCGACGAGTGAGGTTGAGGGTGCCATCCCCACTAGAAGTAATAATATATGTAATGTTTTTAATTCCAAATTAAATATTTAATATTTTTATGTCTTTGAGAGCGAAGACATGAAAACATTAAATATTTATTACCCCTTAACATTAAATATTTGTTACCCTCTGGTAGGTAACATAGCAAATCGCGGCGTCAACTTCCGCCACTCACAATGCCTAAAATTCTTCGAGATTGGGGAACGTTCCTCTAGGTTCCCAAGTTTCCTCTGCCTACCCTGCCATGTGCGGGATACAGCGTGAAGCTGAGAGACACCAGTTAAAAAGCTTCATTCAAAATACTCGTACGATAAAAGAAACGAAATTCAAATATTTTATTATGACCGTAACTTGTTATCAATACAAGCAATATCTGTATGATGTTCAAACTTGGTGTCTCAACATATCAACATTGAATACGCTATCAAGTCGAGCAATAATCAATAATAACTTAGTTTGGTAACAACAAACAATCACATTCAGTTGTGACATAGTTAGCCGGTCGATACATACTGCTGTGAAGAATATATTTTATGGCTTATTTTCTTTTGTTTTGTGCTGTGTCCCGTATTTAACAAATACAAATTCTTTTTTTTTTTATTTATAATAAAAAGTTATAAGCTTCGTTTTTTGAATGTCAAATAATTTACCACCAGTTCACTAAAGTTACTGCTTCAGACCTGAGAAGAACTCAAATAAGAAACTCAGCGGGACATGTCTGTTTTTTTTTTAGAGTAGGTAGAGGGAACCGGGAAACCTAGTGTTAAGTGACTACGTTACTACGTTGTCATTAAGATAAATTCCGTTCTCTACTTTTCGAATTTCGAATCCTCTCTCTCTCTCTCTCACTCTATTGCAAGTTAAGTAGCGGAATTTATAGCGATTTTTGTGCGAGAAAATGAAAATAATAAATATATGGTATATTTATTCGGGATCTAACCTACTCGTATAACCTCTCAAACACCTGTCGCATTTACAGTCGCACGCTTGTGCCAAACGCCACGACAGGCGCCGTTCTTTTGCTTAATTTTAGTAACTAGTTCGTAAAGCGAGCCTAGTGTAAGTACACACTTCGTCACTTTTGGCGCAATTTTGCGAGATTCTGCGGCACAAGCGTCTGACAGTAAACGAGATGAAATATTTAATATTTTCAATTCTTCGCTCTGGTAAAAAGACAAAGGGTAGCCTTAACTTATATCACTCAACAGACAAAAACATCAAATTCAGTGAAAATTGAAGATGGAGAGAGTCTTATCACTAGGTTACTAAGTTGAAACCTAGTGTTAAAACAAAAATAATTAAACAAGAACAAGTCTGTCCGCCCGTATGTGAGACAGGCAAGTTGACAGTAAAGTTGCTCCCGCCACAGGGGAGGTGTCCCACCGAACTTACACGGGCCCGTAATTGAAAACGTTATTTGAAATTTATGTTTATCTCATAATAAAGTTGGCGTTTTGATTGAATTACCCAATGTGGGCTAATTAGTTTATTATTTTTGGATAAATAAGGTAAATTTATATCGAGTTATTTCGCGGAGGTTTAGAGTTCGATTCTTGAGCTATGTCAAAGCTCAAAAAGGGATATCTGTAATTGTTTTAGGGTTTTTTTTTAAATTATGTATTTACAAAGTTTTTTAACCAATATCAAAAATATTTAAGAAACACAATTTCTCTTGCCAAATGCTAATACTAATCAATTGTATTAGAGTAGTGGAATCATGTAAAATTCTACCAACAGAGATGTTAACATCATAAATAAGCTGTTAAATGCATAGAAGAATTTCGATGTACCTGGATGAGAACGAATGCCTTAGTTGTTAGATCGCTTGGATGGTATAATTGTGACGTAAGTTCATATCCAGCGATTCCCACGTCCATTTCTTTAACCTTTCTAGAAAAAAATCTTTCTACTCACTCTTTTTTTTTTATAAAAAAAATCTTGTATGTTTTGTAAGTATACAAAGTTATATAGCACAATTTTGTTTTGAACCTATGATTTTTCGTGTTTTTTTTTAAAAATACATATTTTTGTCAATTAAGGTAAGTTATAAATAAGTCTGAATTTATTCGTCTCTTTAAAGAACTTGAGCACTGGGTAGCGTAAGTAAACGCCGTGGCTATTTATCTAAAAACTTCCGTTCCCGATTTCCCACCGAATTTTAGGCACTGTTTTCAGTTGCGGAACTCAACACCACGCTTTGCCCTCTTACCGACACAAAGAAATGACAGAATTAAATATTAATTTTCTCAAGTGGGATCGAAACACAACCTGTCGTGTGAACAGTCACACGTTTGTGCCTCTGTGCCACAACAGGCCACACATTTGCATTTTTACATTTTCTGACCAAAGTTTTTTTTTTTATGGCAAACGAGCGTACAGGTCACCTGATGGTAAGTGATCACCGTCGCCCACGGCCCCATGCAGCTCCAGAGGAGCTACAGGAGCGTTGCCGTCCTTTAGGGTGGATGGGCACCGGGGCCCGGCATTACCTAATGCGAAACGCAGTGGCAGAAGCCACTAGTTAACGCCGGTTTTAAATGCCGGGGGTGGTAATGATCCGGTCGAGTCTGCCCATGCGTGTTGTAATTGCTGACAACGTGACTCTCCCACACGTACTTTAGTCGCCTCTTAAGACACCATCAGTTCCAGGGTGATCCTATTCTAAGCCGGAATCACACGGCATGAAGTGAAAGTGAAGACAGAGCTGCGGAAACCAACGCCGCATATTATCTTTCTCGACATTTTTTTTTTTTTTTTTTTGGGGATCGAACCCACGGCCTGTCGCGCTTACAGTCACACGCTTGTACCGCTGCGCCACGACAGACCAAAAGTTATAATATTAATAAAAACCCTTTCCAAAATAAAATTAAGTGTGAAACAGTAATAATTGTGCGATTGTCAGTTAATTTAAACTCCAATTTGATTTCGCAACTGACGCTAGAATGCAAAGTTTATTTTCCGCTGAATTTGCATTTGAAATTTGTGGTGCGAGTTTCTTTATTATATTATTACTAATTATAAAGCGTTTCCTTCGGCACAGAATTAGCATATGAAAAAAAATATAGGACAGCAGGTTCAAATCCTGAAAAGACATTATGGAAATTAAAAAAAAATATATATTGATAAAATAAGCTAAACTTGAATAATTTTATTATTATTTTTTTACTGGTACACAACATTCTCTGGTTTACCCTTAATCCTATAGCCCTAGAGATGATGAAAAGTCAACCCTTGGAATGATGGGGATCATTAAATCGACCTGATGGTGCATTATTACAGGTAACAAAATACATACATGCCTGAGGCCAATTTGTGACTGTAAACGCAGAAGAAAGAAAATTTACATATAATTACTAATTTAAGCTCATATTTTTTTTTACATAATTAAAGTTCGAATATTGATTTCGAGTATCGACGCCCTACTAATGTTATAATTGTGAGGATGGATGTTTCATTCATTTTCACGCAAAAACAAGCAACAAATTTTATTTTTAGATTTAGTTAAAATTTTTCAGTAATTTACCTCATATGTCAGAATAGGATATGTGTTATATTTTTTGTATAGAATTAAGCGGGCGAAGCCGCAACTGGAGTTGTTTTACATAAGCTGTTAAAATTTGAGATTACAAATATTTTCCTTTACTATTTCTCAATAATTCATAAACAAATTTAAAATGTATGATGCACGTATTATTGAAAAGGATGGAAGTCATCGAGAGGCCCCTTGTATAATACCAAGAAATGACATTATTTTTTATAATTACACCAAATGGTAATTGAGACTAAAATTATCATGCAATAAAGTGTTATATATATATATATATATATATATATATATATATATATATATATATATATATATATATATATATATATATATATATATATATATATATATACACACACACACATATATATATATATATATATATATATATATATATATATATATATATATATATATATATATATATATATATATGGAAATGGAAAATAGTCTTCAAAATAGGTTCCTAAATTCTCTCTCCCTACCCTGCAATGTGCGGGATACATCGAGAAGCTAAAAAAATCAACTCAATAGAACAAAGCAATGTTTAGAACTGATATTATTAATATTTTTATCCTTTGAGGTGTGGTGAAACGTAACGCCTGCACTTTAATTTCCCTTAAGGCATAAAGCGAAATTATGTTAGCGTTTTTATTATTTATACTATAACATGAGGATAGTATTGCTTGAAAGTTTATGAAAAATCATTCTTTTTTTTATTTATTTATAAATGAAACGAACGAATATTTGTATTTTTTTATTAATTTTACATATAATTAAAAAAAAATTGACTGGATTAATAGCGTATATTGTTTTCTATACGTTTTTGGAAACAACGTTTTGGTGACTTTGCAGTAGGGTAGTGTCAGGGGTCAGATTAATTCTGTGGATGACTCCTTATGGATATGTGTCTATAATTATACTAAGCTTCACGCTATATCCCGCACACGGCAGGATAGGCAGAGGGAACTTGGGAACCTAGTGCTAAGAGACTCCGTTCCACTTCCGTTCCACATTTTCCACCATATTTGAGGCATTGCGTGTTGAGTGATGAAATTCAACGCGCTTTGCCTTGTACCAGAGCGAAGAAATGAAAACATTAAATATTTAAATTGAAAATATTAAATATTTCATTTTCCTCGAGTGAGGATCGAACCCACAACCTGTCGGTTACAGTCACACTAAAAGTGCGAAATGGAATGCATAAGAACTTGGAGTATAAATAAAGATATTAATAACAATTTAAAAACATATAGTTGTATTAACATTTAAAACATAATAACTGCAAACTTAAGATTGGCATTTTTTATCAATTTACAGAACTCTTGGTATCGTGTGTTGAGCCAATCTGACTTGCAATTAATTGAGGTTTTTTTAATTATTTTCTTCAATTATTTTTTTTTTCTAGTAAGGAGTTTAAATTAACTGACAAAAAAAAGAAAAAAAAACACACAAAAACACTGTTCTTAATTGCGTAAACATAACCAATACTGTATTTTAAATGATAATTAATACAATGAAAGGAAGTAGAATCAAATCAAATCAAGATCAGACCAGTAATTATTTTTCTCTATAGAAGTTACTATAGCGCTGCAGAAATCCCGTCTTTCACATTACACTTAGGTCTTAGGAGATGTGCTTAAATAGATAGTCAAGCGCGTCACTATTGTAATACCTACTGAATTATATTTCACCGAGGCAACTATCCCACTATAGGAACTATCCAAGTTTGTAGTCAGTGAAAACATTACACACCCGAAAAACGACGTGGTTGGCAATAGATGATGTGGGCAAATTATTTAAATTGAGTGTGAGACTTCTTCTCGGTCGTCGGCTTCATTTCTGAAGGTCGTGGCCAGTCTCGTCCAGGTTCTGGGTCACGGTATATATTAAATTTCGCCAGTTCGTCCTGTCTTCGGCTTTCCTCATGGCTGTGGTCACTTGGAGTCCCGTGAGATTAGTAACTTGTGAGTGTTAGACAATGCTTAGGAAGTGTGTTTTGTTTGTTTGTATGACATGACATCATACATTAAAAAATACAATTTCCGTAGTAAGATAAACACATTCACTCAGCTTCACGTTGTATTACGCACAGTGCAGTGTAGACAGAGGTAACTTGGGCACCTAGTGTTAAGACACTCTGTTCCGTACTCCACTTATTAATTAAAGACATTATTTGTTGAGTGGCGGAGTTCAACGCCGCGCTTTGCCTACTTACCAGAGCGTAAAAATGAAAACATTAAATATTTAAATTGAAAATATATAATTTCCTCGAGTAAGCATCAAACCTACGACCTGTTGCGTTTAAAGTCACACGCTTGTGCCACTGAGCTTGTGCAGCTGAATATATTTTTATTTATAATATGTGTGAGTGTGTTTGTATATGTGTATGTAAACAATAGACATTCCAAGTACGCTTAAAGCATAAACTGTTAAGACAGTATTCGCTCAAATGCGGTATTCACGTTTGTTTAATTTAATTGTCCTGATTGTAAGTACTGGGCTATTATTCTCAAAATTGTTTAAATTTGCCGAACACACTGTATATACGTATGTCTACAAATGTGCTATTATTATAGAACACGCTGTATATTGTTATTATCATTATTATGTTATTGAAATAATCGAGTGCCTCTCGTGGCGCAGCGGCACAAGAGTGCGATTGTAACCGTCATGTTGTAGGATCGATTTCTACTCGAGGAAATAAAATGTTTAATATTTTCAACTTAAATATTAAATGTCTTCATTTCTCTGGTACAAGGTAAAACGCGAAGTTGAGTTCCGCAACTCAACACGCAATGACTCTAATTTAGTGGAAAGTGGGAAGCCATAGTGAAACGGAGTATCTTAACACTAGGTTCACAAGTTCCCTCTGCCTACCCTGCCGAGTGCGGGATACAGCGTGAAGCTGAGTGAGTGAAATAATTAAGTATCTTATAATTTTCGTATTACAAGTATGTAATTTAATGTAAAAATTGTATGATGTGCTGTAATAAATAGAATTAAATGTCGTCAACGTCCCGAGGTCCGTCGTAGCGCAGCGGTTCAAGCGGTTCAAACGACAGGTTGTGAATTCGATCCTCATATCAAGAAGTAAAATAATATTTTCAAATGAAATTTTTCTTATTTTCGATTCGTCGCTCTAATCAGTACTTTAGTTCATCACTTTAAACGTAATGCCTTAAATTAGACGGAAAATGGGGAACGGAACGTAGTGTCATAACACTAAAATTCTAAGTTACCTCTGCTAACCCTGGTATGTGCGGGATACAGAGTGGATTTGTGTGAGTGACTCAAGTCTTAATAATCCAGTTCTTTATCAGCTTTACGCTGTAAAGTAGAGACAGCTAGTATAAACGCTAGCTAGCCGTACTCCACTTTGCGAATTCAAATAAAAAAAATATTTTTTATATCTACTATATCCTTAACAAGGAATTGAACCCACAATTACCGCAATACCATCGTATTACAAAACTGAGATTTACATCATCGAGATTTGTATTCGCTATCATCAAACATACTTGAGGCCGTCATGGCGCAGCGGTGCAGCGTCAGACTGTAAACGACAGTTGTGATTTCAATTCCCACACGAGGCATTAAATTATTTTCAATATCTGATACTATTATATAATACTTTGGTAAAATACAAAACGCAGCTTTACGTTACACTATAAATCACACAATGTCTCAAAACTTATGAAATAAGGGAAACAGAGTGTCTTAACACTCTGTTTCCTCTGTCAATCCCGCTACATGCGGGATACAGCGTGAAGCTGCCAAGCAAATATATACTTGAGCACGTTCCAACTGCACTACATCAACTAGTTTATAGTTTCAGTGCCCTCATTTAGGTAAGATAAAGTTTTAGAACATTATACGTGGAATTTCGTACACCTTTGCGACTAACAACTAACCTCAACTTCTCTCATGTGTTATAAGTTTTATTTTGAAAATATTATATTTTGTAGCCATTGTATTTTCGTGGAGTAACATCTGGCTTGAGGTTTGATACCCCTCAAAGAATTGACATATTTAACAATAAGCTTCACACTGTATCCCGCACGAGGCAGGGTAGGCAGAGGGAATCCTGGAACCTAGTGTTAAGACACTCCGTTCCACTTCCGTTCCCCACTTTCCGCCGACTTTGAGGCACTGCGTGTTTAGTGGCGGAACTCAACGCCGCGCTTTGCCTTATTACCAGAGCGAAGAAATGAAATATTAAATAAGGAAGTTTATTAAGAGGAATGGAGTGTCTTACTACTGGGCTCCCAGGTTGTGGGCTCATACTGGGTGAAACTAAAAAACAATATTGTAAATGCTTCAAATTCGGCGGAAAGTGGAGAACGGAAGTGGGACGGAGTGTCTTAACACTAGGTTCCCGGGTTCCCTCTGCCTACCCTGCCTCGTGCGGGATACAGTGTGAAGCTGAAAAAAATATCTAAATGTATGTCGTCAAGCATTCCACCTGGTTTCCAGACACTACATACATATTAAGTAACGGAACTTAACATCGCACTTTGTCAGGTTACCAGAGCTTTTTTATTTGAATTATATCAAAATCGCGTTTAAAAAACTTATGATTACTGATAATCATAGACAAATTTAGAAAATGATAAAAGTTATATAGTAATTTTGGCGTAGTAGCTATTATTATTTAAAGTATACAAATTTTCGTGGTTAACGACTCCCGCTAGGACATCTATAGCATTAAAATAAAGGACAGTGCCTAACGAGATAACTTAAGTAAGATAAATCTAAAGGTTAATTTTAATATTATTAAATATGTTTTCCCGAATCCCTTGTCGCTTTGTAGTGAAGCATTTGAAGTCTGTGTCCCGCACGTAGCTGGTTAGGCAGCGTAGGAACCTTGTGTAAAGACACTTTGTTCCCATTAAACACTTTCGATCTTTACTTTCTACTATATTTAAGAAGTACTGGGAACGTGGGAACCTTGTGTTAAGACACTTTTTTTTATGGATAAGACACGGCAAACGAGTATAATATATGGGTCACCTGATGGTAAGTGATCACCGTCGCCCATGGAGCTACAGGAACGGGGCCCGGCATTACCTAATGCGAAACGCAATGGCCGAAACCACTACTTAACGCTGGTTTTAAATGCCGGGGCTGGTAATAATCGCCGGTCGAGTCTGCCCATGCGTGTTGGCATTGCTGACAGCTTGACTCTCCCACACGTACTTTAATCGCCTCTTACGACACCATCAGTACCAGGGTGATCCTATTCTAAGCCGGAATCACACTTTGTTCCCAGTAAGATACTTACGATCTCTACTTTCCACTGTATATAGGAAGTACTGTGAGTTCAGTACGGAACTCAACGTCGCGCTTTGTCGCATAACCAAAACATGGAAATGAAAATATTAAATATTTCATTTCATGGTGTGGGGATCAAATCTTCAGCCTGTCGCATTTTCGTTCGCTTATGTCCCTGAGGTACGACAGGCTCTGTCTAATGACTGATAACCTGCCATGGTTGTGAATTTAATTTTTATTTGATAAATGATTATGGAATTTGGTCGGAAAGTGGAAATTGAGTATTTTAATAGAAGATTCCTTATGCCTGCTATATATATGGAATATAGAACAAAGTAAAAAAAAAATCTTAAATAACTTACTAATAATAACTACACAAAGATATTTACAATATATAATTATTTATTAATGTATAAATAATTATACATTGCAAATATCACAATGATATTTAAGACTGTAGTGGGGAACGGAAGTGGAACGGAGTGTCTTAACACTAGGTTCCCAAGTTTCCCCTGCTTACCCTGCCATGTGCGGGATACAGCGTGAAGCTGAATGAGTAATAATGTATGTGTAATTAATTGTCTTTGATATTTTTTTTTTTGGGAAACGACAAGGCAAATGAACGTACGGTTCACCTCATGGTGAGTAATCACCATCGCCCACGGCCCCGTGTAACACCAGAGGAGCTACAGGTGCGTTGCCGGCCGTTAAGGTGAAGGTAGACGCGCTTTTTGAAGGTATCATCATACCGCGGCAGTATGTCCAGGTCGATACATCGCCACAGATCCCCACAGATGTGTGGCACGTGGAAAAAAATCATACGAAACCGCACAGTAGTCGAGTGCCACGTGTCCAGATGATGCGAATGGTACTTTAGTTTGTGAAGTACTGTGCGGTTGGAAAATTCGATACCCTCCCGTAGGTAGGCAGAGAGAACTTGGAAACCTAGCTTTCAGGCACTCCATTCTCACATTAAGACGCTTTCATTCCCCCCACTTTCCGCTTGAGGCATAGCGTATTCATTGAAGGAGCATCGCTTCGCTTCGCTTCAGTAACAGACTGAAAATAAAAAAATAAAAATATTAAATATTTATATATATTTCGTCGAGTAGGGATTGAAACTACAACCCGGGGCTTGCGGCATACCCCTATTTTTTATTATATACTTAAATATCAACCAATTACCCATTTTTTTGCTATACGTAATTTTTTGTCAATTTTAAAGTACTACAGAATAAATTGTGCAATTCAATATCGAACGTTATTTCAATCTACCCGAGCCAATTAATTTGTTGACAATATGAAAATTTGTATTTGTACGTAAAATCGTACTGCTATCGGTGCATAACATATTTGTAGCATTTTTTTTTATTTGCCTTTTTTAGGCAAAGGGTTTTTAGAATTAAGTTAGTGTGTTTTTGTTTTATAGATAATATAAGCATATGTATAAATATATATAAGTGTATAGATTCGCTCATAAGCGAAGGCTTCAGGTTTTTTACCAATTGCAACGTTCCATGTAAATTTGATCGGCAGCTCAGCACTTGCTAAGATAAAATATCGATATTTTTTATTATGTATAATAATTTCATCAATTCCCCACTAGAGGAAATGAAATATTTAATATTTTCAATTGAAATATTTAATGTTTTCATTTCTTCGCTCTGGTACAAGGCAAAACGCGTTGAGTTCCGCCAATCAACACGCAATGCCTCAAATTCGGCGGAAAGTGGGGAACGGAAGTGGAACGGAGTGTCTTAACACTAGGTTCCCAAGTTCCCTCTGCTTACCCTGCCATGTGCGGGATACAGCGTGAAGCTGAGTATGAGTATTTCATCAATAGACCGAAAAATAATTGAAAATTAAATATAAATAAATCTCTCGAGTAATTTTAATCATACAAAAAGATTTATTTATACATTAATATTAAAACATAACTAGAAACTTCAATACAAACGTCCGAAACACACTATGACACATAACAGAACCAAAATTGACAGTACAAAACGAAGAAATATGTCAAAAAAAGATTTAAATTTTACGTGAAATTACAGAAAATAATATTATTTTATAAAAAAAAAAACACGCAAATGTGTCTTTCGGTATACATTTTGCCTATATTAGTGAGTCCGTTTGTCTCCTGCATACCCTGTTTTGATTGTTGTATGAACCGTATAGTAAAGGACGAGGAAGAAGAGCCATATAATTGAAGAAAGAAGAGTTTTAGGCTGTGTTCCACATATAATAGGGTAACGGGAACCTAATGTTAAGACGCTTGTTAACCTAAGGTAGTGAAATGTTTGAGACATTGTGTGTTTAGTGGTGGAACTCAACGCCGCGGCTTATTTTTTTTGAACGGAAACGTACAACTAAATACAATTAATTACTTCTTCAGATGGAGATTGAATTTACACCAGTCTCTCCATTATGGCCTCATAATAAGAGTATATAACAAAAATAATTATTTTTACTATATTTAAAGTATTAATGCACACTTAGAAAAGAAAAATTCTTATTTAGAAAATTAACTTACTGTCTTAAAGTGATAATGTTATAAGAACAAGGAATAAGGTAGTCACTAATTAAAATAGCGAAATTCAAGCGGACGAAGCCACAGTAGGGTTTTCTTTTCCTCGCTTTGACAAATCGGCAAATCGACATTGAGTTCCGTCACTTAACACGCAATGCCTCAAGAATTCGGCGATAAGTAGAGGACTTCCAAGACATTTTTCTTCTTCACTTTCACTTTCCGTCGAATTTGAGGCATTGCGTGTTGAGTGGCGAAACTCAAAGCCGCGCTTTTTGCCTTATTACCAGAGCGAAGAAATAAAACATTAAATATTTAAATTGAAAATATTAAATATTTCCTTTCCTCGACTGGGGATCGAACCCAGAACCTGTCGGTAACAGTCACACTCTTGTGCCGCTGCCCCACGACAGGCCTGAGGCAAAGGCTCTTCCAAGACTTCGAAGTATTAATAGAAACGGAGAGTCTTGACACTAACCTAAGTAAGGTTCCATATTTCTTTCTATATGAGTATGTGCGGGATACAGAGTAAAGCATTTTTATAATTGTTCCTTTTTTCCAGTTCCCAGAAGAATCGCTAAGTGTATACCAGTGAACACTGACTTGACTTTAATTTTTTTTGTTTGATTAACTTTTATTAGAAATATATATATAAATATATTTCACGTTAAAAAAAATAAATAGTAAATGTGCTTATGTCAACTCTGCCTATTTTGTTTTCCATTCGTAATAAGCGGTATAATCGCTTGCTTACCAATATTGTGTCCGTGGATTATAAAATATTTTCAATTCGACGATAAAATGGAATGGAATCAAAATTAAATAATGTTTTGTATTTTCAACATTATATATATATATTTTAAATTAAAGTATTTTCATTTTAATAATAGACTTCCCACAATCCAAAAGTATGTATAACGTTTGTTTAAAATGCTTACACTGTATCTCACATATCAGGGCAGGAAGAGGGAACCTAGTATAAAGATATTATGTTCCCTACCTTCCCTTGAATTTCAAATCACACCGTTTCATACTTTTTGCCCAATTTCTGAGACATTGTGAGTTGATGGTGGTACTTAACTCCGCGCTTTATCTTATTACCAGATCATGGGTATCGAATATGGGAATAAAATGGATTATATTATAATTTATGATTTATTTTCAGTATAATAATATTATATCATTCATCAATAATATTATTATATAATTATATATTAAAATTACATCTTCGTTTAAAAAAAACTACGACAAGTTTTTCAAAGGCAAAGATGTGTAATTTTAAATTTAAAGTGTTATGAAAAGTAATTGTCTATCTGTAAATAACATGAATTTAGGTTCGATCCTCACTTAGGGGGAATGTTCATTTTTAATTCCATTTCTTACTCTGGTAGACGTTTGTTTAGTTGCGGCGTTAAGTTCCGCCACTCAACTCACAGTGTCTCGGAAATTGAGCAGATCGTATGAAACGGTATATTCTCATAGGTTCCTTCCTTTCATAGGTACCCTGGTATGTCAGGAAAGAAAACTAAGTGGTTAGCGCCGTAAGTGAAAGACTAGAAATAAAGTATAGGTACACTCTATATCTACTCTTTTTGGTCTGTACGTAATATTAAATGTCTTTTTTTTTTCATTTTTATATTATTAAATCTATGTCTAAAATATCTGTTTGGCTGAGAGCTATAATCTCAAGAATTATTGGTTTGAATCGAGATACTTTCTGCATCAATGTCCATTTATCAAGAAAGACTTTATATATTAGCTACATTCGTTATATGGAACCAATACAACCAATAGAAAATGTTGCATAAAAGTGATTTCAACACTCAACATTTAAATTTACAAAAGACTGTAGTTTTTTCTTTGTCACATTTTCTTTTTGCAACTTAACGCTGTGACATGGCTGGGTAGGCAGAGGTAAACTTGAATTTGAAGCGTTGCATGTTGAGTGGCGGAATCCAACGCCGCGCTTTGCCTTGCTATCAGAGCGAAAAAATTTAAATATTCAATATTTCACTTCCTTGCGTAGGACACGAACCCACGACTGCCACTGCGCCACGACAGGCTTCAAATAAAATAATATTATTTTTTTCTCTAAATCTAAAACTGAATCAGTTGAAGCGTTCTACAACATAAGTAATTCAGTTTACGTTGAGTTTTATAAAAGGAAAAAAGATGTTATCTCAAATAAGTGGGTATTTCGAGGTGTAAAGAAAAATAGGCCATTCATAGAACGATACCTGAATGAGTATGCAAAATTTGGAAGGCAAAAGGATAAAAGGCATGACGCGTGTGACTGTAAATGTGACAGGGTGTGGGTTCAGTCCCTACTCGAGGGAATGAAATATTTAATATTTTCAATTTAAATACTTAATGTTTTCATTTTTCCGCTCTAGTGACAAGATAGCGACGTTAAGTTCCGCCACTCAACCCGCAATGCCTCATATTCGGCGGAAAGTGGAGAACGGAGTGTCTTATCATTAGGTTTTAGCCGTGTGATTCCGGCTTAAAATAGGATCACCCTGGTACAGATGGTGTCGTAAGAGGCGACTAAAGTGCGTGTGGTAAAGTCACGTTGCCAGTAATGGCAACACGCATGGGCAGACTCGACCGGATTATTACCACCCCCGGCATTTAAGACCGGCGTTAAGTAGTGGCTTTGGCCACTGCGTTTCGCATTAGGTAATACCGGGCCCCGGTGCCCTTCCACCTTAAAGGACGGCAACGCTCCTGTGGGCCGTAGACGACGGTGATCACTTACCATCAGGTGACCTCGTACGCTCGTTTGCCGTCTTTTCTATAAAAAAAAAAGGTTTCCAAGTATTCTATCCTGTTACGTGCGGAATATAGCGTGAAAATTGAAAAAAAATATGAATGGATTTGTGCTGATATGAGGCCGCGTCGGTGCAGTGGTAGCTTCTGGGTACTTGTTAACATGTTTGTGGATTCAATCCCCACTCGGGGGATAATTATATTTTATTTATTGTTATTTTCTCGCATTATATGAAATCGCGTGTTGAGTTCCGCCACTCAACTCAAGATGTCTTCAAGTTTGGTTAAAAGTACGAATGTATATATATTTAAAAGATATTATAATAGTTGATGGTGACTTTATTTTTTTTTAATAATATATTTTTGCAAGAATTATAATAGAATAATTTAGTTTCTAAAAATAAATGAACCATGTATCACAGCTTCAGTTATTTTTTTATCTGCACATAGTAGGGTAGGCAGAGAGAATTTGGGAACTTAGTGTTAAAACAATTTGTTCCCATCAAAACATTTTCTCCAACTTAGGGCACTGTGTGTTGGGCGGTGGAACTCAACGCTTCGTTACCACAGAGAAGAAATAACCATATTAAATATCTTAATTCCTCAAGTATTGCACGCTTGTACCCATGTGCCACGAAAGGCCTCAGTTATAAACAAAGTCCTAGTTATATATACTACTAGTCCTAGTTATATATACTGTATACTGAATTTGCTATTCAGTCCATAAAAGTTATAGTTAAACTAAACGTACATATCTGAAATTCGTTAACATTTCCAAAAGAACCAAAACCGCGCGAGTCAGCGGGGAGCGCCCGCAATAATTTCCAATAGAAAAGTTTGAAATTTTCAATGTTTTTCTTCAAATTGAACAAAATTTTTAACTTCACAACGGAATAGAGGGGCTTTTGATCACTGGATATAGCGCTAGTCGATGCTATGATACGCTTTTTTTTTTTCAATTTCACACTGTATTACGCACATGGCGGGGTAGGCAGAGGGAACACGGGAACCTAGTGTGAAGGTTCTCCGTTCTGTTTCCCAGTTTCAGCGAAATTTGGGGCATTGCATTTTGAGTGGCTATGTATTATTAAAATGTCTATTTTTATTTGTAGTATTATCGATACCCTTTTGTTATACAATAATTAAATATTGCAACAAAATCCAATCCATTTTTTTTTCGAATATGACGCTCTCGTTAGCTATTTTATGGCAACTCAAGCAATAAGAACTTGAAAAGGTTTTGATACTAAGGCGCCCGATTCCCTATTCTTAACAAACGAGTTGAGATGACTCTCGCGGTGGGAGACAATTTAGACTAATCTAAGGAGCTAAGGGACCCCATGTGGGTCCGGGCACACTAACTCGTGGTAGAATCGTCATATAAGCTAGATTTCTTTCTGATCATAATAATTGTGTCATATATATTGAGTGATTTTTTTTTACATATATGAAAGGAAGAGGATTATAAATGATTACGCGTGTACTATAAGGTACTAAATATGTTTTGTTCAATCTTTATATATCAAACTGAATAATACATAAAACGAAATTACTGAACTAAGTAAGTTGAAAATAAGCATGAAAATAGAGAATTTCACTCGCTTAATCTAATGGAAATAACTAAGAATTACTACACTTACAAGCACCTAATATATAATTCTGACCTAGGTATAGTGAGTAAGCTGGTTTTCCATGGAAAAAATATGTTTTCCATAAAAAAATTATAGACTATCCAATATAACAGAAGTTTTCAATTCGTTCCTGAAATGGTATAGATGTCATTTAATATATGTCATTTAATAGCACTTGGAACGGAGTGTCTTAACACTAAGTTCCTGTGCCTACCATGCCATTTGCGGGATACAGCGTGAAACTGAGCATTTAATAGCAAAGGCCAAGTGATACAAGCCTTATATTATAATAGAAGCGGGATATAAATCTTTGTTAGAACTATTGGGGAAATCCCCGCGGAGGTCGTTAACGATAGATAGCAGCTGTCATTCTTTTTGTGAATTGCGAGTTCGATATTTAAAGAAGATGTAAAATTTTAACTTTTTTTTAGTGTATAACTGAGCTGTGATTTTACACAAAGTGTTATTTTTATTACCAATCGTGATACAATATAAAATATTTTTCCTCTGAACAAAACAGAAATACAAAAACCCGCTAATTTAACCCGTTAAGTTCATTTTGGATCTTTTTTTTTTTAAATTTAAAATAATAAAATAAAAAATGATTTAGATTTAAAACTCAACAAAGAAATTGTTTAATTATTTATTCTTTTGTTTTTACTTTATGCTGTATCCCATTTTTATCAGGCTAAACAGATTGAATCTAGATTTAAGACTGCAATTTCCTGACAATGAATATTTAGTTGCGGAACTTAACACCGCGCTTTTTTCTTGCTACCAGAGCGAGCTGCTTTATTCATTCATTCACAATTGTTGCTTTAATGTGAGATTTTAAAAGAAATACAAGTTTTTTTTCTTTCAGCTTGGGAATCAAACCCACAGCCTTACACGTTTACATTTGCACGATGTGCTCCTGCCTCACTATAACCATATACATTTTTATAGCTTCACGCTCTATCCCGCACATGGCATATTTTTTTTTATGGAAGAGACGGCAAACGAGCGTACGGGTCACCTGATTGTAAGTGATCACCCTCGCCCACGGCCCCGTGTAACTCCAGAAGAGCTACAGGAGCGTTGCCGTCTTTTAAGGTGGATGGGCACCGGGGCCCGGCATTACCTAATGCGAAACGCAGTGGCCAAAGCCACTACTTAACGCCGGTTTTAAATGCCGGTGGTGGTAACAATCCGGTCGGGTCTGCCCATGCGTGTTGCCATTGCTGGCAACGTGACTCTACCACACGCACTTTAGTCGCCTCTTACGACACCATCAGTACCAGGGTGATCCTATTCGAAGCCGGGATCACACGGCATAAAATCTATAGGCATAATAGGCAAAGGGAACTTGAGAACCAACACTCCACTTTCGTTCCCCACTTTCCGCCGAATTTGAGACATTATGTGTTGAGTGGAGGAACTCAACTTGCTTTGTTACCAGAACGAAGAAATGAAAATAATTCGCTTTAGTAAGAACGAAATATTTAAGGCCTGAGGCCTGTCGTGGCGCAGCGGCACAAGCGTGTGACTGTAACCGACAGGTTCTGAGTTCGATCCCCATTCGAGGAAGTGAAATATTTAATATTTTCAATTTAAATATTTAATTTTCATTTCTTCGTTCTATTAATAAGGCAAAGCGCGGCGTTGAGTTTCGCCACTCAACACACAATATCTCAAATTAGGCGGAAAGTGGGGAATGGAAGTGGAACGGAGTGTCTTAACACTAAGTTCCCGGGTTTCTCTGCCTACCCTGCCTTGTGCGGGATACAGCGTGAAGCTGAAAAAAAAAAGAAATATCAAATATGTCCATTTCTTCGCTGGTAACAAGGTCAAGGACGACGTTGAGTTGTGCCACTCAACACGTAATGCCTCAAGTTTAGTAGAAAGCGGGAACAAAACTTAAAACTTAAGTTAACTTAGATTCTCAAGTTCCCTCTGCCTACTCTACCATGTGCGGAATACAGAGTGAAACTTTACACTGTTTCGTTTCACATACAAGGTCAGCCTCCTAAATTTATCGACCGAGTATCGGCTAGCGCGTGCTCAAACTCGAGGTCTATCAGAATAGATCCTGAAGTAACCATTAACTATAAAAAAAATCAAAGTACCTGATACTTTAAATTCACTATGGAAGACTAGTATAGTAAAGTATATTTGTTTAAACGCAGTCATCTCCGGAACTAATAGGTTATAATTAGAAAGTGTCAAAATTCTTAGTTATTTCAATTTGAACATGCAGGCGAAGTCACAGATAAAAGCTAGCACATCATTTGATATTATATTAAAATAAATAATGTTCTTACATAACGCGAAAACAAAGTATCTTCTATAATAACGATATCTATACAACTTTGTGTATCAGTCGCGATGTTAATAATAATAATGCCTTTGGGCCTTTCATTCCACTATAGATTCGTAGGTACATAAGTATAAGAACAAAAATATTCAAGCAACGCTCATCTAAGCCGGATATTAGGACTGTTCTCATTATGAAAGTTCCAAAATGTGAGCAATATTTGTTATTTACTAAATTCTTTTTAATATAAAGGGAAGCAATATTTTTTTAGGTACAAAAGAAATTTAAATGCACTTTCACGCCATAGTTACAATGCGTTCTTAGGTAAGGGTTTCTCAGTTTCACGCTGTATCCCGCACATAGCAGAGTAGGCAGAGAAATTTGGGAACCTAGTGTTAATACACTCCGTTCCCCACTTTCCGCCGAAATTGAGGCATTCCGTGTTGAGTGGCGGAACTCAACGCCGCGCTTGGCCTTGTACCAGAGCGAAGAAATGAAAACATTAAATATTTAAATTGAAAATATTAAATATTTCATTCTCGAGTGGGGATTGGACCCACAACCTGTTGGTTACAGTCACACGCTTGTGCCGCTGCGCCACGACAGGCCTCAAGTTACAAGGTAAGGGTTTCAGTTACTATAAAAAAAAACAATATATATTTTTTTAAGAGATCCGTCTCTTTCCTAATCAACCAAAGAGAATGGAGACAAACGCTCAGTCTCCCTTCTACCTCTTTACCCCCGCGTCCTGTTCGCTTCGCTTCCTAGTGAAAGAGAACGCTCTCACTACTTAAGTTTTTCATCTCGTCCTCAACTTTCGTTGTATACTGTCAACGAAATTGCGCACAAAATCGTTTTAACTTGTAAGATATATGAACACCTACTGGTTGCGGCGTTGAGTTCCGCCACCTACCATCGTAAAACTCAAATTGTAAAATCGTAAAACATTAGTTTACCTTACTTTGCACTATTTGACACACAATATTCCTAAAACTCAGAGAAAAGTGTTTCTCAAGATTATCTAGTTATATATTGAAATAGATGCCGATTCAAATCAATAAAATATTTTTTAAATAGAATTTCAAAATCGCCACAAACTAATATAACGTTTAACATCATTTCATATAAAATTAAATTTACGATTTCCAGTGTCGAACGTGAATTTCGTATACATATATCTATTGTAATGCATCATTTATAACGTTAATGAGTTGAAAATGACATGTTATTAGAACTTGTAAATGTATTTGAATTTTGTATATGTTTATTTTATATGGAGATTATGGTGGCACTGTATGTATATGGGTTCGATGCCCAGTCAGGAAATTCATATTTGCCTCTTTGAACGGACAAACGGCAGCGTTGAGTTCCGCCACTTAAATAGCTTTGAGTTGAATGTAGGCAAGAGCGCGTAATGTCTTAACGATAACCTACAATAGGTATTATATGCAGAGAAATTGGAAAATTGATGGTTTTGTATTTAGAACTTTCAGTTCAGTTTTATTTTTAATTTAATTTAGCTGTTAAAGTGTTTTCTATCAAATTTTCAAGACAATGCGCGTTAAATAGCGTAACCCAACACCGCGCTTTGTCATATGACAGTAGGTATCAAACTAATTGCCGTCTCGTTCTTATTCTAAAGTTGTATAATGGCGGTTATTATTTGATATTGGTCTTGAGGCATAGCGCGGCGTTGAGTTCCATCCATGAACACTTCCAGTTTTGGCGGTAAGTGGGGAAAGGAAGTGTTTTAATATTAATGGAGTGTCTTAACACTCTTAACTTAGATTTGCAGGTTCCGTCTGCCTTCCTTGCCGGGATGTGCGGGATACAGCGTAGAGCTTATTATGAGGTTTAGCGATTGTTTCGATGTATCGAATTGGATATGCGTTGTCTCGGCCGTGTCATGTGTCATGTGGCAAACACTTTTGAGTTATTTCTATATGACCTCGAGGATGATACGCGCGCTGCTCAATATTTCTTATGCATTTTTTACCCCCGATACAAAAAGAGAAGTATTATAAGTTTGATCTGTCTGTCTGTGTCTGATTTTAGTGCGGTTTTTTTCAACGAAAACCTGGTTCATTGCGATGGTTTTATAAAAATCGGGCAAGCCATTTAAGTGTTACAAGCATTTTGTCAAGATGAAGTAGTGATTTTTGACGTTACACATACAAAATTAATTTTATGAAAATGTTTCTATAATTTATAACATATTAATTATAATTAAACATATATAAAGATAATCAAAAGTTCTGTTTAGAACTGTAGACTTATAGGAAGTGGATAGTAATAAAGTAGCGTAAAAGCATGTAGTGTTTTTCTAATCTTCCGTTCCATGGTTATACGAGACAAAGCGTGGCGTTGAGTTCCGCCATTTAATCCGGACGATATGTGAAAACGAGTCGTCTCAACATTAGGTTCCCTCCGCCTCAACAGAGTTCCTATTGACTGTTAGAAAGCAAAAACTACTTGACGTTTAAATCTTCTAATTTTAGAAAAAAACGGCTATACAATTACACAAACACTTACGCCCTTTAAAGAAGGGTTACATTCTCGACCTTTTCATTTGACTGTCCTAATGATAAGTTCTTAATGGAATTACTTTTATTTTATTTTATTTTAAATGTATAATTAAGTTACCCCGTTTCCGCTTTATTTCTAATTGGAGGTAATGCATGTTGAGTGGCGGAGCTCAACGCTGCTTCTGCTAGGACTGACGACTTATATTAGTGTTGTTTAAGAGTAATGTCATATCAAAAAAAAGCTTCACGCCCTACCCTAGACATGGCAGGGAAGGCAGAGGGAACTTGGGAACTTAAGGTTACACTAGGTTCCGTTTCCCCACTTTCAATTGAATTTGAAGCATTTGCGTGTTGAGCGAGGGAATTAATAGCCTAGGTTTGGCTTGTTAATAGAACAAAGAAATGAAAATATTAAATATTGGCTCAAGTGGGGATCGAACCCACAACCAGTGGCGTTTACGCTTGCGCCACGACAGACCACAAAATATTTGAGATTTTCATATTAATTTCACTAAAAACAACGGCAAAAGTGATTTATAACAAATATTCTATGAAACAAAACAACGTAATATAATAAATCCGCTATAAATAAGATACTCTTTAGAATATTATTATTAATTTCTACTTGATATATATTAGATAATGTTCACAAACTTTTCAGACGATCCTCCATCTTGAAGAATATATTAAACTGTTGTGTGTTACGCCTAATTAATTTTAAATACGTATCACAGTGCCTGACTGTTCGATTCCTACTCGATACAAAAGACAAGTTCCGCCACAAGTGACTTAACTTTAGGTACTAAGGTTCCCTTTGCGTACCCTTTACTTGGGAAAGTCAAAAATTATTAATTTCTATTCAATATTAAAGTTCTTACTATTTTTTAATGTGTTATTCCACACTAAGGAGAAAAAACTAAACTTAAATTTAAAAAACGTATAAAAATTTTGAACGAAGCAGGATTTGAACCCGCGCCTCTTGAAAACCGTTCAAGCGCTCTGACCAACTGCAGTTGTAATAAGCGTATAAGAATTTCGACGAAGCTTGGTGAGAACGAATGGCTTAGTTGGTTATTCATAACCATATCAAAATTCATTAATGTATGTCCAGTACTTTTTGCATGAGTTGCGAACAACCTAACATGCAAAATGACAGACGAATAGACAGATAGAAAGTTTTTATTTTATTTATTATATGTATATATTAATGGATTCAACTAATATAATTGCAATTCTCTCATGTATCATTTACATGGAGTCACAGATCAGCATTTGGAAAAAATATAAACAAAAATATATCAAAAGACTTTTATACCTTCTTCACTTAATCCAGCCATTTTAAAAATTCAATTTCAAACGAATATTTCTCATAACTTCAGATTTTAGTGAAAGCAACTCGCATATTTTTGGAATCATTCTCAGAAAAGACTATTTCTTTACCACTTGGAAATTGGAATACTCACTTGTTCCAGATAACATCTTCTCCTTTTATAAAACTCGACGTAAACTGAATTACTTGGATTTAAAAATATTTCAACTGATTTGATTTTGGGCTTTAATAAATATCACCTATATTTTTTTAAATAAAAAAAAATTAAGACTTTTTGGAATATACAATTGTAATTACTTCACATCTGGTGCTTTTCTTTTCTTCTAACACTCTTCTTACGCCATCTTTCCCATAATTGTGTGGCAAAACTCAAAGTCACGCTTCGTTTTCTTAACAGTACAAGCAATTGAAAATAATTCGAGCCTATAAGTGCCGATTCGCTTTGTACGGTTTTGTTAGTGTTCGACCGTAACTCTAACTTAACCGTTGTGAGATCAATGTTTATGTTTCTATTGTATACTAGCAACTTATTTTTTAATGAAAAAAACAAGATAAGCGAGCGTACAGGTCACCTGATGGTGAGCGATCACCGCCGCCCACGGCCCCGTGTAACACCAGGGGAGCTACAGGTGCGTTGCCGGAATTGAATTATCAATCAAATCCAATACACATCCTAATTTATTTTCGACTCACAAAAATTTTCACACCATGTCGAAAATAGTACATTATTGAGTCCCGGCGCTGCCTTGAGGACGCCGGGGTTTGTTTGAATGTCACTTAAATCAATATTTAACTGCATCAAACGATAAACGAATACATAAAAGTATTCTAAGTAAACAAAAAAAATACAAATAGATGAAACATTAAAAATATATTTACTTCTTAGTCTATTTATTTAAAAAAAAAACGTTCACAATAAATTCAATAGACAATAATGAGAACTGAAGAGCTGTCTGACGATAGCTAGAATCAAATTAAACATACAAAGTGACAACTAAAATATTTTATATAAAACACATAAATACAAATAAAAACTTAGGCTCATATTTATTTATTTATTTTTAATTACTTTTGCAAAGTTGTAATTAATAGATTGACGTAAGAATCAGCAAAATCATTATTCACATCGCCAAATAGAAGCAATCATACAATTGTATAGACTGATAAACACATTACCCTCCTTTGTGGTGCGTAATCATGTAAATCAAGTAGCTTTATACTGAATTTTCTGTCTGACCTACTATAGGGGAAAATGTAAAACTTAAATTAAATAAATAAAATACTAATTGGACCGTCGCCTGCCTCTTTACAACCAAACTACTTTAAGCCCACCGACAAATTTAAATTAAACATTGACAATTTAATTTATTTTCAATAAACACAGCACAGATAAAAAAATGGGCGGGAAAAATAAAAACTTAGGCAGAAATACAAACAGCCACAAATACTTCTGTGTAACTTTAAATAAGATAAGAGTCGAACAAAAGAATGAAAAGCTTCTACACCCAAGCGTTATCGTCCACAATTCGGATTTATAAAGCAAAGTTTTGCCTCCAAATTTTTTTACGATAAAACTTTTGCCGCTCTGTCCCAGTATTGATACCGCTACTTTACACTTTTGATGAAGGACGCAAGAAATATTGTTGTATTATTATAATATAATAGAATATGCCTTTCTTTTATGGATTTATTTTTGGTCAGTATTTAATAAAATAGTAATAGAAAAAAAATAACGAGTTGTCTACCTATATAACTATGACATTACGATTGTAAGAGACACATACAAATTTATTTCACTCTCACTCAGCTTCACGATGCATGCACTTGTAAACCTAGTGTTAAGACACTCCGTTCTGTTTCTCACTTTCTGCCGAATTTAAGGCATTGCGTGTTCAATGGTGGAACTCAACGCCACGCTTTGCCTTGTTACAACAGGGAAGAAATGAAAAAAAATAATTATTTATTTGTCTGTGTGTGTCTTCACACTTCTAAATAAATCACCAACATACATATATATATATATATATATATATATATATATATATATATATATATATATATATATATATATATCTATAATATATATATATATATATATATATATATATATATATATCTATAATATAGGTCTCCTCCAGAAACGCGTTAATAGTCACATGGGCGTAGCCAGGGGGGCAACAAAAAAATTCACTCAAGTCAAGCGAGTCGGAGTAGAGCAGCTGCCTAGGGGTAGAAGGGGCCTGTGGGTGCCTCGCTACCCTCATAGATAAAGACTCTTAACTCCAAAACTGTTAAAGTGATTCTGATGTGACTATAAACATACTAACATATATATATATATATATATATATATATATATATATATATATATATATATATATATATATATATATATATATATATATATATATATACATATATATATCAATGATATTTTAATATAATCCGAAATGTAAAATGGATAACCTCATTTTTGAAACGGTGAAATTGTAATTAGAAAAGGTAACACAAATATATTTATTAACATTTAACTTGCATCAGTGGCGTAGTGTATAGTTTCTTTCTAAAACTCCAGTTATTTTGTACTGGTATCGAATGATAAGACTAAAGTCTGAACTAATATTTAACGTGACTTGCTTTCTTAAAATACTTTTATATTCACAAACTTCTCGAAGATGTTGTAGCACCCTCTACAGGACAAAATTATGTGAAATAATTATATAATTTCTCTCTCTTATGATAGAGAAAGAGAAAAAAATATTTAAAATAAGTTCAAACTCGTCAGGTTGCGATTAAAATTGCTTAAAATGTCATGTGTTGGAAATAGGGCAAAAAGTGAGGAGTGTCTTAATCTTAGGTTTCTTCTGTCTATATATCGGTCTGTAATGTGCGTAAAAGCATTTTTTTTAATGGAAAAGACGGCATATGCATGTACACGTCACCTGATGGTAAGTTATCACCGTCGTTCACGGCCCTATATAACTCCAGAGGAGCTACAGGAGCGTTGCCGGATTTTAAGGTGAATGGGCACCGGGGTCCGGCATTACCCAATGCGAAACGTAGTGGCCAAAACCACTACTTAACGCCGGTTTTAAATGCCGGGGGTGGTAATAATCCGGTCGAGTCTGCCTATACATGTCACCATTGCTGACAACCGTGACTTTTGCACACGTACTTTAGTCGCCTCTTACGACTTACAATAAGGATCCTATTCTAAGCGGGAATCACATGGCAAAAAATACAGGTGCTTCACGTGAAATAATCGGAAAGAAATAAGAATTACCCACACATGGCTAGAACATAAACTATAAAAGCTGTACAATATATTGTGACACTTTTATGCTCTATCATCATAAAATCTATTGCTCTTCCCTCAGAAGTAACATTAGCTATTAGATATAAGCCATATTGTGCATCATAAAATAACTATACAATGTAGTAAGCATAAAGAATTATATACTGATAGCCTAATACAATGACATGTGGTTGTTAATACGATGAATATTTCTTACTTAGCTTTACGCTGTATCTCTAAAGGGGTCGCCAGAGGGTACGGAGCGCTAAACACTACACTCTCGGCATACCTCTTTCGCCTCGTTTACTGTCATCAACCTCTTCATACATGCCCTCCGGGGCGTCCTCATGCTTTTTAAGTGACTCTTCCAATATCGTATATCGTGTGTTTTCCAAGGCCAATTGAGGTCTCCCTCTGACTCCCTTAACACTCTTTTTCAATTTTCGTTATACATTTTTATTTACCCAGTTTCACGCTGTATCCCCCATATGGCAGGGTAGGCAGAGTGAATTTGGGAATCTAGTGTTAAGACACTCCGTTCCACTTCCGCGGATTGTGAGTTGAGTGGCGGAACTCAATGTCGCGATTTGCATTGTTACCAGAGCGAAGAAATGAAAACATTAAATATTATACAAATAGTAAATGAAAACATTAAATATCTATACTTATAATAAATCTGTAGAGAGGTCAATTCTGTACATGAAATATATTTACAAAATAAGTAGCAGGGGGTGATTAGTGTTCGATACTGATGCCAAAAATGCAGTTAAAAAAATTTTTGTCTGTCTGTCTGTCTGTCTGTTTGTATGTTATTTATAGAAAAAAAAACTACTCGACGGATTTTAACGAAACTTAGTACAATTATTCTTTATACTCCTGGGCAGGTAATAGTATACTTTTCATCACACTACAATGAATAGGAGCAGAGCAGTGAAAGGAAATGTTGAGAAAATGGGAGATGTTACTTGATTTTTTAAGCTTCCGTCGCGTGTGCAGCCTTAATGGTTAGAGCTACATAGAAACTATGTATAACGGAAATATTCTACATAAAAATACACGAAAAATATTCCAAGACAGCATATATCTATCTTTTATAGTTAACTCACAATAACACGCATAACTCTCGATAGCTTAGCAGTTCGGAGATTTCTTATTATATTTGTTTACTTTTACGTTTATAAAACCAATAATGCTCACCATCATTCCTTATTTTAAAAAAAAATAAACATTAGCACCAATTCAATAAAAAAAGAATCATTGAAATCGGTATAGAAACACCAAACTTATACTTACTTACATGAAATACGCCAACAAGACATCGCGCGTGAATAGTGAATCAAGCTATAAGGATTATTTTTGCGTAACGGTTGCCGCGCTCGACGGGGCTCGCGGCGGCAGAGTATAAAAGGGGCGGGAGGCGAGCGCAAGCGTTTAGATTTAACGCTACTATGAGCGTGCAGAGGACCACTCCAACCCCCTCATTGTTTCAGCGTGTAAATACGCTCCGCACCCACACCCGCTTCTTCGACGCCCTCGTAGCGTCCTCTTAGACCCCGATGACCCAATCACAGTCGCAAACGCCCAGTATATAGGCAGGTTGCATTCCTCAGTCCCAAGACATATTCGCCGTCGCCGTAAGAGGCGACAAGGCCAGTCCTTTCTCACGGCACGTCCGCGCCTCGGCGCGGCGGGGCCAGACGGTCACAGACCATCCTGATTAGCGTACGCAGGGCATTCCCCTGCGATCACTGTTTCTTTCACGAGCATCCATAAAATCTCGTATATATTCCTCCAGGGGCGAGCCACACTCGCCCCTCCACGCCCGGTGACGCTGTAAAGACCATCCCAGGTCAACAGCAATTCAGTCACTCAGAAAAAAAAAAAAAAAAAAAAAAGCGCAAGCGTCATTCAATATTTGGCTGTTGATGCGTTCAGAGTGTTGAACTTTATTGACAGACAATAATTGTTATTTTATAAACCGTGCTTATCAGCGCGACTTTTTGTCTTTAAATAGTTTATTTTAATTTCTTTTGTTGTTATTTTCTAAATTAGTTTTAGTTTTGTTTAAATTCTTAACTATTAAAAGTTCCTATTTTATTTCTTTTTAAGTAGATTTAGATTCGATTTTTAGATTAGATAATAGATAGATAGATTAGATTATTGTTAGATTTTTAGTTACTGATAGGTTAGTTTTGGGCATTTTATGTTTAGTTTTTTTTGTATTGAGTAGATAAAAGCGTAGGTAGGTACTTTTATTAATTATAGTATTCATAGGTATTTTTTATTTATTTTTAAGTGAAGTAGGTATAGGTAGATATTGCCTACTATCTACCTATACTGCACACGTGTTTTAGCTTTATTTTCATTTCTTTTTTTTTGTACCTAAGTTGTAGGTAGGTAGGTACATATTTCTTAGTTTAATTCTATTAGAATATTAGGTATTAAAGTTTAAATAGGCACTTAGATTTATATTTTTTTATTATATAGCAGCTGTACTTAGAACATCTAAGGTTTTTTATTAGCATAGGTTTGTATTAGCATAGGTTCTTTGATTAATTACAGTAGTTGTAGGTATTTCTTATTATTCATTTTTAAGTGAAGTAGGTAAGTGTAGATAGTATTGCACACGCATTAAGTATAGCTTTATTTTCATTTTTTATTCTTTTGTAATTTGTAGGTACCTACGTACATATTTATAATTCGATTAGAATATTATTTTAGTTTTAATAGGCACTTAGATTTATATTCTATTTATTATATACTTAGCTATAGTTAGGACCTCTGACGTAAGTTTTTTGTTGGGTAACTAAATAGAATTTAAGTTACCGTCGATTAAAAATAAAATAAACGATGCCACCTAAAAAACGACCATCTTTATCTCGAACTTCGAGTCAAGCTAGGAGAATGAGAATGACGCGTTCTCAAGAATCGGAAGAGGAAAGAGCACATCGGTTAAACTCTATGAGAGTTAGTGCCTCAACATCTCGAGCTAATGAAAGCTCTCCAGAAAGAGAGATGCGATTAGCAGCTGAAAGAGCGAGACGAGCTACAACACGGGCTTCTCAAAGCTCTTCTCAACGAGAGCTAAGGCGTACCATTGACCGGGAACAACACGCGTTATCCCGAGAAGCTGAAACTGCTTTACAACGAGAATTGCGACTCACAGCTGACCGCGAACGGCATACATTATCTCGCGAGTCTGAAACCTTCACTGAGAGGGAATTAGGGCTTACAGCTGACCGCGAACGTCATATTTTATCTCGCGAGTCCGAAACCTTCACTGAGAGGGAATTACGGCTTACAGCTGATCGCGAACGTCATATTTTGTCTCGAGAATCTGAAACTTTTACTCAATATCAAGACCGTTTGACAAATGATAGGGCGCACCATAACATGATTCGATCTCTTGAAGATGAACATGAGCATGAACAACGACTAGAGTCGGGACGCGATTATTACAATTCTTTGAGACAAGAACAATTGATTACTTTATCTAATGAAAGATTAAGAATTGAAAATATTCGGTCGCTTGAAACAGAAGAACAGCGAGAGGCCCGTCTTACTGCAGATAGATTTCGACATGGTCTTAATGACTTAGATATACACGTGGTAGATCAATCTACAAATTCGGTGGCGTGGTCCGATAAATATAAAAGTGGGTTTGCTTATAACCTCACAATTGATTACAGATCAGATATGAACGTAGTATGTTCCTTTTGTAATGCTTCGAAGTGGAGGAAGGAGTCTGCTGGTTTCTGTTGTTCTGGAGGTAAAATAAATTTGCCTTCGTTCGAAGACCCACCGGAACCTTTAAAATCACTACTTTTAGGGGAACATTTGCAATCCAAACAGTTTTTAGATAATATTCGCACTTATAATAGTACATTCCAAATGACATCCTTTGGTGCTAAACAAATCTCAGAAGGCCCTTTCATGCCTACTTTTAAGGTACAAGGTCAGGTTTACCATTTGATAGGGTCCCTTTTGCCTGAAGAACAACCTAAATTTCTTCAAATATATTTTGTATCCGATTACAACGAACAGTCGAATATAAGAAATCAATATTTTCCGAATTTAAATACTGAACTCATTTCACAACTTCAGAACATGTTACATCAGGTTAATTCGTACGTATGCAGTTTTAAATCGGCATTAGAAGCCCTTTCTCAAGATGGTAATAACAATTATAAAATTGTTATAAATGCCGATAAGCGTCCAACTCAGGAACACCCTGGGCGTCATAACGTTCCATCCACGAATGAAGTTGCTGTAGTAGTGGTCGACCAGGAATGTGATAGGCGTGATATCGTTATACGTTCCAGAGACAATCGTTTGCAACGTATTTTCGAAACCCACAGGGCTTACGACAGTTTGCAATATCCTATGATATACTGTCGAGGGGAAGATGGTTATAATTTCGCTGTATACCAAACCGATCCGCGCACAGGCGCACCTAATTATAATAAAAAGGTGTCATGCCTTCAATTTTATTGTTACCACCTGCAAGTGAGACGGAATAGATTGGTATACTTTCAACGTTTTCGTGGCTTATTTAATCAGTTTATTGTTGACATGTACGCAAAAATTGAAACCGAAAGATTAGTTTATATACGATCTAATCAAAGGCAGCTTGCGCGCTGAAGAATACGTGCACCTTCGCGATGCCATGCAGCAAGATAACGATACTGTGAATATGGGTCGTTTAGTTATTTTACCCTCTTCTTTTACTGGTGGTCCACGCTACATGCATGAACGTACTCAAGACGCTTTTTGTTACGTAAGAAAATATGGACGTCCCGACTTATTTGTTACTGTAACTACCAATCCCAAGTGGGATCAAATCATTCGGGAGCTTCTTGAGGGTCAGGCACCGCATGACCGCCATGATATTATTGCAAGAGTGTTTCATTTAAAATTAAAATCAATGATAGATCTTCTTACCAAAGATAACATTTTTGGAGAAATATTGTGTTATATGTATAGTGTTGAGTGGCAAAAACGCGGCTTACCTCACGCACATATCTTGCTTTGGTTAAAAGATAAGGTTCGACCTAATGATGTAGACAGATTAATCAGTGCTGAAATTCCAGATCCGACTGCAGATCCCCTGTTATACGACATTGTTAAAACTCATATGATACATGGTCCATGTGGTGCATTTAACGCAAATGCTCCTTGCATGCAAGACGGTCGTTGCACTAAAAGGTATCCAAAAGCATTAGTGGATGAAACTGTAACAGGACATGATGGATACCCATTATATCGTCGCCGTTCAAGAGACAATGGTGGTTTTACTGTTGAAAAGCGAATGTCTGGACAACAGGTTACTTTAGATAATAGGTGGGTCGTTCCGTATTCGCCTGTATTGTCCAGAGCATTTCAAGCTCACATAAATGTAGAAATGTGTAATAGTGTAGAGTCAATTAAATATATTTGTAAGTACATTAACAAGGGCAGTGACCAAGCTACGTTTGCGTTAAGAAATGAACATGATGAAGTTACTAGATTTCAGTCAGGCAGATATATCAGCTCTTCAGAAGCTGTGTGGCGGATCTTAAGTTTTAATATTCACGAAAGATATCCACCTGTGACCCATCTGGATGTTCATCTGGAAGGCGGTCAACGTATATATTTTAACGCCGAAAATGTTACAGAACGATTAGAGAACCCTAGACAAACAACTTTATTGGCATTCTTTCGACTTTGCCCCGTAGACGCCGAGGCAGGCCTGTAGATGGCGAGACAGGTATTTTCAAAGAACATGTTCTTGGTATTACGGTTTTATTTTGTGGTGATTTCCGACAAACCTTACCGGTAATACCACGGGGAACCCGAGCTGATGAGATTAGGGTTTGCCTGAAAAGCTCTTATTTGTGGCGTGATATACAATCGGTGCATTTGACTATAAATATGCGAGTGAGAACTGGAGACAACGCAGATAATCGTGAATTTTCTGATACATTATTGAAGATTGGTGAAGGTACCTATCCACAACTACACCAAGGAAAACTTATTCTGACACCTGAGTTATGTTGTATAGTGCAATCCCAACAACATCTTATATCTTTGTTTTACGTTGACATAATAATTATATTAAATAGGGACAATTCTTGGCTTTGCGAAAGGTCCATTTTGACTCCTCGCAATGACCGGGCATCTGAAATTAATAATAAAATACTGTCTAATATACAGGGAGAAAGCAAAGTTTATAGTTCAATAAATAGAATGGTTGATGAACAAGAAGCCACTAATTACCCGATAGAATTTTTAAATTCTTTAAGTATGCCTGGACTACCTTCTCATATAATTTGTTTAAAAATTGGCATACCGATAATTCAGCTCCGAAATTTAAGACCACCTCAACTTTGCAATGGAACTCGGCTAAAAGTAACCCAGTTGCAACAAAATGTAATCGAGGCTCAAATTTTAACAGGTTGCGGTGCAGGAGAAACTGTCTTTATTCCCAGAATTCCCATAATACCAAATAATTTTCCATTCCAATTTAAAAGAACGCAATTCCCAGTATCGGTGTGCTATGCCATGACTATCAATAAAGCTCAAGGGCAGACTTTTCGTGTTGCTGGAGTAGATCTCGGTGTTAGCTGTTTCTCGCATGGTCAATTATACGTCGCTCTTTCCCGGGTTAGCAATTCTAGGAATCTTTACGTTCACGTGCCGGACGGGTCGACTCTTAACATAGTCTACCCAGAAGCTTTGCGCTGAAACATTTTAATTTGATCTAAAAATATTAGCAATATATTATCTTAATAAAAAACAAGGAGTTACACGCTGACCGAGTCGTGGGTATAGCGTGGGTATATTATAATATTCTGCGGTTACTTATATTTTTCAACAGTTTTGTGGATTGGCATATTATATTACTATTGCCCTTCTAAAATACGAAAGTGAATCTGCCTGTTACGTCAAAACTATGAGGGAGGACATCTGCTAATTTTTTTTCGAAAAACGACGGAAACGCGGACGAAGTCGCGGGCAAAAGCTATTATGTAATAAAAAGGGTGAGCACAAAATAACTTAACACCGGGATTTCTCCTTCTACCCTACTATATACTAAAAACATGAATTTTAACTTTATTTAATAAAATAATTCGATTGCTTAATTATTAACGAACAACTTCAAAGCACTGAGTAAAGACCTGTATTTATGCATTAATAATTACAAATTATTACTCAAAAGCATTCAATATTCAAACTGTTTTCATCATTTTATTAACATCTCTCGTATATAAAAGTGTAGTACGTAGTATTGAGGAATTATATTACCCACGTATCACCATATTTTGTATTGAGCTGCAGAATTAAACAACCTGCTTTATCTTGCTTCCAGAGCAGATAAATAAAAATGATTAGATATAAAAAATAAAAATATTTATCAGCTTGACGCCGTGTCCCACACGTGGCAGCGTAGACAAAGAGAATTTGGGCACCTAATGTTTAGACACTCCGTTCCGTTCCCGACTTTCAGCCAAATTTGAGGCATTGTGTTTTTAGTAGTGGAACTCAAATAATGGGATATTAAATATTTTTTTTTTAGAATTATTTATTTATTATGGGTATATTATGGGTTCGAACTTCAAATCTTCAATTTTACAGTAAGACGTTAAGCTTAATAACTTTGTTCATGGATAATTTTAGAAATTTATTACTTACTACCAACTAGCTTATCTATAAAGCTATGTCAGTAACCCTTGTTTTCTATCAGATAACCTCTTTACAAGTTTTATGCTTAGGATGAGCTATTAATTCGACATTTCGACATAAATGACTCTTGGCTTTGTAGGTCATAACGAATGATCGATTTATCTTTAACAATCTGTTAAAATAAAGAAAACTATTACAAAATAGACGGTATATTTAAACCTGAATTAAAAATCTTACATAATTTACTAATATAATTATTTATATGGAATTACACGTATAAAAGAGAAAAACTTAACTAAATATATTACTATTATTACTGTCTAAAAGAAATATAACCATTTTTTACTTTATGTTACATATATCTGCTTTATCAAATAAAAATTAAGCAACATTTTTGAAAGAGCTATTTATCATTTGAGTGTACAGAAATCTCCATAAAACATTCACCGTCACGTCGTTGATGAAACAAATTGCGACATGACGTATAACATGCTGTAAGTGCGTGACGCACTCCTGCTATCCGCTGGGATATGAAAAATATGCTTTATTCTCAATGACGTAATATATCTCTCAGTATTATATTTGGATGTACCGACACGTTTATATTGAAAAAATAATATATTACATCTATATTTATTATATTACTAGCGAGCTTTTTTTAGTGCCAATTTTCTTGCGTCGCTTCGCTCATTGTAAAAAGCAGAAGCATAAGCAACAATTTGAAATATGTATGATGTATTTTTATGTATTACATAACTTGCGAGAGTGCTAAAAGTTGCTTATATAGCTATATAAAAATTTATCAAGAAAAACTTTTTTGTAAAAGAGAAAAATTGCATTACAATGTTGAGAACTCTCTGTCTACTCTTCCAAATGTAGGATACAGCCTGATGAGAAAACAAATATTAATAGAAATTGTCGATCCGCCCGCGGCTCCGCCCGCTTGAATTACATTATTTTATTTACATTATTTTACATTATTTTATTTCACTTTAAAGGTAACGTAAAGACGTTACCTTTAAAGTATGAAATTTAACATTCAATTATATTAATAAAAAATGTAATATTTTTGTCGTACTAAATATAAATAAATCATCACTTTTATATAATAAAAATATTATCTCTTTAGGACTAAGACAAAAATATCTATTGTTGTTATTGTTTTAAGAGTAAATTCTGGCTAATATTCAATCAGTTTCGCAACCACACATTCGTGAATAATAGAATAAAATTGCACAGAGCACATAACTTTGTAATAATAATAATAATCTGTGATCCATTCAACAAACCATAGACTAAAAAATATTGAAAAATTAAAATCATCTCTTGTCACTGTCAAATGAATTTTAATTATCATTTCGGTAGCGTTTGTAGTTAATTCTTGAAACTTAAAAGAATATCAATATATAAACAACCATGGATTCAATGAGGGAAAAAGCGTTTCAAGATTATCGCAAGAAATTAATGGAACATAAAGAAGTTGAATCAAGATTGAAAGACGGTATGTATTGTGATACATTTCGATTTTGCCGAATCATCTTATTTCTATTTCTTATTTATATACAATATTTTTTTATAATTAAGTATCAAAATGATTGATCTGTACAGTTTTATACATTAAAATTTATAAAAAACTCGAATTATGCCATTTGTTGTATGTATTTTATTCATTTATTGCTACGTGCACGTATGTTAAATTGATATAATTATTTTCTAACATAAATCTATAAGAAATAGTATTGACTTTCTCCATTTCTATCTGTATACAATTTTATGTCATAACAATTTCAGTTCGAGAACAGCTAAAGGATCTCACAAAGCAATATGATAAAAGTGAAAATGATTTAAAAGCGCTACAAAGTGTTGGCCAAATTGTTGGTGAAGTCTTGAAACAGTTAACAGAAGAAAAATGTAAGTAAAACAAATAATATAGAAGTTATTTTTACTAACAAAAAGTAAAGAAATACAACTTTTGCAAAAACATGAAGATGAACTGGATAAAAGTAGCAGCTAAATTATTTTTTAACTAACTAACTTAACATTTTTATGCTGTTTATGTAGCAAAATTATCATTACCTATTGAGCGGCAAAACAACACTATTCCTTGCCTACCAGAGCAATTAAATATAATTGTTCTGTAGTAGGAATTGAACCCACAATCAAAGCATTTGCAAAAACAATAAATAAATAAGTTTGTCTTAAATGAATTGCCGATACCATCATTACATATTTTTAAGGTCTAGGCATATAAAATTTTACTTTTACTATGTTATTTTTTGATTTGACCTTTCCTTTTGTGCTTACCTATCACATTATTTGTAATGTTTTTTGACTATGCTATGCTATGACTTGTATCACATATAGCACAAAGACAAAGACAACCTATGTTCAGTTTACCTGTGGCTTACAAAGTGTGAACTCATTGGGGCTGAAACCTGTATCTCTGGAGAGGAAAAATTAAATTCATTTCTTTTTCTTTAGAGTGGACATTGATGTTAAAATTATCACTTTAAAGTGTATAATGTTGTGCCATACCCATTGTGCCATAATGTTTTTAGACAATTTAAACATAACTATGTTTTTGTATAAAATTCATTGTCATTGTAAAAAAAATTGGGGAATTCAAATATTTTTTTTTCCCGAGTAAGGATCAAACATATATCATATCCATATAGTTCACTGCCGTTGAAGATGAGGTTCATTAATTATTTGTATAGACTATACTGAGATATAAACTAGCAACCCTCAATTACTATCTTGTTCTAATGTTACATTGTAATTTTTACTAATAATATAAACCAATTTTAATAAAATACACACTAAATGGAGATGGAAAGTTGCCAAAATATAATAGTGAAAACTGTTTCTGAGATTATGGTGTACATACGGAGAGACAAACAGACAAAAAAAATATAATTACTATTTTGGGCTCTGTTTTAACCCTACAATGCATGATTTTTTTAAATGTTAAATATAGTTAAATATATGTGGTTCTATATAGCGTCTAGACATAATAAATGGTAATAATAACAATAAAAAAATATTATTTAAGAAGATATTTATTTTTTCAAATCTGTTCCATATGTGGTACAGTATGCATTAACACTAGTATTTGGCTCTTAATTAGGAACAATGAACATAATCATATATTAAGTTTTATAGCAACAGTAACTCTACTTACTGATGAAATTTATAAAAAAAAATGCTGTCTTTGTTCACATATAACTCAACACGACACTTTTCGCAAAATATATAAGTTTTCCCTTTGCATTGTGGATATTTATAGTGTTGTATTTCTTGTTCCATATAAACAGATGATCAAATTTATCCAGTCTGAGTCTCGAGGGGGAAGGATTGCTGCATCTCTTATTTTCTTCTTCTAAATCGCGTCGTCAGTGGCAGAAGACGGTCTTTCTCTTTTTTTTGTGATGATGGTCCACACATACAAAGACTTTTTGCGATTTCCAGTTTGAAATCTTTTGTTCTCCCACCCCCTTGTGTAGAAGCCAGTTATTTATTGTGGCAATGTCTAGAAAATAGCAAAACAAACGCAGATACCATTTTCTAGTACGCATTTTTATTTTGTATTTCCCAAGAAAGGAGTCCAACAAATCCACTCCCCACATATGCTGATTGTAGATTTTTACTATTTTAGGACAATCCACTTTCATGTATTTTTATTGTTTCTTGCAATACCGGCTAACCTTTTCAATAGGCTGTTGCCCTACAAAAGATGAAGACAAAACTACAGGCTTATTATCATACCACATCATTGTGCCAACTTCCGTGCCCTCTACATCAGCTACCCATTCTTCTGAATGGCCTCGTTCTGTTTTAGTACTCTTCAAGTCTTCCAGGGATGGTATTTTCAAATCTCTGCCCAGTCCACTTTCGTTTACTGTTCCAAATGACTGGATTCCTTGCTTCTAAAGGAAAGTTCAGCTTCGGTGTGTGCGGTTTATTGGAAAGATATTGACGTAGGAGATTTGCAGCTTTTGTTGCGCATATCTGTTCGTCCACTGATAAAGTCTCCGTCTTAGGTATATTCTGGCATTTCTTTCGATTTGTTTCGGCGACGGAGTTGTTTTCGGCGAGGATAGTGCTACAATTAGTAGAAGATAATGGTACATACCTGGTAGGCTCAATATAATTTTCAGAGTCACTATCTGCACTCATTTAAGTTTTCCTTGATTCTCGCCATGTCATCATCACTTTGCACACTTGAAAATTCTAAACCGTCTTCACTCCCTGAGGGTAAATCTAAATACCGTTCAATCAACTCGTTAGATAATACCTTCTTTGCCATAATCTGTAATGAAATCAAACCGAAACAACATAATAGAATTGAACTAATGCATGGTGTACCATATCTGGAACATTTAAATAAGTTGGTATTTTAGTACATAATATAGTAATATTTCAAAAAAAAATCTTACCTTTGTTTATTATACACTATTTCCAATGTAAATATATTTTTTTCCGCTACAAAATCTTTTAAAAACTATTTTATTTCGATTTTTCAATTTACGTAAACCACGAACTCGCATCGATCATTCAAATTCTGTAAGAATCACAAGATCATTCGATATCTAACGCTATCTAGTGACATTTGCAATTACTAAATCGTTGCTAAGTATTTAAAGATTATCCCGTCGGTCGTTAAATGACGCTACGTATCCTTGAACGAACAGTAGACTTATTTACTTTACTTGTACCAGATGTGGCACTGTATGCGCTGTAGGGTTAAGTTTTTTTAATATCTTTCATGTAGGAACAATGATCAGTTAGAGACGTTATTGTTTGAGAGATAATTGAAGTATTTCAATTTGACCCAATCAAATATTACAGTCTCACATTTCGGGGTACTTTGCTATCTGTTCCCATTCTTTCTTGTCTCTGGTCTTCTAATAATGTATATTATTTTTATTTTTTGTTCAGCTTTTCACTATATACTGCAAATGGAAGGGTAGGCAGAGGGAACTTGGGAACCTTGTATTAAGACACTCTGTTTCATTCTCCACTTGAATATTATTATTTTTTTTTTAGTTATTGTTAAAGCGACAAATGGCCCAAGATATGTAGTTGGTTGCCGTCGTCAGTTAGATAAGAATAAGTTAAAAGGAGGCACAAGAGTTGCCCTTGACATGACAACACTTACTATTATGAGACATCTTCCTAGAGAGGTATGTATATGTTTAATTTTCTTTTTTTTTTAATTTTAATTTTAAAAGTACAGATAATATTAATAAATAAAATTCAGTGAAAAAATTGGTGAACTTTGGTTTTCTTTATTTTTTTTTTTCTGATTGAATGGTGTATAAATGTATAAAATTCAAATTTGAAAATATCTGCTTACATTTTTTTTTATGTATTGTTCATTTTGAGTAAGTAATTATGTCTTTGCAACAACAAAATGATTATTTTTTTTAATCCATTGTTTTTTGGATTGAGGCAACGCATGTTACTGGAAGGAACAACTTTTAATATAAAATTTATTGTCTCATATAGCAGGGTAGCCAGAGTAAACCTGAGAACCGAATGTTAAAATATTTCATACCCCACTTTAAGCTGATATGAAGCATTAAGTGTTGAGTGACGGAACTCAACGCCGCGCTTGCCTATTCACTAGAGCTAGGATATAAAAATATTAAATATTTCAATTTCTCAACCCCTCTTATACAGTAGCATGCTTGTTTTTCTATGTCAGAATTGATTTCAACCTCATATTTAGGTTACTTAATTAATAATTAAGCTACTCAGCTTCACGCTGTATCCCGCATACAGCAAAGTAGACAGTGGGAACCTGGGAACCTAGTGTTAAGACACTGTTCTGTTCCCCACTTTAAACATTTAGTTAATTTTCAGGTGGACCCTCTAGTATACAACATGAGCCATGAGGATCCCGGTGATGTCACTTACTCCGCTATAGGAGGGTTGCAGGAACAGATTAGGCAGCTGAGAGAGGTATTTCTTTTTTTCTTTTTATTATGTTTATTATTGTTTTTATGTTCCAGTACAAGGTTATTAGCAATTTTTTTTTAATTTGTTTTGCTTTACATACAATATTAGTAACTTTTTTGTAAATAAATTTTAATGAAAACACTTTCTCCTTTTTTTTATCTTTACCTTGTATTCTGCACATGGCAGGGTAGACAGAGGGAACATGGGAACCTAGTGTCAAGACACTTCGTTAAGTTCCCCAGTTTTTGCCAAATTTGAGACCTTGTGTGTTGAGTGTCGGTATTGAACGCCGCTCTATGTCTTACTACTGGAGCAAAGAAATTGAAATATAATGAAATATTTAATTTCATTTAGTCTAGTTGATCTCGAACTCACGACCTGTCGCGTTTACAGTCATACGTTTGAGCCACTGCGTCATGGCAGTTATCAACTATAACTTTATTTATCTATTTATCTTTATTTATTTTTTTTTATGGACGAGACAAGGCAAAGGAACGTACGGGCGCTGCCGGCCTTTAAGGTGTATGGGCACCGGGGCCCGGCATTACCCAATGCGAAACGCAGTGTCCAAAGCCACTACTTAACGCCGGTTTTAAATGCCGGTAATGATCCGGTCGAGTCTGCCCATGCGTGTTGCCATTACTGGCAACGTGACTCTACTACACGCACTTTAGACAACTCTTATGGCACCATCAGTACCAGGGTGATCCTATTCTAAGCCGGAATCACACGGCTAAAACTTTAAATATATATTGTTATATATTGTATATTCCAGGTAATCGAACTGCCACTCCTAAATCCTGAACTGTTTGTTCGTGTTGGCATCACTCCGCCCAAGGGGTGTCTTCTGTATGGACCGCCGGGCACCGGAAAAACTTTACTGGCTAGAGCGGTCGCTTCTCAACTGGACGCTAATTTCTTAAAGGTTTGTGCTAATCGATACTCAAAATCGATAATTACTGTTTAATAGAGATTAAATTACTTGTCATATTATTTAGCTAAGGGTGTTTTTTTATTGTTATACATAACTTTACAAAGTTTGATAAAATATAATAGTGAAAACTGCAATGAAATTGGTTAAGCCGTTTCTGAGATAAGCGTGTACAAACGGACAGACAAACAGTTATGTTCTATTACGTTATTAAATGTCACCGATAACATTTTTTTCTTATACATTTTCCATGTACAGGCATCAATCCGTAACGATTTTATTATATGTATAGATTTTCGAGACATTGCGCGTTGAGTGGTGGAACTCAACGCCGCGTTTTGTTATTGGAACATGATTGTATGGAATTGTTATTTGGCAAGACAGGATGTCTTTATTATTTTTTTATATATAGCTTCCACTCGAAGAAATTAAATATTTCATATATTGATTTTTCGCTCTGGTAACGAGATAAAGCGCGGCGTTGAATACCGCCGCTCACCTTAGTCTCTTAAAACTAGGTTACCGAGTTCCCTCTGCCTATCCTGCCATCTGCGGGATACAGCGTGAAGCTGAAAATACAAAAACATTTAAAGGGAACACTGCATAATGTCATTTTCCAGGTGGTATCCTCAGCCATAGTGGACAAGTATATTGGAGAATCGGCTCGTCTGATCCGTGAAATGTTCAATTACGCCAGAGACCATCAACCCTGTATCATATTCATGGATGAAATTGATGCTATAGGTATGTCACTTTAAAAAAATATAATTTAATTTTATTATAATTTTGGTGACTTGAAAGGAACTTGGGAACTTAGTGTTAAGTTTTATTATATATTAAACATAGGGAACCTGGGAACCTACACACCATTTCGCTTAAGATATATCCATTCTCCACTTCCCATCTGGCGTAACTCAACGCCGCGCTGTGCCTTGATATTTAACTAATTTTAACAAACTATCTACCCAGGTGGCAGACGTTTCTCAGAAGGTACCAGCGCTGATAGAGAAATACAGCGTACTCTGATGGAATTACTTAATCAAATGGACGGATTCGACTCCCTCGGCCAGGTCAAGATAATAATGGCGACCAATAGACCGGACACCCTGGACCCGGCGCTGCTGAGGCCCGGCAGGCTGGACAGGAAGATTGAAATACCTCTGCCCAATGAGCAAGCCAGGTTGGTGATTTGTCCATTGTTTGCGCCGGTGAGAGGGAGAGCGCGGCGTTGTGTTACGCCACTGGACGAGCAGTAACTTTGGATTTGGTGGAAAGTGGGGTACTGAATGGAGTGTTTTAACACTAGGTTCACAAGTTCCCTCTGCCTATCATGTCATGTGCGGGATACAGCGTGCGTAGCGTATATATATATATATATATATATATATATATATATATATATATATATATATATATATATATATATATATGTATATGTATATGTATATGTATATGTATATGTATATGTATATGTATATGTATATGTATATGTATATGTATATGTATATGTATATGTATATGTATATGTATATGTATATGTATATGTATATGTATATGTATATGTATATGTATATGTATATGTATATGTATATGTATATGTATATTTATATGTATATGTATATGTATATATATATATATATATATATATATATATATGATCTTCCAGACTAGAAATTCTCAAGATCCACGCGGCCCCCATCGCTAAGCACGGCGAGATGGACTACGAGGCGGTCGTCAAGCTGTCGGATACATTCAACGGCGCTGATCTCCGCAACGTGTGCACTGAGGCCGGGCTGTTCGCTATTAGAGCGGAGAGGGAGTATATTGTGCAGGTTGGTTCTGTTTTTTTATTTTTAATATTTTTTTAAGTCTTTTTTTTTATATTTTTTTGTGTAATTATATATTTGTTATTGTAATATAAATTTGAATTATTTGGTGGCTGTTACGGTTGATGGAGATAAGTAGGGTGTTGGTTTGATGCCCACTTGGGGACATAATTTATTTTATATATTAATTATCTTGATATATTATTATATATTAATCTTTAACATATCAATCTTTCTTTTGTCAGTAGGTTGTGAGTTCGATATCTACTTGAGGGAAATAAAATGTATATCATTTTGTATTTACATTGCTCTGGTCTCCAGGCAAAGGTGTTGATTTCAATTTAAAATGTAATGTCCAAATTCAGCTGACAAGTGGGTAACGGAAATGCCTGAATGAGAATGGAGTGTCTTATAACTAGGTTTCCTAAATAAAAAAAATGATACAGGCCAAGTGTCTGGAATGTAATTGATAATATATGTATATTAAAAAATAGACTAGGTTCCCAAGTTCCCTCTGTCTACTCTTCTATGTGCCCACACATGGCCACATACGCTGTAGCCCAATACAGTTTAAAGCTATTACCAATTATTATTAATCCAAATTTATTTCTCAGCTTCACGCTGTATATCGCACGAGGCAGGGTAGGCAGAGGGAACCCGGGAAACTAGTGTTAAGACACTCCGTTCCACTACCGTTTCCCACTTTACGCCCAATTTGAGGCATTGCGTGTTGAGTGGCGGAACTTACCAGAGCGAAGAAATGAAACATTAAATAGAAAATATTAAATATTTCATTTCCTCGACTGGGATCAGATCCTGTCGGTTACAAACACACTCTTGTGCCGCTGCGCCACGACAGGCCTCTCCAAATTTATTTAACTAATGAATATCAACTTCTGTAATTACTTTTATTTAAAAAAAGACAAAAAGTTTAGAATAAACTACGTACGCGGCGTTAACTTCCACCATTCAACCCGCAATACCTCAAATTGGTCGTAAAGTGTCTAAACTCTAGGATCCCAAGTTCCCTCTGACTACGTGAAAAAAAAAAAACATTTATTTAAACAAGATATTCTATTTTGCAGGAGGATCTAATGAAGGCTGTACGTAAAGTCGCTGATAATAAGAAATTGGAGAGCAAACTCGACTATAAACCAGTTTAAATATGTTTTTTTTAAATAAAATATTTCTTATATATATATATATATATATATATATATATATATATATATATATATATATATATATATATATATATATATGTATTGTAACTGTAATATTAATAAAAGATATTATTAATGTCTGTTTTCTTTATTTATTTTTAACTTGTATTTTTTTCATTAACTGTCAGCTTCAAGCTGTATTCCGCACAAGACAGGGTAGACAGAGGGAACTTGGGAAACTAGTGTTAAGACACTCCGTTCCCCACTCTCCGCCAAATATGAGGCATTGCGTGTCGAACTCGACGCCGCTGTTTTGTTACCAGAGGGAAGAAATAGAAACATATATATATATATATATATATATATATATATATATATATATATATATATATATATATATATATATATATATATATATATATATATATATATATATATATATATATATATATATATATATAAACGAAAAGAATATATGAACATAATGTATGTAAATAAATATAACAAAAAAAATGTTTAAAAAAATAATAAAATACTTTATTTTTTTATTATCAAAACTTGAATAAGTAGACAACAATAGGACTAGAAATGAAACATTACAAACTATATATTTATATATAACAATTTGGATTGTTGAAGTACAAAGTGGTCGTTCAAAATTAAATTTATTTTATATGATTGTTCTATTTAAAAAAAAAAAAAAAAACACGTCAAGATATTGTAATCAATAATAATAATTGAAGCATTTATGAATAAATTAAAAAAAAAAGTATTTTAAATAAATTTAATATAATTAAAAACAATCACTTAATAAAACTAGGCAGAGTACCATTTTTCCTTGCTCTGGCAACATTCTCATAATAACAAGAAAAATCAACGTAACCTTTAATCCTACGATCCTTATCATACAGCCTACTCGGATATATATCGGAGGACGACTCGATTGACCGATTAGTATCGATATTCGAATTGGAATCGTTCGTTTCTATATTCGTTTCGGACGAATACAACTCAGAATCGATTTCATTTAACAACGTATTCGATTTAGATTGGACAATCGGATTGAATCGGACAGCGTTTTTTTGCTCGTTCTGCGGTACGGGGGGCAGGAAATTGAAATTTCTTATCAATAATGTCATGTGCGTGTTGGGTTTTGGCGTTAAGTTGTTTTTTAGACAATAATTACGGAACTCTTGGTCGATTTCGTCTAGCACCGATTGACTGACGTTACGGAAATCGGTTTGTTTACGGAAATTCTCTACTATGATCTGGGCGAGCTGTTTGTTCGTTTGTTCGCTGCTACCCCTGACCTCTTGTATCCTTTTGTATACACCTGCGCTGACTAGAACCAGGAATCTGTAACGAATCGAAAAAAAATAATGAATAGATCATACATTTATTATATGTAACATTTTAGAATTTACTTTTTCTGCTTCACGCTGTACCCCACACTTAGCAAGGTAGATAAAGGAACCTTGATAACCTAGTGTTAAGACACTCCGTTCCCAGTAATACACTTGCGTTCCCCACTTTTCAACGAATTTTAACTTGTCTGTCTGTGTCTGCACGAAACAGCTCAGCTTCACGCTGTATCCCGCACGAGGCAGGGTAGGCAGAGGGAACCCGGGAACTTAGTGTTCGTTACTTTTCACCGAATTTGAGATATTGCGTGTTGAGTGGCGGAAATCAACACCGCGCTTTGCTTTATTACCAGAGCGAAGAAATGAAACAATAAATATTTAAATTAAAAATATTAATATTTAATTTCCTCGACTGGGATCGAACCCAGAACCTGTCGGTTACAGTCACTCTCTTGTGCCGCTGCGCCACGACAGGCCTCTATATGTCTATAGACAACTCCAAAATTTACAAAAACCAGATAAGCAGTTGAAGAGCTACAGTACTTTGCCAAGATGAGGTAGCTTTTTCGGATCGGAGGTACTGTGTAATTAAAAAAGGGCACATAACAGTTAACTTGGAAACCTAATGTTAAGACACTTCGTTCCCTTCCCCACTTTACTCCAAACTCAAGCCATCATGTGTTTAGTGGCGGAACTCACTTTACCATGTTACCAGAGCGAAGCAACGAGAATAATAAACATTTAAAACGAAAATATTAAATATTTCATTTCCTCGAGTGGGGATCGAACCCACAACCTGCCGGTTACAGTCACATGCCTGTCCCTATGAAAAAAAAACAACTCAAATTTTATCTTGGCCTTAAAAATATATATGTATATATATTACAGGCAGACCTACCTGCACGATTCATCCAAAGCTATCGGTCCATGTATCTCGGGCACGGCTATGATCGGCTCGGTCGACGCCGAACTTATTATCGGAAACGCCTTATACAGACCCTTCACCAGATAATTGCCGAGGCATCTTGTTCCTGTTTGATTACCCAAGTATTGTGCTAGACAAAAAAATATAGATAGGCTTATTATAACAAATACTCAAGCTTCACGCTGTATCCCGCACGAGGCAGGGTAGGCAGAAGGAACCCGGAAACCTAGTGTTAAGACACTCCGTTCCACATCCGTTCCCCACTTTCCGCCGAATTTGAGGCATTGCGTGTTGAGTGGCGGAACTCAACGCAGCGCTTTGCCTTATTACCAGAGCGAATAACAAATAAATTGAACAATATAAAATGGCGAGGCCAAGTATAAAGAGGGTTCAAGTCCTGACTGGAGAAATGAAATATTGCAATCGTTTCATTTTCTTCGATCTGGTTACCAGGGGTAAGCGCGGCGTTGAGCTCCACACGTCTCAGTTCAAGTGGAAAGTGGTGAATAGAAGCTTTTCTAACGCAAATGAAACGTCTAACGTACATTAGAGGTCCCCCTGCCTACCCAAACTTGTGCATGATAACAACATGAAGTTAAAAAAAATCAAATCAAATTGATTTCGCGCTAAATAAAACACCCTATATACACCATAAACTACACAAAAGACATTTTTTGCAAATAGATCAAACTGTACACACCTAGAGCAGACCAAAAAAAAAAATAACAGAAAAACCAAAGCAAAAATCAACCATTTCTAACGCACAAAACCAACCAAAACACATTTTTGGACAAAACAAACATGCTGTATATATATATATATATATATATATATATATATATATATATATATATATATATATATATATATGTATATATATATATATATATATATATGTATATATATATATATATATATATATATATATATATATATATAAACTAACCACAAAAAAAAATAACCTACCATTCCTGAGCTTATTCGCATCAACGTCCAACTGAGCGAGTCTCAGCAGCTCGTCCTCGTTCTGAGCACTGTGCTCAACACTCAGCTGCAGCACTCTCAACACGCAGTTGTCGTCCGTCCTGCACAACAGGGCGCGGGTCTCTCCCACGTTGGCCACGTACAGCTTGTTATTGTGGACTAGCGCTATAACCACTGAAGCACCACCGGATAAATGTTGGTCTATTTCTTTAAGACGGCCAAGTATGTTGTCCGATACCTGGAAGATATATAAACATAAAAAGTTCATATACAGTGTATCCTTGTTTTCGTTGTGTGATTCCGGCTTAGAATTGGATCATGCTGGTACTGATGGTGTCGTAAGAGGCGACTAAAGTACGTGTGGGAGAGTCACGTTGTCAGCAATGACAACACGCATGGACAGACGCGACCGGATCATTACCACCGTCGGCATTTAATACCGGCGTTAAGTAGTAGCTTTGGACACTGCGTTTCGCATTGGGTAATGCCGGGCCCCGGTGTCTAACCTTCAAGGCCGGCAATGCTCGTGTAGCTCATTTGGAGATACAAGAAGCCGTGAACGACGGTGATCACTTACCAGCAGGTGTTCAGCATAAAAATGGAATTCCAGGAACCCTGATCACTTTGAACACTTCCATTCTCCATTTTCTGCCTAACAACGGCCTAATCTGTCTCCTTATCAAAGCAAAGAAACGAAAATATTAACTATTTTGCAGCGGGATCGCACTCACAACCTGTCAAGTTTACGCACGCAACACACGCAAGTGTAAGCACTGACTTATTTTATTTACAGTCTACACAAATATGTAATACTTTTGGTAACGAGAAATAAGACAATATTGAGTTGGTTTCAGTTTATGAAATATTAAAAAGCATATAAACCAAAAGAACATTCAAGAAATCAAAATTTATGACCTTCCTTAAAGGGACCTTTAAAGTGAAGAATGATTAAAGAGATTTGCTGTTAAATATTAAAAAAAAGTCATTCTGGCGTCAAAAGAAATGTAAAGTAATTATTTTTGACATTGAATTATATAATTTTCGTATTTATTTAAAAATAATTAAAACATAAAGTTTGAAATTGTTATAATTTTTAAAAGTGATTTTTAATAGTGGTTAATTAATACCTGTGCAGTATGAGTATATCCTTTTAATATTTGCAATCTATATTGTAAACTCGTCCTTTCTGCTATCATTTCATCATAATTTTCTATGTAAGCTTTTTCCACTGATATAAACGCGTTCCTGTAAAGATTATTAAAGAAAAAATATATTTAAATCATGTATGTGCTCCTGGATTTGATCTTCTCATGAGGTAGCATATTATGATAATAATTCATATTTATATTTTTCATGGGTGAGACATTCTACCATTCAATCTACAATTCCTTTAAGTACCACAAAAAGTAAAGAATGGAGGATACAGAAAATGTTCACTATACCTTAGCTTTTCTCTTATTTCTTCATCAGTATTAGTACTGGACGGTGGCGCAAATAAAATTTCAGCAGCCATTCTTTGCATGATAAATCTTGCTGCATCCAAGCCATTGTGAGGTTCAAACACACCATATAGACAACTGTAATATAAAAAAATATATATAAGCAGATTAATTTTATGTTTTTCTTTTTGTAATAAAACAAGCTGTGTAATTTGTCTAAAAAACAAATACATTTATTTAAGTTAAAAAGATATTTAATCTTTATATATAATTTTAAAAAAAACCAAATATATTTAATTGCACATTGCAGGGGGTCTCCTAGTGTTTAGATATTTATTTCCATTCCCCAATATTTTAACTACTTTGCACTATAATTGTGGCATTACAAGCAACTAGTATTCGAGGTCTGTTGTGGCACAGGAGGACAAGTGTGACTGTAAACATAATATTTTGTGGGTTCAGTCCCCACTCAAAGAGATTAAATATTTAATATTTTCAAATGAAATATTTAATGGGCACAAGGCAAAGCGCGGCTCTGAGCTCCGTCACTCAACAATCTATGCCTCAAATTCGGCAGAAAAAAGGTAACGGAACGCGGAGTGTCTTAACACTAGGTTCCCAAGTAACATCTGCCTATCCTGCCATGTGTAGGATAGAGGGTGAAACTAGAGTAACATCTAACATACGAGTTATCTTCAGTATGGCAGTAAAAACAAAAATAGTCATCGTTAGTATTAGCATTCCCTTCTGCTGGAGAAAAATATGATGCTACACAAGTATTTCGACATTTCGGCAAATCGTCCGTCCATGGTCTTGCTATCATTTTCACTTATGAAAAACTACAAGTTTCCTAAATAAAAATAAAAAAAATATTAAGATAAATAAGGAAATTGGGAAACTATATATAAATAAGTCAAATTCACGTAAATGACTTTGACATTAACATGTAAATATAGATAAAAAATTATAGTAAAATAAATCTATAAATATATAAAAACACGTGTTACAATGCTGCACCCATCTGGTTCCAAAAGATTCGAATTATAATTTAAAGAATTATCTTTTATCATAATTGTATGTGCGAGTGTAGAATATTAATAAATAACTAATAGATGAAGTTGATACATTTCTTTCTAGCCTCTTATTACCGTCTGAATCCCATAAAATATTTAATTTTAAAAAGCATGTTTTTTATTATTAAATATTTCACCTTAACTTTCTTGCTTGCGTTACAATTACTATGGTATGTTAGAAATTAAATATCCTACCACATAGTACATTTTATATTTATATGAAAACGCTAAAATATAATATAACATCATATACTTGTTATTTCAATAATGAAATTTAAATACATGTATAAAGTATGTATAAAGTAGTTAATGTAACTAAAAGATTACAGTCGCTTCAAGTAAAACCACATTAGATAACGATATAACATTTTATAACACACAAGTTAGTTGCTGTGGTTAATAATAAAAGTAATTGTCTGCTTTATAATGGGTCAGATAACAAAATATCTCCTCTTCCTGTGTCAATTTTATAATTTTAATGATAAATATATTTTCTTTATTTGTTCACGTTAATTACAAACATATTTTAACTATTTCTGCTGTTTACGTTAAAAAAATTAAAATAAATCCGCTGTAAAAAGTTTAAATATTTAGAATATTCTTCATGCTGATATGATGAATGATGAATATAAAATGTAAAGAAGAAAAATATTTCCTGAACGATTATCATAATCGATTTTAGCCCAACTATTGATACCTGTCCAAACGCTTAGATTTTTCAAATGTAATTTTAACTTATCATAATTAAATTTACTTTGAGATAATTAATAATTTGTATAAAATATCTCCGGAAACATGAATAATAATTTCATTATTCTAAATGATTTCTATAATTTCATTTGACAAATCGATAATCGAATCGTTGAATTGCTAATATGAATTAAAAAATATTTGTAATATAATGATATTACATATTTACAACGCGATATATTGATATTATTATTAAATTACTGTAAACAAAGGCCATTTCCTCATTCCCCACGTGTCCCGAACAACTCAATATAACCTATTTAAGTTAAAAGTTGTATCAAAAAATGCTCTTCATGATTAGTCATAACTATATCTATATCAAGTTCTCATTTATGACTCAATAATCTGATAAAGTTACAAAATGTTTTATGTAATTAAATTTGAAATGAAAGAATGATTTTAAAAATGTTATTTCTTTAAATCAATTTATAATTCTTAAGCATATTGAAAATTATGTTAATTTCAAAATAACTTAATGTTTTTTGTATGTATCATAATTAACTAATTGTAAGATTTTTCTTGTACTAAAGATATTAATTTTAAATCATTTTAATAAATAAAGTATTAAGTAAAAGAATTATAACTTTAAATGAATAAATATATTTTTTAGAATTTATGTTAACTAAATAAAAAACCTTTTTCGATAATGAAAAGAACTCGACTGGGTCACTTTAATATGATAAATTGGTAAATACATTAATTAATACAAGGGAAGATTAGTCTGTTGTACATTTGTATACGAAAGAATTGTGTTGGCAAATTAAGAATTTCGAAAATAAGTAGGTAATCTGAAATGAAACAAAGTTTTCTTTGACCACAGTTTATGTCATGTAAATACATGAGTAACTTGATCTTTTACATTTTGCAATTTTTATGTTTTATTATACAATGTTAGCTCTAACCTAAAGAGCCGTCTGACTAAATTTATATTTTAAACCTAGGTTCAAATGAGAAAGCAAATCCTTTAGAGCAGACTGAATCAACAATTTTAGAAAATTTACTCTTTATAAAACATTAAAAGGTGCATCGGCACCATCTTTATTTATACATATAATTACTTTAACATGTGTCATGTGAATTCATTAAACTTCCTCTATAGCCAATATCTCAACAACAGTATTTATTTTCTATTTTGCTATAACATATAATGGATTCCATTTGCAGTATACAATTATTAACTAATGTTAGTGCATGGCATTAAAAAAAGCAATTTCGGGATGGCTGTATGAATTTCCAAAGTCACGAGTCATCATGTCCCCTAGGCACCATCACCCACCGAACAGTCAGAACGCTTAGGAACACAAAAGTATAAAAAAACAACGAAAAATTATTTGAGACACAGACACAGTCTCGATGCCTTTGGAAACCCACTGTAATTCACTTCATCAGGTGAGCAAAATTAAAAACTATATATCAGGGGGGGGTCTATTTAATCAACTTTGTTGTCCGCGGCTTTGGTTTCTATTTCTGGTTTCTTTTCCTTCTCCTTTTCTTTTTCATCAGTGGCTACCTCTTTAGCCTCTTGTTTCGAGGCCTCGTCGAAGTTACCGACGAGGTTAGGTACTTCATCATCCTCGTCGATAGGTTTCGGCGGGGCCACGCTGGACGCGAGCTTCTTTAACTGGTTTAATCCTTCAGGGCCGAGCTGACTTAGAATGCCGGGCAGCATTTCCGCGATTTGCTTGTTCTCACCGTGGCCGGTGATAGCGAAAGTGTTGGCCGCGAGCGATGCCTGCGCCTTGGGGTTGTTAAAGTGTATTACTGTGCCATCATCTTTGATCATGTTCACCTCTTCAATACCCGGAATGGTATTTACTGATAGTTTTTTGAGTGAAGACTGTAATTTCTTGTCATCTGTGGCGGCGGTCGCATGGACGACCTTCTTCTTACGCCGTGGTGTTCCCTTGCCGCCTATGCGGACTTGGGACTGCAGTTTTTTCAGCTTTTCGGTGTTCATTCTGGTATTTAACACGCGCTACCTGTCAATGGAAACACGACGCACTGTTTAGTATTGTTTTTGTATTGTATTTATTCGCTAACACACTGGTATTCCATGTAACTTGATCGTACGCACGTGTTTTGAACACCGGTTAGTTACAAAGGGAAAATGGTGGACTTGCGACAAGTTATTTCTGATTTTTGACGTCGTCATGTTGGTAGCGGTGCGGAAAATTCGTTTCGTTTTACGTTCATTTTCAAATATGAAATAATGATAATAGAGAAATAAATTGTTTGTTATTAAAATAAATTGTGTACAATTTTTTTATTAAACTAATTCATGTTATATTTAAATTTCACGAATTAAAAAAAAAAGTGATTTATATTTAAATATTTATAAAATGAAGGTACTAAACATTTTTAATAAATTAATAATTCATTATAATAAAAAATGTCATATAAAATTTATACTGACCATAAAAATTTAAGTCCAACTATTAAAATATAAGATAGTTGACAGATGGCGCTGAACAAAACCGAATATTTTGTTTACACTTCTGTTCTAATGTAATAGATGGCGTCGACAGTATCGAAACAGTGTAATACTTTAAGTAAAACACCATCACGGTTTCCCTTATAGTCTCATGTAAGAGGGAATATAACACAATATTTGCCCAATTTTTAAGACATTGCACATTGAGTGGCGTAACTAAACACCGCAAATTGCATTCCAGAGCGGAGAAATAAAAATAATTTAAATATTCTTGCGAGCTTTTCCCCGAGCGATCTTCACTCGAGGAGGTGAAATATTTATTATTTTCATTTTCCCATTCTGGCAACGAGAGAAAGCGCGGCGTTGAGTTCCGCTACTAAACAAGAAATTATTTAAAATTCAATGAAAAGTTGGAACTGAAAGAAACATTAGGTTCCCAGGTTCCGTCCACAATATGTAAGCATTGAGATGTTGGAATAAATGTTCAAAATATAATTTTGTAATAATGTAGAAGTATAATTTTGTAGGCAGAATATAAATATAATATAAGATGAGAGGCAGTGGTGGCTCAGTAGTACACCATCTGACTGTAACTACAATGACTGTAGGTTATTATTATATATAAATCATAAACACTTTTTTTTTATTTTTTATGGAAGAGACGGCAAACGAGCGTACGGGTCACTTGATGGTAAGTGATCACCGTCGCCCACGGCCCCGAGTAACTCCAGAGGAGCTACAGGAGCGTTGCCGTCCTTTAAGGTGGAAGGGCACCGGGGCCCGGCATTACCTAATGCGAAACGCAGTGGCCAAAGCCACTACTTAACGCCGGTCTTAAATGCCGGGGGTGGTAACAATCCGGTCGAGTCTGCCCATGCGTGTTGCCATTGCTGGCAACGTGACTCTACCACACACATTTTAGTCGCCTCTTAAGACACCATCAGTACCAGGGTGATCCTATTCTAAGCCGGGATCACACGGCAACACTTTTTCGCTCTTAAAAAAAAAGTAAAAAATTGAAAAAATATAAAAATGTTTTTTTTATTAAATTATTATAAAAGAAAGCCATTATTTTTATAATGAATTTAAATTAGGTAATATAAAAATGTCGATAATTTTATAATGAGTTACGGAGTGAAGGAGCTAGGACGTCTCAGTAACCTTTAATGTCAAGGTCCATCGTGGCTGAAAGGCACCAGTGATTGTAAACGCGACAAGTTGTGGGTTCGATCCCTTCTCGAAGAAATGAAATATTTAGTATATATATTCAAATTAAATATTTAATGAGTTATTTTTTTTGGTTTGGCAACAATGCGACTCGGCGTTAAGTTCCTTCACTAAAATTCGGCGGAAAGAGGAGAGTGTCTTAACATTAGGTTCCCGAATTCTCTCTGCCTACCCTGTTATGTGCGGGTTACAGCGTGAAGCTGAAAAATCCCTATATAGTATTGGTGCAAAATTGAAGCACATTGGAAACAGTAGCATAGTGTCTGACTTTAAACTCGACAGGTCGATTCTCACCTAAGAGGGGGAAATTAATTATTATTTTGTTCTGGTAACAAGGCGATGCGCGGTGTTGAGTACCGCCATACAACACGCTATAATATCTGAAAAATTGAGAGGAAAGTGGACAGTAGAGTTCCTGCTGTGCGGGCAAAATATAAAATAAATAAATTACAACACTAGCTACAACGCAAATAGAAATCGCATGTAAAAACGCCATTAAATTAACATATCTACGATTTATCAGTTAACCCGCTGGAAATGTAGTAATTTGACCATTTTATTATGCTAAAAAGAAATATCTTATAAATTATAATAATGTTAGTTAAAACAAATTTATTTCATAATTAAGTTAGTAAATTTCAATGTTACATATATTAATTTATAGAAATCGAGATAAGAAAATTAACTTTTTTCTTATCTTCAAATCTTTGAACTTTATATGGAACGTGAGGTCTTACACGCGGCTTCGTCCGCGTGACAAAATGAAGAAACAAATAAAACAGAGCGTTGCCAGATTTTATCTCTGGAAAAGGCGGGATTTTCAACCGTGTTATGTTACGAGTCATTATATTGAAAAGGAAAAATAAATTTATTGTTATATTTTATTAACAACCCTTTCATTTCGCGAACTTTTGGACTTCCCCTCGTAAGAAGTCTAATTATTTAAAGCGAAAAATAGAAAAGTATAGTACTTTTGTAACTTATACATTGTTTAATAATAGAGCAATACAGAAAATTACGACGGATATGACCTTATATGGTAATAGTAGACATCTAACCTATATATCGTACAATAACTTATGATTTATAAATATCTTTTGAAAGGACGTGTGGGTGATTCATAATTATTTATATGTAAAGTTTTTTTTTAATTTGTATAAAAGTAGCTACATTTTTTATTCCACTGGTTATGTCTATTTTATTAAATTTATGTTAAACTATTTATTTACTTTAAAGTTATGTTAAACATTTGTTATTTTGTATATAAAATTTATATAAAAACATATTACATTTTGTATATAAAATTTATATAATATTTATATAAAAACAACATTTATACATTACATGTTGATAGTAGTTATAGATTTTTAGAAAAGGTAATAAATTATTAAGAACGATAGGATTTTCTCAAATATTGTATATTTTAAATTAATCAAATTCAACCGAATTAATCGTGTATATTGAGTTATATAAAAATTGACACTGGTACAATAGAATATTTATATTTAAACCTTTGGTAATAATTCTTTTATTTTATATTTTAACAATTAGAAAAATACAAAATTCATTCTGTCTACATATTAACTATTTTTTCACTATTACTTTTTATTTAATTTTATTCGGAAGACAACAGCAAATACATCAAAATATAACTAGACACCATTTACTCGTATATGTCTCCGCTTATATAAATCTAAATGCTTGCTTCAGAAATTATTGTAAGGTAAATTATCGTAATACACAAAACACAATAAGAGAGAGAAAAAGAAATTGAACCTTTTATATAAAAAAACATACCAAATGTAAAATATGTATGATATATTTATATAAGTACATTTCAATCAAGTATATCAATAAGCTATACCGAGTCTACATTCTACCATGGAGAAGTCATACGTAGTTTTCTGATAGTATTAAATAGATCGAAGTCAATAACAAATATGTATACGCACAACACCCATTTCTATAAAATTATAGTTAAATATAAATTTAAAACCACTCAGTTATTAAATATAAACGCATTAACATTATATACGTTAATGTTTACAGCATTACTAAATGCACTCCGAAATGGCGGGAAATAAAGCTGTCATCAGTTCCTCTTCGAGCCGTCAAATCGATTTTGACAGTTATTAATATGCCCGAGTCGATAGTAGATTGAATCGATACAATCGCTAAAATGTTTCGAGTTCGCGATCACTTAGTATACGTGATGACAGATGGACAGTTCTGGAAGAAAGTGGATTAATTTAACTAATAAGGATGTTTTCTCAATCTACATCTATTCTGAACTAAAAAACCTAGTGTTAAGGCACTTCGTAACGTTTCCACCAAGATTGAGGCATTGCGTGTTGAGTGGTAGAACTCAACGCCATGCGTTGCCTTGTTACCAGAGCAAAAATAAATATATATATTGAATATTTCATATTTAACTTCTACAAGTGGGGTTTCAACCCAGAACCTATCCTTTACAGTCACAAGCTTTTGCCTCTGCAACAAGATAGACTTCAACAAGGATGATCCTTCCTTTAATTAAGCATTTGTTGTATTGCATTGGTTTTTTTTTTATTTTTTGTATTTTTTTTGGTATTTGTGGATATATTGTATTAAATAAATAACATTTACCATTTTTCTTCGAAAGAAAAATAAATGATACCAAGTAAAAAATGTGATGTAACGGCCCCGAGATCTGTAGCCGTTTAATGTATTAAAATAGTGAAAGTGAAAAAAAAAGGATTTTTTAATAATTTACCGAAACAACTTTTTTTCGTAACAGTACGCCAGTGACTAATAAACTAATGCATTTATATTTAGGACGCGTTATTGGTTTTTTATTATACTTCAGTTATCTTGTTTTATTCAATAAACACAGTTGAGTGGCCATCACGTACAGAGGTAAAGCTAAGAGAAAATAAATATCTTTACATTACCACAGTGTATAAATCAAAACTCATAAGCCAGAAAAGAGTGCTCATTGTTAGTCATTTTGTTTATTACAACCTTTATTGATATTACTTATAAGATATAGAATTTATGTACTTTAAATAAAGAAATTTGACGCAAACGGTTTCTTTTGTTTATTTTGTCTCAATAATAATGTTATGCCGATCTAAAAATGTTTTTGTTTCATAATCTTTGCAAAATAGCTGTTTTTAAATTTGTATCTGGGATTTGATATTTAGAAGCTAAGGGATTAATTACAAGTTACACTCAAAAATATTATATGGTAAATTAATAAATGTGATAATTCTTAACTATTAAATTGATTATGTGACGAAACATAATTTGGGATATTATGTAACAAACTTTAATAAAAATTTTATTACTATCCCATGTTCCATTATGTATCGACAAATATGGAAGGAATTGAATCCACAAAAATCGTACTATTCTAAGCCTTGTAGATAAAATATGCCTAGTGTCACTATTACTTAAACGTTAAGTGTAATTTTGTAAAATAATTTAATATACATATAATCATTATGCAAAATAAAGATACAATTTTCTAAAATTATAATTTACTATACTTATTTTTACTATTATCAAAACAAAAAGCACAACATTCCCATAATAAAAAACGCCGCAGAAATAAATCCCAGTCAATTCAAAACTAAAAAAAAAAACAAATGTCTATGACAATCATCAAATCTTTTTTACATTTCCCGCCCAATTAATCAGCGACATCTTGTATACGTGTGTCGTTAAAACAATTAAGCTTTATCGTCGTCATTCTGTCGTTTTAGAATGGAAAAAATGGTTTTTAAAATTAAATAATTTACTTAAAACTAGCCTTTATTAATAGATTGTTGATTTGTATATTTTTAAATCGTATAGGAAGTGTCTTTTTCGGTTTTTATTTTAATTATGTGTTGAAGTGATATTTATACTTAAATAGTGTTGTCACATATGGTCGTTTGTTTTTAGGCGTCGCGGTGAATTCCGTACATGGCGGGATAGGTAGAGGTAACTTAGTAACCTAGTGTTAAGACACTCTGTTCCACTTCCCATTTTTCGCCAAATTTGAGGCGAGTTAAGTAAGTAATAGTTGTAAATAAGATTAAGCTTTTTCCATTTCATTCCATTTATCGAACCTATAACCTGTCATATTTTCAGTCTTACTTCAATATGATCGTCTTGTTTTTGAAAGTTTTTTTATTAGGTTGTCTTTACTGTTGCCAATAATGTAATCTAAGAAACTAATTTTAAATGAAACAAATTTAACCGGATCGCGTATATTTATTATTGTTTTTTTGAAACGGTCTACTACAACAATGTGTTCGGAAGGTAAGGTTTCAAAGATGTACAGTAAATTATTGTACAATATACGCTATTAATCCGGTTGAATTGATTTTGTTAGAAAAGTGAAATAATGGCGTATATCAAAGATTATTACCTAAGAAACTGATCTTGACCTATTTGTATTGACTCTATCGTCACGAAACTAGGTCGTTTCTTCTACATTTCTTCGTTCTGGTATCAAAGCAAAGCGCGGCGTTGATTTCCGCCACGCAATGCCTCAAATTCAGCGGAAAGTGGGGAACAGAAGTGGAATGGAGTGTCTTAACTTTAGGTTCCCAAGTTCCCTCTGCCTACCCCGCCATGTCCGGGACACAGCGTGAAGCTGAGGAGGAGGACCTATTTGTCTGTACCGTTAGTACTAAAAAATATGAAAGTGTGAAGAGAGAAGTTAGTCTAGTTATATTGCTATTTAATGATTAAGATAATGTCGATTAAGATTTCACTTAATTAAATTTAATATTTTATATCTCTTCTTTTATTTTTTTTTCGTTATTCATAATAACGGTGACACACAGAAATATGTTTCATATAGATAATGTCTTTGATTTTCGCGATTGTTACACATTTTAAATGAAACACTTTTAACCGGATTAATCGCACATATTGAGTGGTAAACATTTTTAAAACACCAACGTTTCGAACACTTTGCAGTAGTCCGTGGTCACGGATAGACTGAGGTGGCGTTCGTCATTAATCGACAATATATGCGATTAATCTGGTTAAAAGTGTTTCATTTAAAATGTTTCATATGTCCTATTAGTACAGTTTACTACGTAAAATGTACGATATTTTTTATTATATTCATTACATACTTTTAAGAATATTTAACGTAATAAGTAAAAGACGATAATATCTTAATCTGTTAAGAGGAAATCGTTAGAGCCATAATTTTGACACACGACCGTTTAATCTTTTAAGGCGCAAAAACCGTTACACGTGACAAATTGTTTTTAATCTGTATTTTTTGTACTGGGGATTTGTTTATGACTTAATTATGTTAGCTTCACACATTTAGGCCAGAGAGTTGGAAGAAAAATGTTTATTATTTTCAATTATATTTTCATATCAAAATGTTTGTTTTAATTTTTTTTCAGCTTCACCCTGTAACCCGCATAAAGCCAGGTGGGCAGAGGGAACACTGAGATCTTTATTTCGTTCCCCACTTTCCATTTACGTACCTTACCAGACTTTTTCTTTGAGTTGGGATCGAATCCACAACTTGTCGCGTTCCTTGCATGTTCAGTCCGCACAATCACACGCTTGTGCCCCTGTGCCGCGACAGACTTGAAATTAAATTAAAATTAAATAGAATAAGATGATATTTAGTCTCTTAGAAGTAATTTAATTATATTCAGTTAGATTATACTTATTATATTAATAATAATAAGAACTAGAAACGTAAATTATAATAACGTATACAAATTGATATTAATAATTTACTATGATTCTATATCACAATGAAAATTTGTTGGCAGCTTTTTCTTGCAATTTATGATATAAATATGGAAGTAGTTATAATTTAATAATTATTAAAAAAACACCTTTAAACATGAACATGATAGCTTATGAAATTTGGTGATAATCATATTGCATAAATCTTTTTTTTATTTATTTGAACTAACGACCTTTCTTCATAGAACGGTATATATCAGAAACACTCATTAGTTATCTAAACAGGTCGGATTAAGAGGCTTAAACGACCACCCAAATCTGACAGATGTCACTGCGGCATGTCTGAACATTTTTTTTTTAAATTCCTTACATCTGTGTTAAACGGTATTCAGCTGAAATGCCAAATAATAACATTACGTCAATTGAACTAAAATAATGTATATTAAAAGCCGTACGAGTCCGTCATGGCGCATTGGCACAGTGTCAGAGTGTGACGTGACGGTTGTGGTTTCGATTTCCACTAAGGTGAATACATTATTTAATTTCTTTGATCGAGAATTAGGGGAAGTGGGAAATGGACTAACAAATTCACTAACCACTAAATACTGACTAACACTAGGTTCCTTCTACCTTTCCAAAAAAGAGGCGTTTAGCTTATCACGTAATATTATTAAGAATCACAAGCTCATTTATCCTAGAAAATGCAATAACATACGACACTACATAAAAAATCTTTTAATAAGAAATATTATAGACAGATACATCTAGATACAAGTATGCAAAACTTTAAAAATAACAATTGAATTGCTCAATAACGATCAACGGGTCACCAACAACGGGAGCGCGAATCGAAAACCTAAAAAAATCCAAAATAGAAAATCCAATTGCAGTTTCCGTGTGATAGAATAAAGGAATACATTCAATCTGCCATCGAAACTAGAACTCGGGTACGATTTGCTAAAACAATACACCTAACCTTTTTTTGTTGTATATTGAAATAGATAGTTGCTCTTTTATATATTTTTATTTTCGTTCAATAGCTCTTGTTTGTTTAGGCTGTATCTATTAAGGTCTTAGCGTGTTCTCGAAAGTCTATTTTCTTGTTTTATAAAGGCTTTACATAGCGTGGATGAACTATTTGATATAGAATTGGACAAAAAATATAAATAAAACAAAATTTAAATAAGATTTTTTTTAATAATCTATTATTATTATTATTTGAAATAAATAAATGGAGTAAAAACCAGTCAACAAAGTTTAAGACTCTTAGGGAACCAAGTATTGAGTCTCCCCGTACTCTATGCATGTTTCGCCCACTTACAAAGTAACTCAACGCCACGCTCTGTCTTGTTTAAAACAGCGAGGAAATTAACATAATTAATTGCTCATTCACTATCCCGCACATAGCAGGATAGGCAGAGGGAACCTGGGAACCTAGTGTTAGGACACTCCGTTCCACTTCCGATCCCCACTTTAATAACATAGTTAATTGCGCTGGTTGATAATCGAACCGACTTCACCAGTCTAATATAACTTTTTAAATTATACAAAACATTATCTATATACTCGTACAAACACAATTTATATATTTTATCTGTGGCTACATAGAAATTGGTTGAATTTTTTTTCAACAAATCTCATAGAATGACGCCTCTGGGAGCGATTGCGAGCTCAAATATCGGATATTGTTTCCGAACGGATTACACTACGCCCGAGGTTTTGTTTAGTTTATTTATTACTTTTTATGTGAAACACTTTAATGTAAAATATATTATATATTTTATTATACTTTTAACGCATATATAGGTGTGGGCATAGAAAATATAGTATAAGATATTAATATATACTTTTAGGGGCCTGTATATGGGCATAAGCGTGCGACTATAAACACGACAGGTTGTGAGTTCAATCTCATGTTAAAGGACTTTTACGTTGTACATTACTCTTCCGTATCAGACTGACATTGTTTTACTTAATAAACATAATTTAACAGTCCCAATTTGAGTATATTAAATATTTAATATTTTAGTGTCTTGTGTCTGGTAACAATGTAAAGCGCAGCGTTGAGTTCCGTCTCTCAACAAACTATGTCTAAAATTCGGCAGAAAAGGGGAGAACCGAGTGTCTAAATACTAGGTTCCTAAGTTCCCTCTGCCTAGAATACCATGTACAGTATACAGAGTATGGAATATCTTAAAAGACATTGCAAAGCATATATGTATGTACATACTTACATATATGAAATAAGTTAACGATAGTTTATTTAACAGTTGTGAATACCCAATTTATTTGATGTTTCAAACAAGGCCCCTGCCGGTAGAAGGAATACATAATGATGCCACAGGGACAGATCGGTAAATAAATTGTAATAGGATATTGTTATCTATGAAGCCTATTTTAAATATTATTCTTTTACTTCCTTAGCTTCAGGTTTACTATTATATGAGAGATACAGCATAGTTTTGACAGTGGGAACACAAATTTTGAATATATTTCATAAGCGTTTCGTGAGGTGGATATTTTATGTATTTTATTCATAGTAAATATAAGTTTCAGCTTCACGCCGTATCTCGAACTAGGCAAGGTAAGCAGAGGGAACTTAGGAACCTGGTTTTAGGACACTTTGTTCGTTAACCAGTTTGCGTAGATTTTGAGGCATTGCGTGTTGTTAGGCGGAACTAAACGCCGCGTTTTGCCTTTTTACCAGAGCCAAGAAATGAAGACATTAATTATTTTTTTAAAAATCAGTAAAAATATATTAAATAACTCTTATCCTCGAGTGGGAATCAAACCCACAAGCTGTCGTGTTTACAGTCACACGATAAATTATAAATGTGAAATCGTAAAAAATTGCGGTAAGTAAATATATATTTTTTACTTCTACATAGCAGTTATTTACAAAAATCTAATATATGTTCATAGACACAAATTTCAAATAACACTTTTATTATCTGTGGTTTTTATCGTTTTCTCTAGTCCATTTTAGTTTTACGGGCGGCCATATTGAATAGAATTGGCGGGAATACGTTTCGCATTGCTCTCGAGTCTGTTGTGTTTACAATTGTTTTCAATTTCTAGTTTATAAAAGAAAATTAAATGTAAATAACGATGCTAGTGTATTTTCCAAGATATTTGTTAATATTCAATATTATTTTGAATGCTAAAGTTTACATTAAATTAAGTATAAAGTAGTTAAATTAAGTATAAAGTTATAAAATTATTTAATACTAGCGACCCGCCTGCGGATTCTCTCGCTTGTATCACCTACACAATTTATTTTTTTGATCTATGTACAATAAAATAAAAATGGTTTGATCATATTTATTTTTTTATTTGTTCACTTTGGATCAACTCGCAATGCCTCGAATTGGGCAGAAACTGAAGAACAAAATAGAATATTCTTACTTTACCAATGTAACAGACACAGCGGGAAGCCGAAAATGAATTTGATATCTACGTTTTGTTTGTCTTATGTCAAAAAAAGTAAACGGAGTGTTGACTATCGCGTAGGATACATGAGGTAAGCAAAAAAATGCAATGTATCTTGTATCATCATTCGCCTGTTATCATTATATGTTATTAATTATTTTATTTTTGGAATAAAATATTAAATGTGTTTAATCAATGACAACACTTAAAACTTCACTTGAATTTCACCAAACCTAAAAATTTTATAATTAAAAAAAAGTCACATCTTTTGGGAAAGATTTGAAATACAAAAAAATGAACTTATTTATTTACTTTAAAATAAAATGAGTGCAAAGTGCAACAAAACTGTACGAAATCTATCGCTTAGGTCTTAGGATTTATTATGTCGCGGCGAAATTGCTTGCGCCAATAAATTGCGATTGGGTGTATCGTGTTACATGTTGAGTTGGTTTTCGGTGTAACTGAATGTGTTATCCTTTGTTGTGTAAATACGAAATTTAGTTGGAATAGTATATTTTGTGTTTATACTTATAGTCTAGGGTGGATCAACTATAATATTGTTAAAATGCTAAGCGCAGCATTGAGATCTGTCACTCAACACGTAAACACTTCAAATTTTATGTAAATTGAGGAACGGAATGGACTATCTGAACTCTAGGTTCGCAAATTCCCTCTCTAGATCCAGTGATAAGCTGCATGGAAGATCTGTCCAAAACCGTATAGCTAAGCGGCACTTTATATATCTCTGTAAATAATACACAATAACACATAATAGAGTTCTCAAATCAACATATTTATTGACCAGTCTTATCAGGTACATAATTGTCAGATCAAATATCGAAATATGTTAATCATCTTTAAAATAAATGGGGAACGGAAGTGGAACGGAGTGACTTAACACTAGGTTCCCGGGTTCCCTCTGCCTACCCTGCCTCGTGCGGTATACAGCGTGAAGCTATAAAAAAAATCTTTAAAATAAACATATTAAAACAAAAACACTTCTAAATACGGTTTTACCCCGTTTACTGTCCAAAACCGTACACTACATACGATTTTGCCCCAGCATTCACACCACACATTTAGTGCACAAAAAATCGTCAAGATCATCGGAATCATATCCTGTACAACATTCATGGGCCCAACCATTACAGAGGAAAGTACATAGTACCCAACCATCATCCATACGACTTTCAGCATATTTCTCAAGGCGGTATAGACAAAGATCATAATTATCTCCAATTTTACTTTTTACTTTATTTTTTTTTTTTCTTGCTTGCTTCGGCACTGTTTGACCTGCACAAAAAAATATTTTAGTATATTAGGGTATAATCGTGCACTAATCGGTTTTACCCCGTACGGTTTGCCCCAAGGTAACCTCAAACAAACATTTAGCTCACCATAAAAAACAACTGATAAATTTGGTTAAAACAAACACTGAATACAATGGTAGAGACTCATACGATGATATCTTAAATTACGTACTTACATTGAATTCCATTTACAGTATACACTTACAGTAGTTCATTTTCTGTAAAAATTGATCACATCACCCGAAAAACAATAAACTTGTGTAGTTTTGCAACAAAGATGGCGGCACTAATAAGTTTTTGTCGACAAATGGCTCTCATTGGTAGATCACATTGACAGAAGTTCAAGCGGTAAATTCAAACAACCTGCAGTTTTAAGGGCACCATACGGTTTTACCCCAGTATTTTTAGTATTTTTTTTGGACGGGTCTGCCCTACCTATATTATATTAAATTCATATATACCATATAGAGGCTTTTACTTGATATAACTGTTTTTGTAAATTCTACTAAAAATTACCACTGGTTCCAATCATTAATGGCCCGTGTGAACATCAACTGCGTGTAATTCCACAAATTATCAACAAATAGGTGTTTTTATTATTAAAGAATTTAGAACATTTCGCAAATCAGATATTTCAAAACATTAAAAAAAAACTCTTTCAGGCGGCTCTTGACGATACAAAGGTGCAGGCCATCGTTGTCACCGTTACTGTTTCAAATAATACTGGTATTTGCATCCAGTTCTTTAATTCAACAACCAAATGATAATCTTGGATAAGATTAGTCAAAGCTTTTCGCTATTAAACCCTTAATTTGTTTTGTTACCTTCATATTGTATCCCGCACATGCCAAGATAAGCAGAGGAAACTTAAGAACCGTAGTATTAAGAGACTCCGTTCTGTATCCCATTTTCCAAATTTGATACATAACGTATTGAGGGGCGCCGCACTTTGGCTTGTTACCAGAGTTAGGAAATTAGAATATTAAATATTTCATTTCCTCGAGCCTTTACACACAGTCCTGTTGCTACGACAGGGCTCACCTTGATCTACAACAAAAAAAAAATACTTAATTCGCACAATGACAGTCGCATTGACATCCCACATGATCCAAGTCCAAATATTTAGATAATTTATTTTTCTCTGCCTTAACTAGATAAACGTCTCGTCACTTGGTCTAATAGCACTATAGTATACCTGTTTTTAATAAAACTGATCCTAGAAGTGGAAATTACAGCTACTTTCAAGCACAGACATAGCATTGTTCTTATAGTAGGGTACTTCCAAGTACATAGGGTTATACCGATGATCAAGTTTATCTTAGCTTGATGGAATCAACCAAGATTCTTGCTCTTGGCTTTTTGACTCTTGGCTTATCTTCTTCTCAAAGGAAATAAGAGTAAGGCCATCTAACAGCTACTGCATATTGTCGTCCATCTTGAGGGAAAAGAAAATAAACACTGTATACGTATAGAGGCTGCAGATTGCAGTTGGGGAGTACCTAGACTACTAGTAGCTGAAATGCAACTTCACATAATACTATTAAAAAATTAAGCAACCGTTAGTAGCCACATAAGGTAGCCACATAGGATCTGGACATTTTAACTCAAACAACCACCAATCACAAAATAATTACCATCGCAATAATAGTATTTAAATTTTATTTGACTAACAAAAATAAATTAACTACAGTTACATTGTTAATTAGAGTTATATTTAATGAAAAAGTTGCGATGTTTATATATAAAATCATCCAATTATATTTATTTGTATTGATTTAAAGGCACAAAAATTATAATTTTATCGAGGCCTGTTGTGGTGCAGCGGCACAAGCATGTGACAGGTTGTGCGATCGAGCCCCACTCAAGGAAATGAAATATTTCATATTTTCAAATTAAATGTTAAATGTTTTAATTTCTTCGCTCTGGTAACAAGGCAAAGCACGGCGTTGAGTCCCACCACTTAACACGCAATGCCTCAAATTCAGCGAAAAATGGGAAGCGGAAATGCAATGGAGTGTTAACACTAAGTTCCCAAGATCCTTCAGCCTACCCTACCGCGGGATACAGCGTGAAGCTTAAATAAAATTATAATTTTATAATAAAATTATTCACATAGTTATTTCGACAAATACCCTCTCACTTCACCTACGTTGTCTACTCTACCTACACACTTTCTAAGTCCCGTTGTATCGTTTGTGCGTCAGTTACTCAGTGACTATTTATAAAAGGAGAGAGGACATAGTTATAATGTCATTTAATAAATCCACTTAAAAGTTCTAATTCTTAGAGTGTTAGCAACATCGTATCTAAATCCCTACAGCACGTGACTAGATCAGTAAACGAGCCATTACTGCGCGAATGTTCGGCGTGCTACGGCGTGTTTTAAAATATATATAGGTATCTAGTTTTATTAATAAATAACTGAAATTAAATAGACATATTTAAGTAATTTAAATAATTATATATATTTATAATTTAAACCCTGATATAGGATAGGTAGAGGAAACCTTATTGTAAGTTGAGACCTCGTTGTTCGTTACTTTATTATTTAAATAACAATAAAATAAATAATATATTTTTTTTTGTAAAAATATTAGAGCTCTGGGCCTTCCCTTAGGTCTCTGGTCTTAAAATCTTACAAATAAGAAAAATCTTCGAAGCAAAGTTCTAGAGGCTATGCTGTTATGCCATTTTAAATTAGTTTTACTTTATTTAATTATATATTTTTTCGTGACTAAATTAGTTTTAGATTAGAGACAGATTGTAGATTCAATCGTCATTCAAGGAAATTAAATAATAATTTGCTTTGTTATCGGGCAAAGTGCATAGTTGACTTCCGCCATTTAACACGCATTGCCTCCAAAATTCAGTGAAAAAAGAGTATCTCAAAACTACGGTGAATTGAAATGACACCTATAATACCTATCAGTGGGTGAATGAAGATTGAAGAAGAAGAAAAATTAATAAATAACAAAATAAACATTTAGTAGCATATTTAGTTCAGTTATTCATAATTTCTAAAACGAAAATAATAATTATAATTATCCATAAACTGAACCCCTGTATAATCTGTGTGTAAAACAACATAACACTAATGCAAATAATCGGCCAATCAGAATCAACCGTTCTCTGTGTGCGTGCAAATAAGGAGGGGACTTTGAACGGGCAATTAAACTTTAACGTAGTCATTATGATCTGATGGTTATAGTTAACTAGATAATAACCGTGGATTTACTTACTTTTTTAAAGATGGCCGCTTTGCTTTAGTGAAATGGTTAATGAAGTACATTAGTTTTACGTTATGTATACAATTTAAAAATTAAATAAAGAGTGTATGCACATATTTAAATAATTGCTGAAATTCAAGAGATTTTTTTGTTAGAGGCCTGTCGTGGCGCAGCGGCACATGTGACTGTAAACGATAGATTGGTGGGTTCGATTCCCACTCGAAGATATTACATATTTAATATTTTCAAATGAAATATTTAATATTTTCAAATGAAATGTTTAATATTTTCAAATGAAATATTTAATAATAATTCTTTGCTCTGGTAATAAGGCAAAGTGCGGCGTTGAGTTCCAGCACTTAACACGCAATGCCTCATATTCGGCGGTAAGTGGACAGCGGAAGTGGAATGGAATGTCTTAACGCTAGGTTCCCAAATTTCCTATGTGTACTTTGCCATGTGCGGGATACAGCGTGAAGCTAAGTAAGTGAGTAAGTGATTTGATATTATTGCTGGAATAAATACTTATTTAGATTAATGTAAAAACCATTTTGTTGACAATGGTGTTTGCTTTGATATGTATAGTTTTAACTTTTTAAATTTTGAATAAAGCTAAAAGTCACTTATGATTGAGATAAGTGACAGTTGTTTTTTTTTTTTTTTTCAAAAAATAATTAACTAAATTCAAATATATTAGCAGCATTATATTAATTTATTCCTAAATGAGAAATATGTTAAATTGTATCACTCAAATTACGTTAAAAAGTAATATACATTGATTGGTTCATTTTTAACAATAACATATGAAAAATAGAAATTAAGGTAATTATCAGTAGTACATTTGTTTGCTAATCCGTGTATATAATTTTATTAATGCTGTTTCATTATAATTTAGACTAAACTGACTTAGAATGGATGATTTAAAATTGTAGCTATATATATATATATATATATATATATATATATATATATATATATATATATATATATATATATATATATATATATATATATATATATATATATATATATATATATATATATATATATATATATATATATATATATATATATATATATATATATATATATACATTTGATAGTTATTTTTATTGTTGACAGTAAAAGTTATCTGTATCTTTTGTATTTAAAAATAATATAATATAATATTTTGTAAAGTTAATATAATTAAACAAAAAGCCCGTTCCAATTTTCGTCCAAAGACGACCTATTTTACAAAAGATAAATTAAAATATTAAATTAACAGATTATATATAAAATAATATAAATTGTCACGTGTTTAAGTTTAAAATTAAGTAATTCACAATAACAATCCTCCATCATGCCACAAAGATAATATCATAGAAAATTGCGCTATGTAAATTTCTCAAGCCTTATCTCAGGGAAAATCAATAGAGCCTTCCTCCAGACTGAGAAGGATATATACATAAATACTAATGTCAGAAAGAGATGGAATCACCCCTTCCTATCTATTTGAGGCTGGGAAATTAGATCAGATAAATGTATTTCCATTTTGTACTTTATTTTTACTATAATAAAGTATTTTTTGGTATATCCTTATAATATTTGTTACATTTTCATTTTGTGTTACCCTTTTAAATGAATTTCAACTCTACAGTTAAAATGAAAGAGTTATTTTTTACTTATTAACGTTTATATTACTTGTGTAATTGGTAGTGATTTTATAATAGTGATAAATGGCGTGTATGAGTTTAATTTTAGTTCATATAATGTTTTATTAGCAACAGTTAGGGTATAACGTCGGGTAATTAGCTTTGGTTTGACAGTTCTCGTTGTAAGGGTCGCTACTTACGTATATACTGCTTTTTATAACATATATTAATATTTCCCACTATTCGTTAATATCTTGTTGTTTTTATTTAAACAGTGTACTTTATCTTAGCAGATCAAATGAAATAAATAAGTGTTGTATATGAACCTGCACCTCCGTCATACCGCATCCGTCTTATCGATTTACAACTAAGCTGTTCCTAATTGACATTGCATACGGGACAAAAAGAGTTCGTTTTTAATTATTTTCTTAGTAAATAATTGCGTATTGTGTAGCTCCGCAGCTGAGTTAGATAATCATTCCGCCGATCGGAGAACGATCCCACCACCACTCTGGCTATATACAGAATTTGTTCTACTGCGTCTCAGAGACTTTATAGAAATGTTTTAAAATACTATAGTAGAAATTTAGAAATGTATTAAAATAATATTAAAATGAATTATTCTCGTTGTCCAGCTCTGGTAACGCCATTGAGCACCACGTCTAGTACACCCAATAATTATAAATTCAATCTCTTGTAGACAAAGCACGGCATTGAGTTCCGACACTCCACATGTAATGTCTTCTCTAAAATAAGAAGGTACATGGGAAACAAAGTACCTTAACACGAGGTTCCCTCTGGCTACCCTACATGCGGGATACAGCGTGAACCCAGAGCAAGCACCAAAAGCAAGTTAAATTATAATAAAATATATAAGTAATTGTATGTGAAATATAAAACGTTCTTAGTATATATCTTTATAATAAGGCTATAAATAAAACAAGTTATCTACAATCGTGGAATATGCGCATTCAATCAAAATAACGCAATGTTACAAATTCACAAGTCGTTAAATCAAGAAGCGAACCAACAAGATTCTATAATAGAGTCGAATGTACTGATATCTATTCGGTTTTAAAACTTTAAAGGAAAAAAGCTGTATCCCGCTAAACGGGATATATTTTCACATTGTATCCCGTTTAGTAGGATACTGCGTGAAATATGCAGATGAAATTTAATATTAAGACACTCCGTTCACTATTTTTGGAACATTATTAAATATATTGCGTGGATTTTCAGAAATATACGCCATGCTTCGCTTTTTAGTGTACCTATGTAGAAAATATCAATAATTTCACATTTACAGTCATATAAAGTTTCTGAACCACGATGGCCTGAGCATTAGAAAATAAAGTGAATTTGCTATTTATTTAATATTTAATTGTTCTATTCAGCTATGCTATTCCTGCATATTGCTGAATAGGCAGAGTGAACTTGGGAACCTTGTGGTAAGATGATAAGACACTCCGATGTGATTGGCGGAACTCAACTCCGCGCTTTTCCTTGATACCAGAGCGAACGAATGAAAAATTAAATATCTAATTAAATATCTAATTAAAAAAATTAAATATCTAATTTGAAAATATTAAATATTTTTTTCCCTCAAGTAGGCATCGAACCCACAACATAGCGCGTTTACAGTCACACGCTTGTGCCCCTGCGCCATAACAGGCCGCGTACTTGCTTATATAATACACCTTATTTTATTTCTAGCCATAAAATATGCATGCATTAGAATTTGCATAATCCAAAACACTTACTGAACTGAGAAGGAAAGCTTGGGTGAAGGTCGGATTTATTCAAAGTAAGACTTTTAACACTTATTTGATATATTAACATAATTGTTTAGTTCGTTTTATATTCATATGTGGCCGTGGTGGCACTTTTATAATAGTTGCTGATAAAATACGTTAATGAAACATACTTTTAAAAATAAATATTTTATATTTTCATTTGTACGCTCTGGTTACGAGCTAAACTGCGGTGTTGAGTTCCGCCACTCAACACGCAATGCTTCTAGAATTTGGTAGAAAGTGAGGAACGGTGTCCTAATTTGGATCGGAGAGACGGAAGCGGATATAGCGTAAAGCTAAATAATTTAATTGTTATTAGAAGTGGACATTTAATCTAAATTAAAGCTTAATTGGAAATTGAAAATTGATTCTAATTGAGCTGATGATTTCATATACACTGAAAAAGTAACAAGGTAAGTTAATTGAAAGCTTGCAAACACCCTTTTCTATCTAAAATTCCACAAGTGCTATAGAACGTTCTCGGAATTATGGTACCTACGTAGGTAGGTACCATAATTCTGATACCTACTTACATACTTACCTACCTAACCTAAAGTACATACCTACTTACTTACTTACCTACCTACCTACCTACATATCTATAAGGTTACCTGTAAGAGATGACTAATAGTGACAAGGTCCTTTGGATACTACTTCTATATCTACCTATCTACTTTCTTACCTAACCACTTACTTAACTATCTAAATGACACTAAACTCGAGAAGTTTCTTATTAACATCTGAAAAGTTTCACTGTTCAGGTCCTTACTCCATCAACGGACCAGCTTGTTGATACCATATTATTGTGTTATAACCTAATCTATACATAAATACCAATTTATGATGATACAATTTTTATAAGAGCTACAAGCTACAACCAATTTAATTTTAGTAAATACTTTGAATTCGTTCGTTAATCTTTAAAAAGAGTATTTGGAACTAGTGAAGTTTTATATTAGTTTCATATATCGTGCGCAAGCGCAGACGTTTTCTAGCCGTATGTTTCCACGACGAGTTCCCGCCACCGTACCTCGATATCGATAATTTGACTCGCAAATATCGTTTGTAGCGACTAGCGGCCCAACACTAACTTATCGCGATAAATATCGATGAAAAACGGCTTATATTTGGTTAAAGCTTTAAGAGGATTGTTCACTGTCTCCTTTTAGTAAATAAATATATTGTGCTAAAAAAAGGGTAGTATAGTAGCAAAAAGGGATGTATAGTAAGAACCAATAGTAGAAATTGAATGTTTATATATTACTTAATAGTTCACTTTCATGTTTTTCCCGCATAACATGGCAAAAAGGACCTGTGTACATTCTGTTCCTCATTTTTGAGGTATTGCATATTGAGTGGCGGAACTCAACGCCGCGCTTTGAGAGAGAGAGAGAGAGAGAGTATGTTTATATATGGTTATTAATTAATGTTTATATGTTAATTTAATCTGTACATTGATGGCCATTTTATGCGTTATTCTTTTCCAAAGGTAGCTTGGAAAAGATCATTCGTTTCATACTTTATCTACTGATTTTAAGTATTGAGATTTGTAATTTCCTTTAAACTATTGTAGAACACTCCTCCAACTATAAATAGAATTTACAATCCAAAAATATAGGGAAGCAATAAGAGAAAATTAATTGAAATATCAACAGGAACGCAAAGAAATGTTTTTGTTGTATATTTCACGAAAACAAAGTTTCCTAAGGACTGTCGTAGCGCAGGAGTAAGCGTGCACCTGTAATCGCCGCAGGTTGTGGATTCGATACCCTCTTGATTAAAGAAAGGGAAATTAAATATTCAATGCTTTCATTTTATCGCTCTGGTAACAAGGCAAAGCGGACGATCGTTAGCTCAACACGTAATAGGTACCTCAAATACGGCGATGAGTGTGAAACGGAAGCGTCTTAGTAGATACGGAACGTTCCCAAGAAAGGTTCCCAAGTTTCCTCTGTCTACCCTGCCATGCCAAGCGGGACACAGCGTGAATCAGTAAAAAAGTTATGAGTTACCATAACTAAATACATAGCGGTTATGTTACTTTTTTATTTATCAACCTTTAAAAGAACGCTAAGTATTGATGGAAGGTTGCCAGAATATATTACCAGATTAACGCCAACAATCGTACCGACAAAGACATAAATTTATAAAAATATACTATTTTGGGCCCCATTAAATTAATAAACGTTCTCTAGAAAATGTTTTTTTATATACGTTCCATGTACAGACAGCGATCAGTTACAGATTTATTATATGTATAAACATAAGTGTAAAAGTACTTTAACATTAATACATACAAACCCAAAGACAAGCAGAATCGCGACACGTCCGCGTGATTGACGCGATGCGAAAAAGACAAGGCTGGAGCCCCAAACGCAAACAAAAGCATGTTCTTGTTTTAGTTTATAACTGTACAACGCTAAATAAAGGCTTGTTGAAGGAATGTTGTCGGAAAAAGAGAGTGGACTCTTTCTTTTTGTCACACTTGTCTGATCAATTTGATCTTCATTTTATGTGTGACGGCGACAGGTTAGAATCCTTGTGTTGACTGATCTGGATTTTGTCTTTACTCAGCTTCACGCTGCATCCCGCACATGGCAGGATAGGCAGAGGGAACTTGGGAACGTAGTGTTAAGACACTCCGTTCCACTCCCGTTCCCCACTTTCCGCTGAATTTAAGGCATTGCGTGTTGAGTGGTGGAATTTAACGCCGTGGTTATGCCTTGTACCAGAGCGATGAAATGAAAAAATTTTACATATTTAAATTAAACATTTCATTTCTTCGAGTGAGGATCGAACCCACAACTTGTCGGTTACAATCACACGGTTGTGCCGCTGCGCCGCGACATGCCTCAGGATTTTGTTTTTATTTATATAAAAAAAATGTTTCAAGCTTTTTCTTACACTGTGTAGGCAGAGAGAACCTAAGGTTAAATCACTCCTTAAACCTCCCAAGCTTGTCGCGAAAGTCAACGGCACGTTTAATGTTGTTGACCTTAAGGAGGAAATTTAATTATTTCAGTAAACGGAAGGAATCGAATCCATATCCCAGAAATTAATAATAATTATTATTAATTTTTAGAGTTCTATAATGTCCCTAGCTCTGACTAGATGAGTAAAACCCGTGGTTTTTCCTTACCAATTATTTGTGTCTAATTGAAAAATAAATAAATGGGATCCCAACTTAGGCGACATAGTAATAACTAAGGGAGAGTGTTTACAAGAGATATTTTTAGTAGCTTCACGCTGCATCCCGCACATGGCAGGGAAGGCAGAGAAAACTTGGAATCTTAGTATTAAAACACTATTACCTCGAATGGTAATCGAACCCACAACCTGTCGTACATTAAGCAAAAACGACAAGCCTCAAGAAATAACGCAGCGTTAAGCTCCGCCACATACAATCAAAACTAAAAATCGTAATTATATCCCCTAAACACTAATTGAGACCGTATAACTTGACTTTTACTTATAAAAAGCTATAAAACATTTATTTCAACACGCCACTCAGCCGAACTGGGCCCCAGAGATATTATGCAATCTACGCAATTGGGGAGATACCCTACGATTAGTTATGGCGAATCTTTATACCAAATTGACTGAACGACAGCAATTGTGATTTGTCTCGCATATCATGGTGTTGTTGGAGGGGGATGGGATTTATATATAGATTGCGGATATTATGTTATTAATCAACACACAATGCCTCAAATACGGCGGAAACTGAGAAACGGAATGGAACTTGGCTAGTGCTAAGGTATTTTGTTTTGGTAGAGGGAACTTTGGTAGAGGGAGTCTGTCTACCTTGCTAGTTGCGGGATACAGCGTGAAGCTCAAAAAAAAAAAGCTGACTTCGACTTCATCTTCATGGGAAAGTAAGACAAATACTAAATGTTAAGAAAAGCTTATCAAAATATTAATAGTTTAGCTGTTTCTGACAAACCTCTAAAAATAATTAAAATCATTGTTTTATATGTATTTATTGTTCCCGTTACTTTGATAAATTAAATAAATAATATTTTTTCTTATATATCTTCCATTTTTTATAGACAGCTATAACTTGTATGTTATTTTATGCATTGATTAAATAATTCGGATGGTAGAGAGTGCTTTTTAGTGTTAAACCAGCCTGTTGTGCCTGGATATAAATATTATTATTTATTATTTCGATGGTTGTAGGTTCAATTCCATCTTGGAGGAAAGAAACATTTTCGTTTTCACGGCCATCAAATTCGCCACTCAACCGTCAATGCTTTAAATTCGGCCGAATGTGGGAAACGGATTGAAGTGTCTTAACACTAGGTTCTGAGGTTTCCTCTACCTACTCTGCCATGTGCGGGATAAAGCGTGAAGCTTAACAAAGTATAATTATATCTCCTTAATTAATATATATTTTTTTACGCTACATGCGGGATACAGCGTGAAAAAAAAACTACTTAAGTTACGCAGAGTTTCAAACAAGCAACCGCAACAATTTCACAAAACTTTCCAAATTTAAGATTCTTTTTCATATAATGACGTAGGTACAATTCCTCCCTGAAACTGCTACTTTAGCGTTAAACATTTTAATTAAATCAGTCCCGTTACACAGTGACAACATAATGCGTCGGTCCGTCTGTCCCAGCAAAAACTGCACAACATATGCACTGTTTGTCACCGACGCGGAATTCGAACCAGTGGAATCCGCGCTTGCATTGAATCAACATTTTTAAGCAACAATGTCAAATAAAACGTCTAAATTTGTTTTACTTGAGCTGGATGTTAGAAAGTGGTGATAATTAGTTATAGACTTATTTAAAATGGGAGGCAAGTTAAAACGGCATGTTTATGTCAGACGGCGGCGTTAATATCCGTATATCAGTGTAAATTCCAGACAATGCGTGTCTGGAGTCTACTGAATACCAGGTATTCTTCGCCTATCGTACTACGTATTGAATTAAGCGATAAATTAATTAAGGTTCTATTGACACGACCTACCTATAGTTATGCAAAGTATATATGTATATTATTCTATTTCTAACATATTTAAAGTGATATTCCACACTTTCTGTAACTATATATTATTTTTAAATGAAAAATTTAATATTTTCATTTCTTTGCTCTCGTAACAAGGCAAGGGGCAGCGTTGAGTTTCGGCATTTAATATGTATTGCCTTAAATTCAGCGAAAAGTAAAGGAAAAAACTGAGTTCCCAAGCTCCCTCTGTCAACCCTGCCACGTGCGGGATACAGCGTGAAGTCGACTATGTCTATTTAAGAATATTATTACGTATTCAATGAAGAATACGATGATTTTGACGTTCTAGCGGAACAATTATGAAGGTAGCTGCATTATACCTAAAGCTATATTGGAAAAGGTTGACGTCGTTTAATCTTGAAAAATATGTTTTCGGTCTTTAATACTTTCCGATAAAACTGATAATAATGTTTTTTTCAATTAGGTATATTTTAAACTGTCAATCCAGACTTAGGAAAGATAAATATTTATTTAGAAAATGTATAAAAATTTCTTCAAATCCGTAAAAGAACCGTCCGTCCAGGAACGTATGGCTTAGTGGTAAGAGCCCTTGGATGGATATCAAGTGGTGCTGGTTCTAATCTTGCTTCGTTAAAAATTTTACACGTTTTCTATATAAATATTGATACTCACATATTTATGTTAATTGGATTCTTAAAGGATCTTAAAACACCATATTAAAAGAATAAATATTTTATTTCACTAAGGCCTTTCACAAGATGCAGGAGATGCGTGAGAATAAAAAGACAACTACAAACGTGAAGAATCCGTGTATTATTTAATAAATGACATTATAAATTAAACATAAGATCTAAATTATTTAAGAATCACTAAAAAAACGTATCAAAAACTCTCGCGCTCAGCTCGGACAGTGTCATAGAGTAAATTGAAGAGATATAAGCAAATAATATTTTATATTATATATTTAATATTTTCATTTCTGCGCACACTGAGTTCCGCCACCGAATTCGCCGCAAACCGGGGAACAAACGCCTTAATAGGAGCAGAGTGTCTTAACACTAAGTTCTCAAATTCTCTCTCCAAATGTTTGGATCAGAAAACAGCGAAAGAAATTGATATTAGTTATATATAGCTCTGTGAGACTCGGGGTATTTTTTTAACTCGTCGTCAACGAAAATGAAAGGAAGAAATCTAATGTTTCGCGTTGAAAATCTGAATGAGAAATATCAATATATAATAGGCTGTTATATTTTTTATTTTATTTTTAATTTACACTAAAATTATAGAATTAATGAGTTTGTTTGTTTGTGCGTTACTCTAAGGAATAAATGTTTTATATTGAAACGTTTCAAAATTTCAAAATTTTAAGACATTGCGTGTTATTTGGTGGAGCTCAACACCGGCGACAAACTTTGCCACTCTAATAATATTATTACGCACTTAATATTTAAAATTCACCTAACGTTTTTATTTACTAACCGATTGAAATAAAAAAGTACTAAATATTGAGAGAAGGTTGCCGCAATACAACAGTGAAAACTGCATTTATTTAAGGCGTTTTTGACAAACACACAGACAATCCGATGAAAAATTAAAAATCACTATTTGGGTCATTGGGTCCCCTATATAATTTTTGTCATCCATGTACGGACAGCGATCAGTTACAGATATATTTATTATAAGTAGGTATTGATAATAATTTTTGTTATGATCTATCTATCTAATGCTCTATGACAACCATAAATCGGTCGATAGCTGGGACGTTATTTGAAACAATTCGCGGTATAATTTTACAAATGTTCTGCGGCCATTACGCGCGGTTTCACAAGTTTTTCTCAAGTGAGGCGCGGTGTTGTCTTTTATCTCGTGGTGTGGTATATGTTTCTGACGTAAAGCGTGGTATTGTGTTTATATAATTTTAAATCGTAAATAAATATTATAACTATTAATTGGCATAAAAATTCCCTCTGCCTAACCTGCCATGTGCGGGATACAGCGTGAAGCTTTTACTTTTATGCCAATTTATCAACTCAACTCGAGTTGATAAATTGGCATAAAAGTCATAAGTGTAATAAGTTATATTGGCGTCATTGTATCTAAGTAAGTCTGTGCCTCCTTAAACGGATGACAATGATTTAAAAAAATATTCTTTATTCTAACTTCACGTACCTATCCCGTGCATAACAGGGTAGGCAGAAGTAACCTAGTGTTAAGATACTCCGTTCCACTTCCATTCCTTACTTTCCGCCCAATTTGAGACCTTGCACGTTGAGTGGCGAAACTCAATGGCGCACTTTCCTTTGTTCCCAGCGCGAAGAAATGAAAACATTAAATATTTCATTAGAAAATATTAAATATATCATTTCCTCGAGTGGGGATCGAACCCACAACCTGTCGTTTACAGTCACACGCTTGTACCGCTGAGCCACGACAGGCCGCAATCCTTTTTCTATTTCTATTCAATGAAATATTGCAAAAGTTTTGACTTTCGTTACGACAAATAAATCGACAAAGTAAAAACTCGGATCCTTCAATGAAATTAAAGCTTTTCAAAATTCCACCAGAGAAGATTATTCAAAAATTTTTACTTCAAATACTTTCAAGTGTTAACAGCTCCGTATCCTCGAACAAGATGCAGTCAGCTCACTCAGTAAGCTCCGCCACTCAACACGCAATGCCTCCTGGATTTGGCCGAAAATATCTCAATGAGAGCAAAATATCTTCCCACACTACAAAAAAAGAAAAAAATATACATATCATACCATAGCTCGCTTTTTCTTTCAACTTAAGACAAACTCTATCATATGTATTTATTTATGAGATATCTGGTTCGATGTCGCTTCGAACGCTTTTTTATAGCCCGCGTATAATGAGAGCTAGTCTACAGATTTGTACAGATGCTTTATAGTTATACATAATGTATAACCAAGTATAGCTAATGTGGACTCCAAGCCACCATTATCCGGATACGAACAAATTACGTAACGTATAATACTTCCGCGTAGAAAGGTAGATAAAAGGAACATGGAGTTCAGACATTTTAGTCCCCAGTTTCCGTCCAATTTTAAGACATCGGCAACTCTGTATATACAAAGTTTATTAAAATATTTCGTGTTAAATTGTGTAATTATAATACTTATTAATATAATATTAAGTTAGTATTATAGAAAAGGAAAATATAGATATTTTGGACTTTCATAGGAATTAAATGAGATGAAAAAAATACCAAAGATACGGATTACGAGTGTGTTATGATAAAATAATAATAATTATATTAATAATATGATTTAAATAATAGGTTACAAAAATATTTTTAAAGGACACATAAATACACGAACTTTGCGGGATAAGAACCCGCGCCCAGGTTTCCAAGTTCCGTCTGCCTACCTCTTTATGTCCTTCACGCTGTAGCTAAAATAAATCATATAAAAACCTATGACCATTTCCGGTAGATCAAATTAATTTAAGGCCATGTAAAGAAAAACTCAAAATGGAACTTTATAGTAATGATTCAATTTGCTCTAGAATGTAATGATATTAAGTGCATACGCCCGCAAACTTAAATTTGTCATATTTTTTTTAACTTATTATTTATATTATTAGGTAGTTCAACAGTATTCACGAGGTGACGGAAGGTCACGTAAAAAGTATGAGGCTACTCCGGAGGCCATGTATGAAGAGTTTGATGACAGTGGACGAAGCGAAAGAGGTATGCCGAGACCGTAGCGTTTGGCGCTTCGTTCTCTCTGCCTACCCCGCTAGGGATATAGCGTGAAGCTAAGTAAGTAAGTAATAATTCACCAAAAATTTAAAAAAAGAGTACGATCACTTAACTTGAGTTTCACACTTCATATTCTCCATATTATACCTTCATTTCTACTGTAAAAAGTCACGGGCAATAGGTACTTTACTTTTAGCTTCACTATGCCTATCCTGTTACCGGAGCCTTTTTACCAAAATAAATCATAACCACAACAGGAAATCGAACCAAAAACCATCGTAAACGGTTAAACCAGTTAAGCCCAACATGTAATCTACAAAATAACAAATTATAAAATACTATCGGATCCCAGTGTAAAGACATACGAATGTATGTAAATATGTAATATGTGGTGAATATCACATAGCATCCAACATTATAGATACCTATTGCGTATTGAATGCTGTAACTTAACGCCGCCTATCTTGTTACCAACTGGAGATCGAACTCAAAACCGTCGTTAAAACTTAAACTAAGCTCAACATCTAATCTACAAAAATAACACCTTATCGCTTTCCCCCACACGGCAGAGTAGGCAGAGAGAATTTCAGAACTTAATGTTAAGACACTCCGTTCCGTTCCACACTTTTCGCGAAATGTGAGACATTGTGGGTGTTGAGTGGCGTAACTCAACGCCGGGCTATGTCTTGTTACCAGAGCGAAGAAATAAAAATATTGAATATTTCACTTCGATACTGAACGAACCCACAACCTGTCGTTAACAGTCACACACTTGTGCCTACGCCACGATAGGCGTCTATAACAGCTTCACGCTGTATCCCGCACTAGGCAGGGTAGGCAGAGGGAACGGAAGTGAAACCTAGTGTTATGACACTCCGTTCCACTTCCGTTCCCCACTTTCCGCCGAATTCGAGGCATTGCGTGTTGAGTGGCGGAACTCAACGCCGCGCTTTGCCTTATTACCAGAGCGAAGAAATGAAACATTAAATATTTAAATTGAAAATATTAAATATTTCATTTCCTCGACTGGGGATCGAACCCAGAACCTGTCGGTTACAGTCACACTCTTGTGCCGCTGCGCCACGACAGGCCTCCATAACAAATTATAAAATATGATCAGATCTTTATCACGGTAGTATTACGTGGAAAATGAATACATTGTTAATGATAACACATATATGGAGGGTCGATTATGCTTAATCTATGGGACTTATGAAACATTCTTCCCAATATAATTGATTACGCCCAATAACTTTGTTCTCACTTGCTCGTATTAGGATAGCGGTCCGAAATCTATATTGATCGCACGCTGTGAATGGTGCAAGTGTATAGCGATTTGGTTATTAATGAATGATAATATATATAATCTGCGGCGTTAGGTTACGTTGTTTTTGTTTAACTATGGCCCGTATATAGGAAAGATGTAAGAAACTTCTTATTGTTATTGTTAAGTCCTACTTTGACACATGTTCTACTTTACTATCTTTTAAATAGAAGATGTTGAGTGATGGAGCTAAATGCCGCGTAATATCTTCTTACCACAATGAGAAAATGATAATATCGAATAATTCGTTTTTTTTGAGTGGAAATATAATAAATATTATATTTATTTTAGAGGTCTGTCGTGGCGCAGCGGCACAAGCGTGTGACTGTAAAATGCAACATTGTAAGTTCGATTAACACTCGAGAAAATAAAATATAAACATTTTTAAATTAAATATTATATATTTTAATTTCTTCGCTCTGTAAACAAGGCAAAGCGCGGCGTTGAGTTCCGCCACTCAACACGCAACGCCTCAAGCCTCAATTTCGGCGGAAAGTGGGAAACGGAAAAGAGTTTCATAACACTAGGTTCCCAAGTTTCCTCTTTCTATCCTGCCATGGGAACACGGGAACACACGGGAACAGCGTATGTTGAGTAAGTAAGATATTATATATCTTTTCTTGGACCAGCGACAAAAAAAAAGTTAAAATCTCACCTGTAGACGCACATAGTTATCTATACACATTAATCGTGTTTCGACGATCCGGAACAAATAGTCATACTAACAAACCGTTCTTAATACCCTCTTTTATTTTTTATGTGCATCGAGAATTTAGGCTCTAGTGGTTCAGTGATGTTTGAGAAGATTTTCTTTGATTTTATTTTTAAGTTAAAAAATGTTAAAAAAATACTTAACGGACAAAAAATTGTCCATAGCGGCACTTATAAGATTTTTAAATGTTGTAACTTTTGATGCCTGTCGGCGCAGTAGCACAAGCGTGTGACTGTAACCGACAGGTTTTGGGTTCGATCGCCACTCGAGAAAATAAAATAAATAATATTTTCATTTCTTCGCTCTGGTACGAGGCAAAAGTAACGTTGAGTTCCGCCACTCAACACGCAATGCCTCAGCGGAATTAAAATAAATTAATGGAAAATTCAGCGGAAAGGGGGGAACGGAAGTGAAACGAAGTGTCGTAAGACTAGGTTCCCAAGTTCCCTCTGTCTACTCTGCCATGTGCAGTATATACAGCGTAAAGCTGAGTAGAGTAGAGTTATAACTTTAATACAATTACATATATTGCATTGGTTTTCAAAAACATAAATTCCTGTTATAAATAAACATTTTTTTGTAATATTTTATAAGTAGGTAGGTAGGTATATATCTAAATATGTATGAGATATTTTAAAGAAGAAAACGAGCATTTAGCTCATTTTATTTATAATAAAATATATAACATATTTACTCTACTCTACTCAGCTTCACACTGTATCCCGCACGAGGCAGGGTAGGCAGAAGGAACCCGGGAACCTAGTGTTAAGACACTCCGTTCCACTTCCGTTCCCCACTTTCCACCGGATTTGAGGCATTGCATGTTGAGTGGCGGAACTCAACGGGAACGGGAACCTGTCGGTTACAGTCACACGCTTGTGCCGCTGCGCCACGACAGGCCTCTACAAAGACATATAAAATATTTAGTTACAATTATAACACTTTTATTAGGTCAACATATAACGACATACATATGTATGTATGTAAAAGTTGAATTCTAAATTCTCTCATTATATTTCTCTCTAAAATCTATTCGAATTTTTAATTCTATTTGAAAATGAATTAAACGAAAGAGGACAATAAAACGGAGTATCTCAACACACGGTTCCTCAAGGCACACTGTATCTTACACATAGTAGACAGTGAGAACCCTGGGAACCTAATGTTAAGACACTTTTTCTACTAAGATACTTCCATGTCCAACTTCTCGCCGAATTTAGGGTTTTGCGTGTTAAGTGAAGGAACCAAACGTAGCGCTTTACCTCGGTAATAGAACGAGGAAAGTGAGAACTAAACCCACAACTTGTTGCGTTACCACAACACGATTATGTCACTGAAACATACGTCACGCAATAAAAAAAGATCGTCTTTTCTTTTTTCTAATTGCATTATAAGATCTTTAATTTTCACTATTATTACACTAACAAATGTATATACACCATTAATGTAACTTTTTTGGAAAGCTGACGTTTCGAACTGCAAAGGCAGTAGTTGGTCTGTGGTATCTGTGGTCACGGGTAAAGTGACTGACATATGCCACCTCTGTCTCCCGTGACCACGGACTATCTACTGCAAAATAATTGAAACATTTAGGACCAAAAATCTACAGAAAACAATATACACGATTAATCTGGTTATTTTTTTTTATTTAAAATTACATAAGTTTATTTAATATATAATTAAATACTTGCAGTAACAGAGCAACAATTGTTGGTACAAGAATCCAAAATCCATGACAAACAATCATAAACACTACCGAGAAACGAACGAAAAAGGGCCCAACTATTAAAATTACCTAAATAATAGGCAATTAATCTTACAAACCACAAAAGTTGTTCGGATTTACGACACCCGTCAAAATAAATATAAGCTCCAACACTGGAGAAAAGAAAAAAAAAAGAAATCATGGAGAACTTTAAGCTCTATGGTCATAGATATAGAGTTTCCTTCTTTCCCGTTATCTTGATTGGGTATCGGAATCACCAAATTTAGATGTTCAACAAAAACCCTGGTGGAATAAAATGAGTTTTTTATTAATTGGGTATCGAATGTTCTTGTTAAGAGTTAGGGTGCTAGTGGTGGCGTGTGGCTTTGTTTATTGCTTTTGGATCATCAGCTGCTTAATTTGGTTGCTGTTTACACAACCAATGTTCAGTCTAATTTGGTTAATAATTGTATAATAGAAAAAAAAAACTTCAAAGATTTTCTCCCTTAACAGGTAGAGCAGAGGGAAATAGTGTTACGACACTCTTTTCCTCAAAATTCCGGAATATTGCATGTTGTCTTGTTGTATATTAGAAAAAAAGCTTTCAAGTATTTCTCACAAGACAGGTACAGCACAGGGAACGTAGTGGTAAGACACTCTGTTCCCCAAATTATCGAGACATTTCGTGGCTGTCTTGTTACTAGAGCGCGAAAATGAAAATGATATTTTTTTCTGAATAAATTGAACCTACAGCCTTGGAATATACAGACAGATGCTACTATTTTCATATAAATACGAACATAATTTTGGTTTCATAATCGGTAAACTAGTGCACTGTCGTGGCGCTGGAGCAGGTTCCCAAATTCCCTTTGTCTACTATGCCTCATGCATGTTACTGTTACCGTGGTAACTATTGTTTATGGTACGGTAACGAGAATTAACGCAGCTTTGACCATTTATAACGATTTATTTACGTTTAGTGACAATTTTTTCTTAGCCCTTTAAAACACAATTATATTTTTAATCTTGTAAATAAAATGAATTATTTTTTAAATTATTGGCTTTACACTGTATACCGCACATGGCAGGGTAGGTAGAGGGAACTTGGGAACTTTAGTGTTTATAGTGTAATGTTTTACATTCTGTTCCGCTCCGCACTTTCGAATCTAAGGCATTCCGTGTTGATTGGCGGAACTCAACGCGGCACTTTGTCTTATCACTAGAGCGAAGAAATGAAAGTATTAAATATTTCATTTTCTCCAGTGAACATCGAATCCACAACCTGTGACGTTTATATTCTCACGCTTGTACCACAACAGGTCTAAATTGTTTAAGACGATAAGAATTTTTGTAAGCAAATTAGCAGAGATTTTATTGCTTTAGTCGCTCATTTACTTTGTTTTACACATTTTGTATGAAAAATGGGTGTATAAAAATAAATTATTTTTGCTTGAGTTATTTTACATTGAGGGCCGTAGTGTTCACAGTTAGACTGTAAGGACGGTCGCGGGTTCGATTATGTATGGCCCACCTGGTAGCAAGATAAAGTCCCGCGTTAAGTTACTCCGCCTAGTACTCAATGTCTCAAAACCTGACCGGTGTCTGGGAAACGGAGTGTCTTAACTATAGGTTCCCTGTGACTACCCTGCTATATGTGTATATTTAAAAATATATATATTTTTTATTTAAGTACCTACTTATTTTTTTTTGTATTTGTGTATTTTTTTGGTGACGCAAAGGTTTCTCAGGTAGTACAGTGGCATAGTAGCTCCCCTACACTAGGTACAGAACTGAAAGACCAGATTACTATAACAATTAAAATGAAAACCGAAAATAATTTTTTATTGTGAGAAATGGAATGGATTGTTTTAACACTAGGTTCCCAGGTTCCCTCTGACCACGTGCAGGATACAGCGTAAAGCTAAAAGAACAACATTAGAACTTCTCATGGCACTGGTGGTGAAAAACACAGTAGGTTGTGGGTTCGATCTCCATTTAAAGAAAAAAAAATAAAACTTATTATATATCCATTTCCTGTCTTTCGTGACAAAGAAGTTTCCTCTGGGTCTCGTACCGTGGAAACGTGGTGAGGCACTACGTTCCGTTCCTCATATTCCTCTAAATCTGAAGCATTGTTTGTTGATTGGCTGAGTTCAACGCCGCGCTTTGCCTTGTTACCAGGGCGCACGTTTATACCGCTTTGCCGACATGCTTCATAAACTTTAAATACAATCTAAATATACAAGTAAAGACAAGAGCATCGACTAGTATAAGTAATCTTCGCACGTAAAAAATAATCAACCACTTTGGTATTTTATTAAGGATAGGCTTACAGTGAATATTCATTTATTTCTTTTGCTATGTATATAGGTATATATTGTAGCTCATTGGCAATGTTTGGCTGTGATTGTAACGTTTGTGGGTTCTATTCCCGCAGAGAATTATTCTCATTAATTTGCTCTGGTGAGATTTTTTTTCAGTTTTATGCTGTATACCTTACGGGGCAGGGTAGGCAGAGGAAACTAGAGATCCTTGAGTTAAGACACGTTTCCATTAAAGTAGTTTAGTTCCAAACTTTCAACCTAATTTTGGACATATTGTGCGTTGAGTAGCGGAACTCAACGCCGCGTTTGACCTGGGAAGGAGATGAGAGGAAAAAAGGGGGCAAGTAATATCTTAACACTAGGTTCCCGCTGTCGATTGGCGTGAAGCTATATAGGCTACAATTCAAGCCGGCGGTAAATTATTTAATGTTAAGAAAATTAATCTTGTACCTTCTTATTTTGGATAATAATTATTTGCTTTAAAGTTCTCTGGAAATATTTGATAGGCCATTGTACCGCATCAGAATTAAACTGTCACTCTACATACAATATGCCTAAAACAGGGTGAAATGCGGGATACAGCGTGAAGCTAAAAAAAAATTTTGGTAACCAATTGTTATAACACTAGATTACCGTGTTGCTCCATGCGGGATAAAGCGTGTAAACAAAAAACAAATCTCTCATATTTAAAATCGGTTAATAATTTACTTCAGTGTACACCGTACATCGCGATGCTATCTCCGTTCCGAGAAGGACATGTGTCGACCAATAAACTAATTGGTTGTGGAATGCTTGCGCACCACCTCGCCGCTTTGTTTCTTTTTTTTATATTAATTTTATTTATGTTGATTTTTTTCTTAAGTTTAGTTTCAATTTATATTGTACAACAAATTTTATATGGAGTTGCTCGTGTAGTGTTGGGAAGTACTTATTTGTTGCCTGTGCCTGTGCTTAGTAAACAAAGGTTTCACGCTTTCTTCCGAATAGCGGGGCTTTTCTACCTACGATGTCAAGACACTCCGTTCTCCACAAATTTTAAGACATTGAATGATGAGTGGCAGGACTCAACCCCGCACATTGTGAAGAAGGACATACTTACACTATTTTGTTCTTTTACTAAGGTCAACAAAATATTTTTTTTTGTTAAAATCGTTATAAACAATTATTGGTTATGATTTACACCATATCTAGAGGTAAAATACCAATTTTTACACACTAAAATACATTTTGCAACAGACAAACAGTCCCTCATCAATTATATATATACACATAGCCGTTCAAATCTTTATTTTTTATTTCCCAAAGCCCGAGCGTAACGAGATTCGATCGGAACGACTCAATTAATTTGTGTATATATTATTTTAATTAGCGTTAAGTTATTAATGTGTAATAGATGAAATTATTTAATTATAAAATGACATGACAACTTTTTGTATCTATGCTTTATAATTTTATTAAAACAATATAGATGTTGGGAATAGGGAACCTGTTAAGATATTAGGTTCCCGTTACTTACCTTCAAGTCTTAGACGCTCCTTGTTGAGTCGCGGATGTCAACGCCGCGCGATGCCTTGTTACCAGAGCGAAGAAACGAAAACGTTAAATATTAAGTTATTGAAAATATTAAAAAAAAACTAATTTTCTCGACTGGGGATCGAACCCACAATCTGTCGTTTGTGCCACGTCGGGCCTCAATTTTTTCTAGCTATTAGGAAATTTAAGCCCAAAATTGATAATAAAAACTGCCTTGACAATAAAATAGATGTAAAGATAAGGCAGCAGGTGAGGACCGTCGGTGATTAATAATGATGAAAACATTTTGTTTAAAACCTACTAACATATATACGGTGGAACTACTTATGAGGCTATAGTGGCACAGCGATTGACTTTAAAGATGTGGGTTCGAATCGGGAGATTGAATTTTTTAACATTTTTTGCAGTGTTATGTTACGCTAATTAAGATACAATTTCTTGAATTGAGGTATTTGGTATTTTGGAATGCAAGAAAAAAGAATATTATCATTTTTTATGGTAGCTTAAAATTAAATATGTATTCCATTTGCAAAAAAGATCAAATAATAAATTAAACTGATTTACATTTGAGGCCTGTCGTGGCGCAGTGGCACGAGGGTGTGACTGTAACCACACACACAGGTCGTAGGTTCGATTCCCATTCGGGGAAATGAAATATTTAATATTTTCAATTTCAATATTCAATGATTTCATTTCTTCGCTCTGGCACGCGGTGTTAATTTCCGCCAATCAGCACCCAATGCCTAAAGTTCGGCCGAAAGTAGGGTATGGAAGTGGAACGGACTGTCTTAACACAAGGTTCCGAAGTATTGTATGACAGTTGTCAGATGTTAATTTTTCTTAGTAAGACTTTAAATATTGCGCTTAGCTTGCGATTTAAAAATATATATTTTTTAAATTAATTTTGAGTATATTTTTGTTTAAAATCCTATAACATGATAAAGAACACCAAATTCCGTTAAAAATGTATAACATCTAATTTTAATTTTAATCTGTATATTAGTATTATATTACACAGATAAAAAATCAAATTAAATTGTCACTTTCAACTAAAAAAACAGATGATAAAACCATCTTAACAATAAATTATTGTTAATTACCTGTTTTCATGGTCATAAAAGTTCTGCCTCACTCTTAATAGCGCAGTTATGAGGTCAAAATGACAAATTAAATATATCTCAGAGTTATCTCGTCAAGTTTTATATAATAATTCCTTGTTTGGACGTTTGTGTCATTTTGTGTCATAAAAAACTTCTTATGCCTAAAGAGCTATAAAAAATTGTCATTAATAGATTACATAAATATTTCAACCTAAATCAAGACGATAGTTATTCTTGATGAATTTTGCTAATGAACTTGAGGCCTGTCGTGGCTCAGTGGCGCGTGCGACTGTAAGCTCAATAGGTTCTCGTTTCGATTCCCACTTGAGGAAAAGATTGAGATCGAACCCACTTCAGCGCGTTGACAGCCGCACGTTTGTATCTTTGCACCACGAAAGCCCTCAAGATTAGGTAGATTACATCGAAATTAATAAAGTAATCTCTCATCTCAGCTTCAGGCTGCACATGGCAGGGTAGTCAAAGGGAACTCGGGAACCTAGAGTTCTACTTCCGTTCCCCACTTTCTGCTGAATTCGATCTATACTTATATAAATCTGTAACTGATCACTGTCTGTACGTAGAACATAAATTTAAAAAAAAAACTGATAAGGGACGTTTATTAATATAATAGGGTCTAAAATAGTGATTTTTAACATTCAATCTCAGAAACGACTAACCAGGTTTAAATGCTTTTTCCTCTATTACATATATTAAGATAAACTTCAACATTTAGTAATTATTTCATTTAATTCGATTGGTATATAAAAAAGCTTTGACAATTTAAAATATTGAATTTGACAAAATTGCTACAATTTTTACATTCATGTAGCTGAAATTTTAGTTTTCAATGTACCTATAGAAATTATCTTAAAACTGATAATGTTATTAGCAAAAGAAAGTAATTGAGATTAGTAAATTGTGGGGAACGAAAGTGGAACGGAGTGCCTTAACACTAGGTTCCCGGGTTCCCTCTGCCTATCCTGCCTCGTGTGGGATACAGCGCGAAGCTGAAAAAAAATGTAATTTAAGCAGGTGAAGCCACGTGCGGGTCGTTTGGTAATATTAAAATCCTTAATTAAAATCCTTTCTATACACTATATACAAATCTACGAGAAAAAGTAAAAAAAGAAAGTAAAAAAGTCATTTGTATTTATCATCACTGCATATCGCAAAATATTTCATATGTATGATAATTGTTTGCTTTTTTAGCTTCACGCTGCATCCCGCATAAACGGGATTGGCAGAGGGAAACAATATTTCATACCCAGCACATTCAATTTTCGCGATAAACCGTGCTGAGAAGTGGACCTCAACACCAGGTCTTATCTTACCAGAGCGATGAAATAAAAATTATACTACAACCGTCATTTCTACAGAAGTTATGTCGTCAGTTCTTCCAAATCTACGGTCGACAAAATGACGTCATTTTCATATTTGCCTAGTAGAGAATCGCAATAGCATGACTCATTTAACAGGCCCCATGAATCACATTCAGATAATGATCATTAAACATAATGATTTAATGATTAACGACAGCGATCGCGCTCGTAATGATTGCTAATGATCCGGCTGTTTTTGAAACTTACGTGGCCGTTTTAGGCTACCTGATGGTTTTGGGGTCCTTTCTAATTATTGTATATATTTTAGACGTTTAAATAAATTAAAAAACAAAAAATCGAGGAACGGAAGTGGAGAGTTTTAACACTAGGTTCCGAAGTTCCCTCTGCCTACCCTGCTATGTGAAGCACAGCGTGAAGCGGAACAATAAAATTCCTTGCATATAACCTCATACCTGAGTGTATTCTCTTTGAAAAATTAACAGTATTATTTATTAACAAGCAGCGTAGCAAGCGAACGTAGTGTTTAGACACTTCATATTCTTAACTTAAACTTATCCGATATCCTACACAATCCACTTCCACATATTCAGGAGGCATAGCGCCACCATATTCAGGAGGCATGGCGTGTCAAGTGACAGAACTGAACGCCGTGCCTTGCTAAGGAGGCAAGCGAAACGTCGAAATAAAAATATTAAATATCTAATTTCATTCCGACAAACTAGACATGTTTCAAAATAATTGAACATCTAAGGCGTAAGTGGCTTATTTATTAAAAACCGTATTCTTTGTTAACGTTTTTAAATTTTAGATTTTATTTCCGCCCGATATGAGGCATTGCGTGTTGAGTGGCGGAACTCAACACCGCGCTTTGCCTTGTTACCATAGCGATGCACATATTAAATATTTCATTATCTCGAGCGGGAATCGAACCCATGACTTTACACATTAACCTTATTCATACAGAACCAAATTCATTAAATACAGATCAAAATAACACAGGTACAAAGCCCAGAATGACTTCGCTTGTTTGAGCTAAACTGTTTTTGACGTTGATGATTTATTGTACGACAATATTATATAGTAGCCGATTATTTGAGACTTATCTTATCTGTAGAAGAATGTGTCTGTACCTTATACATTGTTGTTAGTGTACCTGTTAATACTGTAGGTCCATGCAGTAGGGTAGGGAGAGGTAAGCTAGTATTAATTAATGTCTTAGTAAGAAGTATCTTTGTGAAATATCTAAGGAAGAAATATCTAAGAAAGAAATATCTTACTCACACTTACTCAGCTTCACGCTGTATCCCGTACATAGCAGGGTAGGCAGAGGGAATTTGGGAACCTAGTGTTAAGACACGCCGTTCCACTTCCGTTCCCCACTTTCCACCAAATTTGAGGCATTGAGTATTGAGTGGAGGAACTCAACGCTCAACGCCGCAATTTGCCTTGTAACCAGAGCGAAGAAATGAAAACATTAAATATTTAATTTGAAAATATTAAATATTTCATTTCCTCAGAGTGGAGATCGAACCCATAACCTGTCGTTTTACAGTTTACATCTATGTGACGCTGCGCCACGACAGGCCTCAATAAGAAATATCTTACTAAGAAATATCTTAGTAGGGAATGGAATACTTTTCGTGGCAGGCACCGGAGCAAGCAAATAAGAATATTTAATTCCCTTTTATCAGTGTCTTAAGGCTAATTTCCATCTGATTATTCTCTTATATAAAGTAAAAATCGTGATTATTATTTTTTTTTTTTCATTTTTTAATTTCACGCCGTATCCCGCAAATAGCTGAGTAAGCAAAAGGACCTTTGGAATCTAGTGTTAAGATACTCTGTTTTTATTAATACACTTCCGTTCCTCAGTTTCCAAAAAAATTGTGTGGCCGAATTCCATGCCGCGCTTTGCCTATATATATATATATATATATATATATATATATATATATATATATATATATATATATATATATATATATATATATATATTTAGTTCCACGCTGTATCCTGCACAAGGCATGGTAGGCAGAGGGAACCCGGGAACCTAGTGTCAAGACACTCCGTTCCACTTCCGTTTCCCACTTTCCGCCAAATTTGAGGCATTGCTTCAATATTTAACTTAGTCGAATAGAGATCGAACCCACAACCTGTCACGTTAACAGCCGTACGCTTATGCATCTACGCCACGAAGGGCCTCAAATAATTTTGTAATCAATATAGTCTTTAATAAACAACCAAGCATATCCACGTGTGTACATTAGTATTTATGTTTCTATTAACATTTCACTCGCTGTCAGTGTCGGGTCGGCGTAAGTTAATTACGCTGTGATTGACTCCCTTCAAGTGAACAGACAGATTTTATATACATATTTTGATTTCGTTTTGTTTTATATTATGTGAAATTATTTGATGGAGATAAAGCTGGGGCTATAGCGGAGCAAGAGAATAAAAAAATCCGCTTTACTAGATCCTAGAACTAGTTAGTTATACAAAAAGTAGCTAGTTAGATATACAAAAATAAATATGAGAACTTTAAAATGTTTTTTGAAAATCATCACTTTATTAGCCTGTCGTGGCGCAGCGGCACAAGAGTGTGACTGTAACCGACAGGTTCTGGGTTCGATCCCCAGTCGAGGAAATGAAATATTAAATATTTTCAATTTCATAAATATTTAATGTTTCATTTCTTCGCTCTGGTAAGGCAAAAGCGCGGCGTTGAGTTCCGCCACCCAACACGCAATGCCTCATATTCGGCGGAAAGTGGGGAACGGAAGTGGAACGGAGTGTCTTAACACTAGGTTCCCGGGTTCCCTCTGCCTACCCTGCCTCGTGCGGGATACAGCGTGAAGCTGAGAATCACTTTATTATACAAAATTACGTTATTTATTTAAATAATCCTAATACATATTTACTTTTTTAGAAAACGTATGAACTAAGCTTTTGAAACCGCAACCCTGTTGGAAATTACTCGGTTCAAATCTCGTTTCGTTCTAATTTTTATACGTTTTCTAAATAGATATTTTTCTTTCCTAAATGTAGATTAACATTTAAAAATCAATATAAAAATCCTAATATCAACCACAGATAACTAACTAACTACAAACAACCAAGCCACAGATAAAACAAAAAAAAAACATCAAATAATATAACCATTTATAACTAATCAACAGATTAAAAAATAAAAAAGTATATCATAACTCATCGTCGAGCGTTAAATAAACACTCTGGGCAGTGACTTTTAATATCTTTATCCATTTTAAAATATCAAATTATAATATTAAGCATTCTAAGGAGAGATTCATTTATTTCTTTGGTACAATGGACCCCTGGTGCGTGGAGGACCTCTCTGTTAGCTTGAGATGTGTTAAACAGATTGTGTTAGGGCTACATGGTTGCTTCAATGTGATAATATATTATATATCTTTTTTTTTTATTTTCACGCTGTATTTAGTACTTAGTGCTTAGACACTCCGTTCCCTAGTTTGTTAAATTTCTGAATCACTGAGTGTTAAATGCTGTTGATAATGACTATATATATTATTAGAATCTACTCTACTTAACTCAGCTTCACGCTGTATCCCGCACGAAGCAGGGTAGGCAGAGGGAACCCGGGAACCTAGTGTAAAGACACTCCGTTCCACTTCTGTTCCCCACTTTCCGCCGAATTTGAGGCATTGCGTGTTGAGTAGCGGAACTCAACGCCGCGCTTAGCCTTATTACCAGAGCGAAGAAATGAAACATTAAATATTTAAATTGAAAATATTAAACATTTCCTCGACTGGGGATCGAACCCAGAACCTGTCGGTTACAGTCACACACTCTTGTGCCGCTGCGCCACGACAGGACAGATTAGAATCAATGAAAGATATTTTAATAATTCGGCGGAAATTAGAGGATGGAAGCGTCATAATGTAAAAGAAGCCTCTATAGGTTCCCAAGTTCCTCCGTATGTACAGCTATATGCGGGTTACTCTTTGAAGTGTAGAAAAAATGAGTTCCATTAAAAACTATACTTAACGATCTATTTTTTTCCTATAGGTATATACAATTAGTCTACATAAATCTAGAAATATGTATATTAAGACGCAGTCGCCCACTTTTCGCCCAATATTTTATTAGATATTGCACGTTGAAAAACGGAGCTAAACGCCGTGATTACATTAATCAAATAGCTCTTTCCAGGTTTTTAATATAATTTTGGAGAAAATATTAATATATATGGTTGGAAAGTGAATCCACTGTGTCACAAGCACGTTAACAAAGACATCAAATACCTTGAGCATATCGTCCTACCTTTACACGTTTAATTTTAATAAATAAAGTCATTCAAACGATGATCGCGATTTCTCGCAGTGTCCGGCCTTTTGTATGTAAACAAACGGACTTATCAACCCTTATTCATATTATTATAAGAATCATTTCCCTCTAAAGGAATAGCAAAGTAAAATTTGTCACATTGGCTCAGTAGTTTTGTATTTAGTGAATATCTTATTTCATTAACGTTAAGGTTGGTTTCGGTTCGATTTTGCTTCGAAAGTGTGTATTGTTTCTTTGAAATATTTAAGTGTATTTGATAGTGTAACTAAATGAAGGTACGTATTTATTGTTTGCACTTTTAAGCGATAAAATGATTTGGTTGGACATTTTGTTTTTGTATCGGGTTTTGTTTGTAGGAGGTTAATTGTCGTTTAGATTTTGAGATAGGATTTTGTTTTGGTTGGATGAAATATACATACACACATACACACAAACACACACACACACACTCACACACGCAAACACATATTCTTATGGAAACTAAAATCGAACCGACGACCACCTAACAATAAGACGCTGTATCAGTTTCCTTTTTTTTTTTAAATCATGATTTAGTGGTAAAATTCGATGGTTTGTTGGTTATAACACTAATAGAGCAAGAAAATAAAAATATTTTTCTTACTAGGAATCGAATCGACGACCGCCGCATTTACAGTCAGACGTTGTGTTTAGTATACCCACATAAATATATCATTTTAGTATATATACACATTAAAAAAATAATTAAACACGCAACCTCTTTTCCCCTTCGATTGGTTAAGCCTACATTGACTTGGGTCCCAAAGGCCAAGTACCAAAATACAATATGCTTATAACTTTTTCATCACTCAATAGAAAAATTCTGACAGTTAAAAAACGCTACCGTAACAACATCATTAGCAGCGGGTAATATAGCTAACTACTCAGCTTATATTGTATTATGTGGAGTAGAGTGTCCATACGCTTATAATTTAGAAAGTTTTTATGTGTTTTTTTTTTTACTTTATCTTTTTACGTAAAGCAGTATAGAATGAGTAGATAAAATTAAAATACTGTTCCCTTTTCGTCTAAATTCAAGATATTTTGCGTGGTCTGGTGGAACTTAACGCCGCAATTCTTTTTCCAGAGAGCGTAGGCTCTCTAGTCTTAACGACAATTAACCTCCTTTAAACTAAAACCGATATCAAAATGAAATATCTAACCTAATCATTTTATCGCTATGTTTTACGTAAAGCAGGATAGGATGCGGAGATCCACATAATATGATCCCTTTTCGTCTAAATTCAAGATAGTTTGCGTGAAAATAATTCATTCAGCATCTGAGCTTTACTCGATGAAATGAACTATTTTTTTTGCTACGCCTTTTATGATATAAGTTCCTTTGTAGACTATTTTTGGTCTTCAATTGACTTTCGCCGTATTGTTTTGTATAATTTGTGATTCCATCTAAGTAAGAAACTGTTGAGATTAAGTTTAGTCTTTTTGCTTTTTTACTTTGTGAAAGCTTAAAAGTAAAGCTTGCTTAAATTGTAACAATATTACTTGTTTCTGCTTCTTCCAGCCGTCGTAAGGCAACAGATCACTATCATCTGTCTGAAAATGAGACAGCTGTGGTTTCGTTTCTGAGGAGTTTCGTTTCTTCTTGAGGATATTATTTTTCTCTATTTACTTCTCTATTTTTTTTATTTCCTCGATTTGATTACTAAGCTCAGCTTCACGCTATATCCTGCAAATGGCAAGGATGTGTATTTAATTTGAAATTGTTAAATTTTTCATTACCTTGAGTACGGATGGAACCCACAACCTATCGCTTACAGTCACACGCTTGCGCCGCTGTGCCACGACAGACCTCAAGGTTGATTGCTAAGCGAAGTCTTTAAAGTACGAGTTCGACTATTCAGCACGCAATGTCTTTGAATTAGATGAAAAGTAGAGAATAAAACACTCCGTATTAACTACCTGCAGCTGATGACTAAAAACACGCTAAAGAAACACATAAAACATATACAAACACATACAAGCTTTCCAAATATATTTTAAACTCATATCGCATTCCATCACTCAATTTGTTGCCACATTTAAATTTAACTTCCAATTATCCTAAAACATACAAAACGTATGGTCACAACACTTAAACTGCTTGAATAAACATCGTTAACAGTGATAGATATGGGTAGTTATGAAAATAAACCAAAAGCTCTCCACTTAACGAGTTGCCATACTCACAAACTAAACAAAACCTACCACTTTTCAAACAATATTATACATTGAATGTTTCTTTAACTCATTTAAGCAACTTTAGTATTGAAAACAGTAATGGATGTTATAATTTAGATTTTGCTTGGGATTTTTGAGATGAATCTGCATTTGGTAGAGGCAAGTAGATGCCCCGCTGTGACGTAAAATTTCTCAGTTCCCTGTCAGAGTGCATGTTGGTGTCTCTCTCGCGCTAACAAACAGTTTAGTGCTGTGATTGTTATCGTATTAAGAGTTATTAGAACTGGCAATTTTGTAAAAGATTTTGTCTTCTTTTATTTCTTATATTTTTTATATTTCTGTTCCTCCTGTTCCGGTGAATGTGTATATGTATATACATATATAGCACCCTACGATTAGCGTGAACAAAGAAAACCTGGTAATAAATCTCTTCCTCCCTCAAGTACCGCCAAATTTTAAGACAAAACGTGTTGAGTGGGTGATCTTAACGTAAATAAAATAATATATTCCAAGTGGACACTGAACTTCCGAGTTTCGTTGTCCTATGGTATCTTCGTCATCAAATATTGTATGCGATATTGGTTATAGGAGAAAATGTAGTATTAAATATTTTCAAATTAAATATTTAATGTTTATCATTTGTTCGGGTGACAAGGCAAAGTGCGGCGTTGAGTTCCACCGCTCAACACACAATGTCACAAATTTAGTGGAAAGTCGGGAAACGGAACAGACTATCCTAACACTAGGGTTCCAAGTTTCTTCTGCCTACCATGTGCGGAAAGAAAAACTGAGATAAATCAAGTCTGAAGCTACTTTAAAGGCTTTTATCTCACACTCCTATAAGATAACTTTGCTGTCTGCGTATCTTCCGATTAATATATAAATTTGAAATTAATATACAATAACCAGTTCATCAGCCCATTAGGAAACAGAAAAAATAACCATGTAAGTCAACTTGATCAAAAGACAAGCGTTAAAACCTAATATTTGTAGTATCTTGAAACCTCAATTATAATATTTGGTAAGAAGTAAGTCACCTCTGCAAACTTTGCCAAGTACCCTCTGCATACTCTGCCAAAATTTCCTCTGTTTACTCTGCCAAGTTCCCTCTGCCTACTCTGCATATAACGTGACGTTACAAAAAAGAAATGTTACAAATCATTTCTATATCATCTAGACTCTATGGCATTATGATCATTGCCTCGCGTGTGAAGAGCTCGAATTAATTACGTTCGCGCCGCATCGAATAATTTACATACTATTAATACATATTACGATTAATCGACCACAACCACTATATTTCAGGATTGACCACAATTTTACTGAATTATTTGTATATTTATTTTATCTGACGTCGAATGAGTTATTTTATTCAATATATTATGAGCATACTTAGTTTATATATTGAAGTTTTCATTAGATATTTGTATGTAGATGAATGTAGGTCTGTGATTTCTTATAAGGCTTTAGCTAAGCTAAGTTGGTAAATAAGTGGTTGAAAGCCGTTGTGGCACATAGTTTGATTATAAAGGTGACGGTTGTTGGTTCGACCCCAATTGAGAGACTTAATTGTTTTCATTTCTTCGCTACCAGACAATACACGTCATTGGGTTGAGGCATTTAAATCCGGATGATTCAAAAATTTGGCAGAAAAAGCAGTGTTGGGAGAGGGAACCTTGGAACCTAGTGTTAAGACACTCCGTCCCGTTCTATACCTTCTGAATTTCAGGCATTGTGTGTTGAGTGACGAAACTCATCGCCGCACAACTCAATCAATATATATCAAATATCAGTACATTTCTATATAAATCTGACTTTAAAAAAAATATTTACTACGTAAACTTATATACATATATATATATATATATATATATATATATATATATATATATATATATATATATATATATATATATATATATATATATATATATATATATATATATATATATATATATATATATACATATATATATATATATATATATATATATATATATATATATATATATATATATATATATATATATATATATATATATATATATATATATATATATATATATATGTTCCAATGTTCTATTACTTTATTATCAACTTCTCAGCTTCACGCTGTATCCCGCCCAGGGCAGGACAGGCAGGAGGAATTGGATACTAAATTAACTTACGAAGAAACAAAAAATATTTATTTTCCCGAGTGGAAATCGACTCACAATCGTCGTGTTTACGATCAGACGGTCTAACAAAATAAACAAATTTTTATTTACTTTAAAATATTTTCAAGTAATTTTCATATATAAGTAGTATTATACTCACTCACTGACTCAGCTTCACGCTGTATCCCGCATGAGGCAGGGTAGGCAGAGGGAACCCGGGAACCTAGTGTTAAGACAAAGCAGTATTATAGTATATATTAATTGTAAATTTTATTTTGTATGTACAGCAGTATGTGGTTAAAATAAACAATTTACTTACTATATATAAAGAAGATATATACAAAAAAAAATACTAAAAATGCAAACAAAAAAAAAGCTCAAAACTTTGAACTTTAAACTAAATTTCCATAAAACCACTGTACCACAGAGACATTGTTAAGGAGATTTTGAAAAAATACAAACAGACGAACCAAATTACTAGTGTAGATAGGTTTAAACCAACAATTAGCGTGCAGCTAAAGTGATGACCCGCAATTATTTAGTGGGCATAAATTACTAAGGGAAATTAACCACGCCCCCCTCGTTCAGTCTAGGGATGGGAAAAGTCGATGAAATTATATTTATTTCTTTATTTTTTTTTTTTAGTTTCACGCTGAACCCCGTTTAGAGTAGGGTAAGCAGAGGGAAGATCAAGATTCCAATCTAACACCGTGTGTTTTTCTTTTTTGGGACGAGAAAAGTAAAAATGATAAATAATTCATTATTTATTATCTTTATTTTAATGATTCATTTTTTTTATTTTAATGTTTTAAGTTACTAATAACATTTTCTTAGGGACCATAAAGAATATAGCAGTGGTAATTTGTTTAGTTTACGGCTTTTCGGATGGCGAATCAATTTCTAAATTATACTAAATTTTAAGTTAAGTACATATATATTCTATACTAATTCTCCACATTCAAAAGATATTTACCCAAATACCACATTTTATTACAATGTATGAATAATTCAATATATAATTTAACTGAATTCTTTGCAGCTGCGTCGATTATAATGTTATAGATATTTAAATGACACTATCAATTGTGAAATCTTGTTTTGACCAAGTACTACATACAAATAATGACAGCCAGTACATTTATTTGTTATTTACTTCTAATACAAATTATAAATGTCATTGCTGATGTTATCGTGGCAATGATAGAAACTGTATATCTATTTGTAAACAAGATATATGTAAATCTGACTTTTAATATACATATCAAAGAATTCTCTTCTTAACAGGCTTACCACGGCGTTGGGTTACACCACTTAACACGGAAAGTAATAAATAAAAAAAATCATATACTCTCTGGCTTTTCCGCTTTATTTAATAAATTGGTAATCATAAACATAATTACAATATCGATATTTTAAACAACCTTATGTCGGTAACGAGGCAGCATCTGATGCTTTCGAGTGATTAAACGTTATTATATAAAGTAAATTCAATAATGGTTTCGCGCTAGCTTAATGTTTGCTGATTCAGAATTGATCAAATTCAAGAAATTATAAACCTTATTACTTTACGATACGATTTAAATTTGAGCCGCCAATGTTATATTGAATTTTGGTGTATACAAAAGGTATTATGCACATAATTATGCCTTATTAACGAGAGATAAAGTTTATTGTTGTGTAATTTGTGTGTTTCGCGTGTTGTAATTTCACGAAATATTGGCAGCGATCGCAAATTATCGACGTAAAGGGTAATTGTTAAGAACCATCGCATTTATAATGTGTTTCGAGATGAAATAATGAGGTAGACTTTAATGACAGACGAATTTATTAAAACAGCCATGTAGTGATATTACCAAGTTACAAACAAATGGATGTGAGTTTTATGTATGTACTTGTGATTTTATATAGCTTTACTTACTCAGTTTGACGCTGTATCCCCCACATGGCTAGGTAGGCAGAGGGAACCTGGGAACCTCGTGTTAACCTTTCCACTGAATCTGAGGCAATGCGTTTTGAGTGGCGGAACTTAACGCTGCATAGTTTTACTTGTAAATGAAAAGTCTTATTAGGCGTGATGGGTCTAGGTTCGAATATTAGTTTGGGATATAAATCTATTAACACTTATCAATTTAGATTAATCACTCCCATAGCCAAGTCCACTTTATTACTACCTTTTTTTTTATTTTCTCTACACTAGCAAAACAAATTTATTATAATAGCTCTCAGCTAACATTTTTTATTTATAGATAAAATCAACGAGTAATCGATTACAAAATCGATAGCCATTAAATCAATAAAGTCACTAGAACTGAACCGGCAACAAGTATCTAACAAATGATGTCGCGTGTCACAACCACTTAGTTATTAAGGTCTCTTCCATATAATAAAGCAAATGAAATTTAAACACGGCCTTTAATAGCCCAGGCTTGAGGCAACGAGCGTATTATTTATAATATTAATAACATCTAATTATATGTTTAAAAGAAATATTTTATACGTAATGACGTGATATAAATCTCGTTCGGTAAGGTTGTGGGTGTGTGTCGATGAATTTGTTTCGATTTATCGATAGTATTAAGCGTAATTTAGTTTGCGTTGAGCTTTATTTTTTGACAGAAAAATAATTTTCAAGATGATGCTTGAGGAAAATTAATATATGAAATATATAAGTATATTTTTTATTAAAATATTATTGTATAAAGCAATTTATATGAATTACTATGGTTAACATTATTAATCGATTCAAGTCGAAAATCGATAATACTTAATTAATTCTAAAAACAATTACAAAAAATCGATATTACAAACGCAAATAAGACCGAAACACTAATATTATGAGAGATAAATTTCATTATTTCGCATTCAATAAAGCATCACGGCGACGCCCACACCATCGGCCAATCAATACACAAAACGTGAACGGGAATTGAAGCGAAACTTAAAACAAATAGTTCCAAGAAACCTCAGCTTTCATAACTTTGGCAAATTGACACCTTGTTTAACCCAACGCAATTCTCCACCATTTTGTGGCGTCTGTAAGTGGGCTATTATAAAAATACAAATTTATTTGTATCGATAAATCAACCGATTGTGCACCTTACAACACTAGCGTTAGGCAACTTTTGTATGAAAACCTAAGGTTGTAGTGTTGCGCTGAGAGTATCGAAGTATCTTATCGATGGTTTTACAATATTTTTTTTGCTCATTTTTCTCATCACGAACATCAATGGAAATTTGTTCGTTCAATTACGCTTTGGTTTATTTTACGTTGAAACTGTTTAATGATGTACCTGTGTTTATTGTTCACTTTTATTAGCCTTTATTGTATTAATTCTAGTTCGTGTAATATATAAAGGGTGTAAATCGATTACTCGAAGGGGTTTTTATGGCATACCATTGTAAACTCTCTGCAGTTTTACGTTAATGTAAATTGTAATTAAAATTATTGTTAAGATTTTTTATTTTGGCGGTTATTATACATTTTTTTAAATGAAATAAATTTTACTAAATTATTGACGTATATTGACTGCCTTGACTTGACGGTGACTACGAACTATTGCAGAGTGTTAGATACTTTAGGTCTCTAAAAATGCTTATAAATCAATATACGCGATTAATCTGGTTAGATTTGTTTCATTTAAAAAATATTATTAAAAGCAATCGTCTGTTTTCAGAAATAACAAGTGATTGCTTCTCGTTTTCTTCTTCATCATCATTTTTTTTATGTTTTTATGAAAACAATTTGGTTATAATTATTACCCCGAGTTAGGATCGAACCCACCACCATCGCGGTGAAACAGAATGTTTGTCGAAGTCAGGACAGTTCACTTAATTCAATATACCTAACATTATTATGGAATTACCTTCTAGTTCTAACTACGATAAGTAGATCTAAGATAAGTAGATATCTGTAGGACATAATTATAGAAAATTACTGCTAATATCTGTGTTTTGTACTGCATTTCGATTCAAAAGTATAGCCTTATATCGACACATTCTTGTTAAATACGTAACTATATTGAAAATAATATGTTATTCTTTTGAAGTGATGACAGAAAAGATTTATTTTAATTAGACATTTTACATAAAAATGGAGGTTTTGTTTAGTTTTTAAAAGTTTTAAAGAAAGATAAGGAGATGTGTTGAGCTCCGTATCTGAACACGCGATTACCTTTACCTTAGATTTCCTTTTGTCTGCCCTGCACATGTGCGGAATACAGCATGTTCCTAAAATAGTATTGAACGTTTTTATAATTTTGAAATTACTCATATATCTTTGCATAATGATTTGAACTTTGTCGAATAAACAATTAACAATGAAAGCAAAAAGAAAGGTGTGTTTTGGTACCAGATATTCTGCCTTCTCTACAAAATTAACTATTAAGAAAAAGTAAGCCTTTTCTTATTTTTTTTATTAGATTACACTAAATCTCACATACTGCAGCAAACAGTAAAAACTTAGTGTTACAACTCTCCGTTCTCCACACATACTCGTCATATTCAGCGGCGGAACTCAACGCTACACTTTGTCTTGTTACGTTAGCGAGAAAACAAAAAAAATATTAAAAATTTAATTTCCCCGAGTGGGATTGAACCCAAAACCACGTCAAAGCTGTGCCACTGCGCCAAATATTTATGTTCTTTTTCCCATACTACTTATGAAGTTATTTGACTACCTCTTACAGCTTCCTGCCTTTATATGAGACTAATGGTGTTTTTATAAATATTTAAACAACAAAGGCCGAGGTCTGTCGTGGCGCAGCGGCACAAGAGTGTGACTGTAACCGACAGGTTCTGGGTTCGATCCCCAGTCGAGGAAATTAAATATTTAATATTTTCAATTTAAATATTTAATGTTTTATTTTCTTCGCTCTGGTAATAAGGCAAAGCGCGGCGTTGAGTTCCGCCACTCAACACGCAATGCCTCAAATTCGGCGGAAAGTGGGGAACGGAAGTGAAACAGAGTGTCATAACACTAGGTTTCACTTCCGTTCCCTCTGCCTACCCTGCCTAGTGCAGGATACAGCGTGAAGCTGAAAAAAAAAAAAAAACAACAAAGGCCGTCCAAAATGCCCTCGCCTTACCACAATATTGATGACAAAGTGATTATTATTGAAAAAAATATTTATTCATTCGATATATACATATATGTATGGTATATGTATGGTTGAGGCGTGTCGTGGCGCAGCGGCATAAGCGCATGACTGTAACCGACAGGTTCTGGGTTCGATCCCCAGTCGAAGAAATGAATTTTTTTTTTAGCTTCACGCTATATCCCGCACGAGGCAGGGTAGGCAGTGGGAACCCGGGAACTTCGTTCCGTTCCTCACTTTCCGCAGAAATTGAGACATTGTGTGCTTACTGTGTGGCTTTGTCTTGTTACCAGAGCGATGAAATAAAAATATTAAATATTTAAATTTAAAATATTTCATTTCCTCGAATGAGGATCGAACCCACAACCTGCCACGTTTACAGTCACCTCTCGTGGCCCTACGCCACGACAAGCCTCTATTAACATGATTTTTTAAAATTAAGATTCACTTAAATTTTTTTAAGGATAATTAGTTGTCAATATAGTAAAACAAAACACGGTGTTGTGTTACGCCAATCAACTTGCAATGTCTCTAGAAGTAGGTACATAGAACAGAGAGTGGAGCTTAACACTGCGTTTTACCTACCTACCCTGCCATATGAAGAGGCTACCTAAAGCTAAAAAATAAAAAGAGAAATGAAATTAAGTTGAAAAATAAACAATCATGGGCTAGTGAAAATATATGTTTTACACAAATAACTATAAAATTATTATTCGAAAATGTCTTCTACTACATTTGAATAAGACTTAATTTTCTTTGGCACTTTTTGTATGTGTGTTTGTGTACAAATTGGATCGTACTTCAGAGCATGAGTTGTGGAGTTAATAGGCGTGGCCATTTTACAGGGCTGGCACACGATATCGTTTTTATTTTTTTAATTTTAACTTGACTTAACTTAGCTATATCCCTAGCGGGATAGGCAGAGAGGTTTTAATTTTATAAAGTTCATTTGCCTAAATTACTTATGCCACTAAGCCATGATGTCCTTAATGTCTCGAAACAAACGTGATTCAAATATTACTATCACTTACATACTTTACCTAGATAATGTATATAATATCTAAAATAAAAACATTTTTGGCAACGTATGACTATGTACATATATAACATATTTAAAGTAAAATTCTAAAATTAACGTAACAAAATTACTTTTCGATAACTTTAAAAAAATACCCTTCTGTCGTAGCGCAGGTTTTTTTATGTGCGCAAAAGATTCTGAAGATATTTAATATTTTCAATTTAAATATTCAATGATTTAATTTCTTCGTTCTGGTAACAACGCAAAGCGCGCCATAAGTTCTGCCTCACAACACGTAATGCCTCAAATTCGGCGATAAGTGCTGAACGGAACAGAGTGTGTTAACCCTAGGTTCCCAAAGTTCCCTCTGCCTACCCTGCCATTTGGGATACATCGTTACACAAACAAACGACAAAACAGTCCACTACAGACAACCCTGCTCTCACCTTAGGGCCATCAATATAACAATTTACCAGGTACATTTCAACAGCTATAAATTAAAGCAACGAGTCTCAACCGCTGAGCCTAAGGGTTACATTACGCTCTTACAGTCGTATTAGCGTGTATTTACTTTAATAGCTCACTCTGTAAATACTATCGCAGTCTAAATATACAAACTACGTACTAAGTGGACGTGGATGAAGTAAATGTCTCATAAGATATTCAAATAAGATTGAAGATATTAAAGTAACGTGGTGCAGGTATTCGATCGCCACTGTAGGAAATGAAATGTTTATTATTGACATTTCCCTCGTTTTGGAAGCGAGGCATAGCACGGCGCTGAGTTCCGCCATTTAATACACAATGCCTTTGGAATGTTCGAATCGATCATGTTCGAAAGAAAACCGCTGCCTTAGCGCGCTATATACCTATATACTTATGGGATAAAATATAAAAACAGAAATAGTTACAACCAAACATGTGTAACTTGTACAAAAATAAATGTACCTAATCACTCACTCGGCTTCACGCTGTATCCCGCACATGGCTGGGTAGGCAGAGGGAACTTGGAAACCTAGTACCAAGATACTTCGTTCCCTACTTTCCACCGAATTCGAGGTGGCGTGTTGAGTGGTGGAACTCAACGCTGCGCTTTGCCTTGTTAACAGAGCGAAGAAATTAAAATATTAAAAATGTGATTTGAAAATATCAAATATATTAAATATTTGATATTTTAAATTACATTTTTAATATTTTCATTTTTAATGCATATTTCCCATACAAATTTCCTCGAGTAGGAACGAACCCACAACCTGTCGTTCACAGTCACATGCTTGTACCGCTGCGCCACGACAGGCCTCAAACTGTACTTAATTATAATATTTTACTAGTATATACAATTACAAAAAACCAAAACTTTAAAAACTAGAAAAAATATAATTTTCTTGTTCTGATTGGACAAAAGGCATTGTTTAACAATTAGGACGCAACTCTATCTTTATCATCATTTTTCATCTCGCCACACACTTTTTACGACCTTATCAATGCCGTAACTTAACACTGTGTTCTTATCAAAGCGGTGAAAGAAAAATAATAAAAAAAAAATATTAAAGAAAAATAAATTATTTTTCCAAGTGATGTTTCAGTCCATTAAGGATGGCTTCACTCAACTATTGGACAAACAGTCGTAGTTAATGAAATTCTCAACTATCTTTAATGCATTTGAAGTAATATTTCACACTTAGGAAAGACTTTCTTAGAAAAGATTGTGATTCGCGCCTCTCTGGAAAGCGCTTTTTAAATAGGATGGTTTCCAAAGAGGCGCGGGTTCAAATCCTTGTCCAAAAAAATATTTCTCATAAATAGATATAAAATTGGCGAAATACGCTAAGGTTATATAAAATCGTATTACAAATACAGCATATGAAGCATCCTAACACTGTATAAGCTGTATCCGTTCCAAGAACCCATAATTGGTTGATATTGAGCTAAATCATGGGCTTTTACACCAAATTGGAGCCATAAAATAATGATCTAATGAAACGCCTCGAGGGAATACTTTTTTTTTTTTAAAACAAAGTGATTTGTTATATGATCGCTGTAGTTATTTAGTGGCGCAGAGGCGCAAGTGTGTGATTTTAAATAAATAAAAACTAAAAGTATTTTAAGAATTTCTTCTTTCTCCCATAAAGAAGTATTTATAATTTTGACTAAAAACATATAAAGATTTAAACGTAGCGGGATTTGAACCCGCGCCTTGAAATCCGTCGAAATACTGTGGGTTAATTTTTTTTTTATGCGTTTCTTAAATAACAACATATTGTTTTCTAAGTGTCTTCAATTTTCAATTACGATACTCTTCTTTCGTTTAAATAATAATAAATAAAATATATACATACATACAAGCACACATCAAGATCATTAAAAACCCTTTCAAGAAATCGGTTAACAATAATTTATTAAATGTTAAAACATCGAAACGCTAACAGACCGTAAGTATGGAGGCGTTTCATTATAATTTATGTGTTTTAATTACTTATCAGACGCCCCTGGACGTGGCGATGTGTTTGTTTCTTAAGGTATAGACCCTATTCTACTTATTTATTTAAACTAAATACTACATATTAAAGTATGAGGGTGTCTTTGACATATGTCTGTCCGATATGTGTTCTTTGGCATACGGGTACGCGACCCCGGATCCTCGAGCCACCACTATTATACCTCCATCAAGTCCATAAAAGTGGTGTCCCTCCTAATTATCCTTCCCCCACTTCCACCAATCCCATCCCTCTTTCCCGCGGTTTTTCCCTGTGAAGGGGTTTTGGAGGTCAGATGGCAGTCGCTCCATTTAAAAACCGCCAACCGCCACATTTATGGCAAAGAAAATAAAAAGAATGGGTACGGCTAGGGCGTCGCCGCTAAACGACGCGCAGGCACATCGCCCTACACCTGCGACAAGTGGGCCAGGGCTACCGTGTCAAGTACGGGCACGGCTAAAGACGCGAGTACCCAGACGAAAACTCCGCTTTGCAACGTGGAATATTGGCTCTCTTACCGGACGATGCAGAGAACTCGCAGATGTACTCACGAGACGTCGGGTCCAGTGCGCTTTCCTCCAGGAAACTCGCTGGAAGGGCAATAAGTCCCGTAACATCGGACAGGGTTACCGGCTTATATACACTGGGTCACCTTCTGGTAAAAACGGTGTGGCGGTAGTGATTTCTGAAGAGCTTCAGAATGGACTCCTCGAAGTTGACCGTCGCTGCGATCGCTTGATGCGGGTAAAGGTACTGATTGAGGGAGTTACCACAAACTTAATCAGTGCCTACGCCCCCCAGGCGGGCTGTAGCACGGCCGAAAAGGAGTCATTTTGGGAGCAGTATGAAGAGGTTCTACTTGCTATACCGTCTACCGAAGTAATTCTAGTTGGAGGAGACTTAAACGGCCACGTCGGTAAGGCTGCAGACACGTATGAACGTGTTCACGGTGGTTTTGGACACGGTCTTCGCAATACAGAGGGCGAAAATATTCTAAGAACCTGTATTGCGTCTGATCTGGCCGTTGTGAACACATTCTTCCAAAAGAATCCTCAGCACCTTATCACGTATAAAAGTGGGTCCCACTCAACGCAAATTGATTACTTGTTGACCAGACGGTGTCATATGGGCAGGGTTACTAACTGTAAGGTCATTCCAGGTGAAAGCTTGACGGCCCAACATCGTCTTCTTGTCATGGACTTTAACGTCACTCCAAAGAAGAAAGTAGCCGAGAAACGTAGGCCTCGGATCAAGTGGTGGTTGCTGAATGGACCGATGCAGACCGACTTCCTAGCAGAGGTAAAAAGTCGAAATCTTACGACTAACACCGAGACTGCTCAGGATGCTTGGGATCGAGCTCAGTTAGCAATCATTGCGGCAGGCAGACGAGTTCTTGGCGTTTCTAAGGGAGGACGTGTCATCGACAGGGAGACATGGTGGTGGAATGACAAGGTGCAGGAGGTGATTCGTGAAAAGAAGGCTGCCTTTAAGAAATGGCAGAAATCCAACTCTCCTGAAGACAGACTGGAGTACATAGTAGCAAAACGTGTCAGCAAAAAAGCTGTAGCCAGAGCCCGCAGTGAGAGTTTATCACCATTATATGATAAACTTGAAACTGCGGAGGGGCAGAAGCTCATATACAAACTGGCCCGTGGCCGGGATAAAGCGACGCAAGATATCGCAAAATGTCTTTGCGTCAAAGATTCCCAGGGCACGTTGCTCTGTAATCCCGCTTCTGTGAAGGAGAGATGGAGAAGCTATTTCCAAGAGCTGCTGAACACTCAGCATCTGTGCAGTCTTCATCACGACCCACCGCCTAACCTCGGACTTGTTGCCCCAATAACCTTTGACGAAACTCGGAATTGCCTTCGACGCATGAAGAACGGAAAAGCGGTGGGGCCTGACGAAATTCCGATCGAAGCGTGGAAATCGTTGGGCTCTCTTGGTGTGCTCATACTTACTGACCTTTTTAACCATATCTTGAACACTGGAAAGATGCCACACCAGTGGCGGCTTAGCTTTATTACCCTTATATACAAGGGAAGGGGCAGTGTCCAAGATTGTGGTAGTTATAGGGGCATTAAGCTTATGAGTCACACCATGAAGCTCTTCGAGCGCATTATCGATATCAGGCTCCGCCGAGAGTGTACTGTCTCTGAGTCTCAATATGGATTTCAGCCTGGATCGTGTACTATGGACGCCATTTTTGCCCTCAGAACTTTGATGGAGGCATACAGGGAAAAGAGGAGAGCTCTGCATGTGGCTTTTTTAGATCTGCAGAAGGCCTTTGACTGTGTGCCTCGTCAGTGTATCTGGTGGGCATTGCGTTTGAAAGGGATCCCTGAGGCCTATATTGAGATTATCAAAGATATGTATCACAATTCCGCTTCCATGGTTAGGACTGCTGTTGGCGACACCATACCTTTCCAGATTACAGTAGGGGTTCACCAGGGCTCAGCTCTTAGCCCATTCTTATTCAACGTAGTGCTAGATACTGTCTCGGCTCACATCCAAGACCAGCCTCCGTGGCTAATGATGTATGCCGATGACATAGCACTCGTTGAAGAGAACCGGCTGATGCTAGAGCGTAAAGTGAACCTCTGGAATGGTACGCTTGAGAACGGCGGTCTTAAACTAAATGTGTCGAAGACCGAGTACATGGCTTGCGGGAGACCGGACTCGAGCACTATCCATATAGGTACTGAACCAGCCGTTAAGGCGGAAAAGTTCAGGTACCTCGGATCCGTTATGCACGAGTCTGGAGGCATCGATCACGACGTTCACGGATAAGCGCTGCCTGGGCCAAATGGCGGGAGGTCACTGGTGTGGTCTGCGATCGCAGAATACCAACCAAACTCAAGGGGCTGATATATAAGAGCATCGTTCGACCGGTTCTTTTATACGGCAGCGAATGCTGGCCAGTACTATCTCGGCACACTCAGGAGCTTCATGTCACGGAAATGAAGATGCTGAGATGGATGTGCGGCGTAAAGCGGTCTGACCGCATACGTAACACATTCATTCGAGGTAGTCTTGGAGTCCGTGACATAGCGGATAAGCTCCAAGAGCGTCGCCTGAGGTGGTATGGTCACGTTGCGCGCCGGCCTAGGAACTATGTCGGACGCAAGTGCCTTGATATGTCTGTCCCTGGAGTGAGACCTCCCGGACGCCCAAGGAAGCGCTGGTTGGATGTCGTGATGCAGGACATGAGAGCCAATGGTCTAACCACTGAGGACGTACAAGATCGTGCAAAGTGGAGTAGGCTCAGTAAGAAGGCAGACCCTGGCACAGCAAGCCGGGATTAATGCCAGGAAGAAGAAGACTACATATTAAAGTATATTTAAATAATATAAATAATATATCAAATTCCCTTAATTTAACATAATTAAAAAGAATTAGCTTTTACCGTACAGGCATGCTTCTGGCAGGCAAGTTTAGTGACGATGTGATTAAGGTTGAAAAGAAAGTCTCTGGATGCGGGAAGGGAGAACGATTGCCGTGAAAATCGTTAAGGGAGATTCATATATCCAGTAGGGGACGTAAAAAAATTTGGGATTAAATATATGAGAATTTAAAGAAATAAATAAGCACTAGGATATATATGATAAGTTGGGCTTAAGTTTTAACATTGTTTGCGATATTTTCTCCTTTTACAATAAACGTATTTTGTAACAAATCCGTTCACTTGTTATTTCAGTAGAAATAGGTAATACAAATTAAAAAAGCTGAATAACCATAAGAACGTTCCAATATTTTTCACATAAAATAACTTTTACTTTTCTCCTAGAAATAACTAAAATATCTTTTTTTTTAAATATAACCTCAAAAATGTTATACGTAGAAAGCGTAACGTACCATCATTTTGCCCTCACTATATTTTAAGCGCTGGCCGTTTCAATTTGTGTTTGAGCGTTTGTTTGAAACTCACGTTTAAGGTAACATTCACTAATTGGAAGCGTCCAGATTGTTATACGATTTATTAAGTGATGAAACACTTTGTTGTTTGTAATAAGGTAAGTATTTATTGACAATTGAGGCCTCTCGTGACGCAACGCCACAAATTTGGTGGAAAGTGAGGAACGGAGTGTCTTAACACTAGGCTCCCAAGTTTCTCTGCAAACATTGCCATGTACGGTATTCAGCGGAAAGCTAAAAATATATATTTTTTTAATCTACCGGAACTGATTGTGACGTAGTACCACTCAGTTGGGAATATGTCCTTGGCCAAACTGTACAGTTAGAGTGAAACAACTTCGAGATAGAGAAATACAGTATAATTGGTTCGGGGCTATAGAGGGAACTGCATCAAATATTTTCCTCACCGAAATCGCAGTGCCCATGCGCTTTGGTTATAACGAATGCATCCTACCTGTTATGAAGGTGCCGAGATGTAGTCACTGATAGTACGACTGGTCCACTAATTTCAACTAAATTCAGCTCAGCTCTCTATAGTAGAGAGAGATGTGCTTGTAGTATCGCTAAAAGATCGGATTCGAATTAAAGTAATCCGGTAAAGATAGATGGAGAACCCACGGCAGATTATATTTGGCCCCAAATATTTATTGGCGTGCGTGTTTTGGAGTGAAGACCAAGCCTCGGTGAGAGTAATGAAGGGGGTTCTTCTATTAGGAAAAAAGATCGAGGTCAAGACAGATGATCCACTGATGATGACGATGATATAGTATTTCCTTTTGTTTACTGCTCTCTGTCTCTGATCTCTCTGTTTCTGATCTCTCTCTGTCTGATCTGTCGTATGCAGGTTAAGCTTGACATAGTAAACGTGACAGGTTATGGGTTCGATCACCACACAAGGAAATAATTAATACTTTCATTTCTTTACTCTGGTAACAAGTAAAGTACAAAACGTGGCGTTCAGACACTCAACATACCTGTTTTAATTTCGGCGGAAAGTGGGCAACGGAACGGAGTGTCCCAACACTAGTTCCCGAGTTTCCTCTATTTACCATGTGATATGGAGGTATACAGCGTGAAATAAAAAAAAATGTGGGTTTTTCTGGCTTATTTATTGTATGTTGTTAAAAATATTGACGTTATCGTGGCTCAGTAATCGGAAGTGGGTTCTTTTAACTCTCAAAGAATTATTATTACACATTTTAAATGAAATAACTTTAACCGGATTATTCACATATATAAATTATACGGCGTCTACCCGTAACCACGGACTATTGCAAAGTGATGTTTTCTAAAAATGTATGTAGTCAATATACGCAACTAACCCAAGTAAATTTGTTTCAGTTTCATTTAAAGAATAATGGAAGGTTGGAAGGTTGGAAAGGGATGGGAAACAGAAGTGGTTTCATAGGATCGGGGTGTTTTAAAATGATACTTATTTAAAATTATTTTCATTCTTGATTCTGGTTAAGACAGTGACGTCTTTAGTTCATTCATTCAGTTCTTCCTTTAAGGCATTTCGAGCGTGCCAGTTGAGCTTCGCCAATTACATGTTGTATGGAAAACTTACTCACTCACTCACTCACTCACTCACTCAGCTTCATGCTGTATCCCGCACATGACAGGGTAGGCAAAGGGCACTTGGGAACCTAGTGTTAAGACACTCCGTTCCACTTCCGTTCCCCACTGTATGGAAAACTCACGAGAGGAATTGATTAGTGCAAAAGAGATAACTGTACACAATAATATAATACATGTAAAAAAGAGACTTAGTCATAATACAAATATTTACAAAATGTATATAGCATATTCAGTGAGTCATAAATAATATTTAATCTAATTTTGTTAAATATCATACATATTTACAGAAAAAAAAAATACATAAGGGACTAAACACGAACATTAACAGACGATATATGGGGCGAGGGAGTTTATGGGGAAGAACATCATATAAGGGACAAGTTAATTTGGGAGAAGAGAAGTGGATGTGGGGTGGGGAACTGATGCAAAGCGAAAAATGTGCTTAGTATCGCCATTTTATTAATTCAGGCTGAAAACGAGTGAATGTACTTTATACCAAATTGTAAAATGAAAGAGCAAAAGGAACATAAAAATAATTATAACTACGCTACTCAGCTTCACGCTGTATCCCGCACATGGCAGGGTAGGCAGAGGGAACTTGGGAACCTAGTGTTAAGACACTTCGTTCCATTTTCGTTCCCCGCTCTCCGTCGAATTTCAGGCATGGCATGTTAAGTGACGGAACTCAACGCCGCGTTTTGACTTGTACCAAAGCGAAGATATGAAAACATTAAATATTATTAAACATTAAATTGAAAATGTTAAATATTTCATTTCCTCGAGTGGGGATCGAACCCACAACCTGTCGGTTACAGTCACACGCTTGTGCCGCTGCGCCACGACGGGCCTCAAAGTAAATAATTATAACGAACATTTTTATCACATTCGGTGAACATATTAATACTAATTAATTTCACATATGACAGCTATTGTTTCTGAACGCGTGGCCGCGGAGCCGGCGCGGCGGTGCGTGTGCGCGCGTAATTGCGCCGAAACGTACAAATTGAAACGGGGTTCGATGCCTGACTGAACACTGAACGTAAGTGGCGGTTAATATTATTTATGTGACGAAAAATTAATTTGCTTATTTCATAATGCGACAGAACGCCTCGTTGGAGATACGACGGTAATGTGTTTGAGTTCTACTCTGTGAATTGAATTGTTATTTTCATTGCTTCGCCTTGGTGAAACAAGCGCGGTGTTCAGTTCCGCCAGTTACGTAAAGCTTCGAAAATTGGATGGAAAGTGTGCAGTTTCCTCTACGTAAACTGGTATACCTGCCTGGGCCCTTGTCTTACCAATGGGAGAGTAGAATTTTAAATGTTTTTTTTTTGTATTATTTTGTGTTAAAATAACTATCATCATAATACCGTAATTTTACCGTAGCGTTTGACGCTCCGTTCTCTCTGCGTACCCCGCTAGGGATATAGCGTGAAGCTAAGTTAAGTTAATCATCATAATAAAAATATATACATATATACTATAATTTCGCCACGACTTTTGCCAAAATTATCCTGCACATGGCTGGGGTAGGTTTGGGAACCTAGTCAGTCAAGACATTTTGTTCCATGTTTCCAACTTTCCGCCAAATTTGAAGGCATTTAGCGTTGAGAGACGGATCTCAAAGCCGCGCTTTGAGTCAATCAATTTCACTACCAATTCCATCGGTTCACTAAAGTTACAGCCTCAGACCTGATAAGAACCAACGCAAGAAACTCAGCAGGACATTTTAATACTAACTGTGCGTTAATATTATTGAGACCTGTCGTAGGGCAAACAAAGGCACAAAAAAGCGTTTGATTGTAAACACGACAGGTTGTGGGTTCGATTCCTGCTCGAAAAAATGAAATATTTAATATTTTCAATTAAAATAGTTCAATGTTTTCATTTCTTCACTCTGGAAACAAGGCAAGGCGCGACGTTGAGTTCCGTCAGTCAACACAATCAATTCCTCAATTTCGGCGGAAACTGTGAGGCAGAATGGAGGGTCATAACATTAGGTTCCTAAGTTCCCTCTACCTATTCTGCCATGTCTGGGACAGAGCGAAAAGCTAATAAAAAGAACAGAAATATACGTTATTAATTCAGTTAAAACAAAAAACCAACTGTGAACTTTACAAAAATACCTTCTTGCTACACATTCAATAAAAACCAGATGCAATAAGTAGTTAATGTAAGGAGTTTGTGTTAAAATAATATTCGCATTGGACTCGCCCCGTGATGCGGTGAGACGGCGCGGAAAATTAATGATATTCGCGTTGGCCACTGAACTTGTGAAATCTTTGGTACGAGATGGGTTTTTGTAATTTAGTTATAATTGATTGAGTCACTCACTCAGCTTCACGCTGTATCCCGCACATGGCAGGGTAGGCAGAGGAAACTTGGGAACTTAGTGTTAACACACTCCGTTCCACTTCTGTTCCCCACTTTTTGCAGCCGAATTTGAGGCGTTAAGTGGCGGAACTCAACCTCGCGTTTTTCCTTGTGCCAGAGAGAAGAACTGAATACGTTAAATATTTCATTTCAATTTAATCTTATCTTTTTCATTTTTTCGAGTGGGGATCGAACCCACAACCTGTCGATTAGTCACACGCTTGTCCCGCTGCGCCACGACAGGCCTCAATTGATTTGATTGAGGATATACATTATATGAGGAAACTTTTTTTTTTAATTTCACACTGTATCCCATAGCACATGGCAGGGTGGCAGAAAAACAGACCAGAAACTAGACAGAAAACATTAAAAATCACTGGAGTTTTGGACATTATTACATAAATAAAACCCTATAAGAATTGTTTTTAAATATATCTTCAAATTACCTGCAGACAGTAATCCGTTACAGATTTATTATAAGTGTAGATAATAAAAATAAAGTGGGGAACGGAAGTGGAACGGAGTGTCTTAACACTAGGTTCACGGGTTCACTCTGCCTACCCTGCCTCGTGCGGGATACAGCGTGAAGCTGAGAGAGAGAGAGATAGATAATCCTGTGGTGGCACAGGTGCATAAATATGCGACTCTCAACGCGTAGGTTGTCAGTTCTAATATTTTTTTTAATTAAACTTTGACCACACAACTATCGTATTTACCATCGTAACCACTGCGCCACTTCTGTCACAAACCCCAACGACCATACATAAATCATCAACCATTGAAATGGTTGCACCATGCAGTAAAATTAGTTACTTTGCCAATTTTCCAAAAGAATAAGCATCGAGATTGATTTGCAGGGAAGTTTAATTCACTCCTTAATTTACCAATTAACTAACTGTCCGTTTAAATTTCACGTTTTACATACATACATACTCGTACGTACATAATATATTATTGTGAGTAACGACCGCTTGTGCTGTAACCGCAGGAGCTCGGCGCAAGTTGTTAGTTAAATATATTAGTCTGTTTCTTTTGAAGTTGAATGTTTTTTTTTTGTTTCACGCTGTATCCCTCTTAAAGCAGGTTAGGTGACGTGAATTTAGATTCCAAACACTCCGTTTCCCGCCTCCTTCTCAATTCATGAGATATTGTGAGTGATGCAATTGATTAAAATAAATAATTAAAGTAATTCACTATCAGCGTGGGAACCATACCTATACCGGTCAAGCGCTTTGCTAACGCATCCTTTAATTGGATAAGGTACACTTTTCCTTCTTTCTTCCAGGTTCACGCTGTATTCGGGTAGGCACAAGAAATTTGGAAACCTATTGTTAAGAGACTCCGTTTCGTCCCTACTTTCTGCCTAATTCTAGGCATTGGTTGTTGAGTGAGCGGAAGTCAACGCCGCGCTTTGCCTTGGAAGAGATAGTGACTAAACAAAAATCAAAATTGAGAATTATTGAATGAACACAAAGCTACCGCTAATCTAATAAGCCAGTGTTGCTGCGAAGATTTGATAAGAAACTTAACAATGGATCAAATTTATTTGAGCTTCAATCTGTATGAAGTAGGCAAAAGGAACCTGGGAACCCAATGTAAAGACACAAAATACTTCCGTTCTTCACATTCATCTTTTCTTCGAATGAGAATCGAACCCACAGTCTGTCGATTTTCTGCTACACGCTTGAGCCCCTGCCACGTCGAATTTCAAGTCAATTATTTTAAACAGTTTTTGAAGAACTTTCAAATGAATACACTTTCTAGTTTACTACTTAATAAATATTAAACGTCGAAAAGAAATAATTGTTATCCGCGCTACCGGGAGTTAGCAGAAGAGAACTAAAAAGTATTTTTTTAACATTCAGAATGCGAAATTTCTTAGTGAGCTGTCTCGTAAATCGGTACAGTGGAGAATTATGAACGGATTCCAGCTTGCTTAAGCGAAATTTAACAGAACCGCCTTAAAAGTAAATGCTTAAGCAATTCTGTCAAATTAAAGTGAAAAATCGAGATTCTAAATAAGTTGAAAAGTCAGATTTGCGCTATGTCCACTAATCAAGTAATCACGGTGGACAAAAAACAATCAAAAACGTAACAATTTAAGCAAAATATCTCAAAAAAGTGTCCACGACTTTATATAGTGAGGCAAAAAGAAATGGAAAGGTCATTGAGGTGTAGTGGTACAGCATCTGTTTGTTTATGCGACGGTTACAGGATCGATTTCTGTTCGAGGGAATTAATTATTTTTTTCTGCTACTAAATAAATAGAGCTACTATTCGGTTTCTTGTGGTGTCTCAGGGGCATATACGTGTGACAGTAAACAGGTTGTGGGTTCGATCTCTGCTCGGGGAAATAGGATATTTAATATTTTCAAATTGAAATTCTAAAGTTTTAAATTCTTCATTCTCATATCTCATGGTTCAAATTCGGCGGAAAGATGGGAACAGAATGGAGTATCTTAACACTACGTTTCCAAGATTCTTCTTCTTACCATTCCATGTGCGGGATACAGCGTGAAGCTTAGTGAGTGCTACTCTGGTTATTTAGTAGCTGTGGTAAGGAGTCAAAGAATGAGTCTCATAAATAGTAAATTGTAAAACGGAGTGTCTTAACACTTAGTTTGCTCTACCTTCCCTGCCATAAGCGACATAAAGCGTCAAGCTATAACGAAAAAAAACAATAAAAAATCGTCACAAACCAAACGTTTTCGAGCTTTACAAAAATCCGAGTGTAATTTAAAAGTGAAATGTCCCCACAGACTGACGTACGCTGACATTGACAGATGTCACATTGAAAACAATCACGCGAAAAAAAAAGTTACGAGGCAAAGAACAAAGATTTCACGCAAAACGTGTAATAAAATGCCTGTGACATACCACGCATACCGCCCAACCCAATTAAGATCTTCGAAGATTGTTCCCTAAAGTTTTTTTTTATATGTTTTTATTATATCTTTTTAACACCTTCGATGTAAATTGTTTAATGCAAACGATATTTTTTTATAACTTAGCTTCACGGTAGGCAAAGAAAATTTAGTGTGAAGACACTCCGTTCCGTTTCTGACATGTGTGTTGATTGTCTAAGCGCCGTATTTTGTCACACAAAAATGTGGAAATCAACAAACATTACAAATAAAGTTAGTCATTCTATAGTTTTACGACCTGCTTGCGGTGGCTTCTGGCGACATTGAAGATCATCGGCGCACCTGTTGAAAGATCTGCCCATCACTCGATAACATTTCTGAATTTAGCAAATTGCGATTTTTTAAATAAACAATATGCTCGCCCATGCCTTTATTTAACGCACCAATTTAACTCAAAGATTGAGCGTAAAAAGTTTTTTTCTTTTATTTTTAACGCACGTGTCGTGATAGGCTGAGAAAAATTGGAAACTTAGTGTTATTTCATTCTGCTCACGTTAAAATATTTTTGCTACCAACTTTCCACGGATTTGAGGCATTGTGTGTTGTGTGGGCGAACTCAACAGCACGCTTTGCCTTGTTGCTAGACCGAAGAAATGAAAACATTAAATATTTCATTCCTCGAGTGTGAATCGAAACCAATCGCTTGTGCCACATCACTACGCCTGGACTATAAGGAGAGCCCGAAACAGTCCAATACTAACTACTGTGTTTAACGTTATATTTATATATCTCTCTCTCTCTCTAGTCAAAAAATGTGAAGCTAACTAACAAAATAATATTATTTAGATAAAAAATCGTATCGTACCCAAAACATCGTGTCGTCCGCTATAAACGGACTGAGATGCCTTCAGAGATTGTTACACTTTGTTGGAATTGAAAATAACGAGTGTATCTCATTAGTAATGCTCAATCTTTCGGATAAAACCTGATTGATTTCGTACCGAATGCATTTTATCTAAAGAATTATCTTTTAATGTTTATTTGGGGTATTTAGTTTATAATAATATAAATTCTAATTAATTTATCAAATTATTGCTTTTTACTCTTTAAAGGTAGTTTTATTTAAAAAATATTTCTTTTTTAGGCCATTGTGGCTCAGAGTGCGGCGTCTGTGAGTTTATTATGTATCTAGTGAAAAAATTTGAAGTTCGTAAGGCCAAAACTTCAAGAAACTTTTAATTTTGGCAGTTACATATCATTACATTTTGGAAAATCTTACGCGTATTGCGAAAAGTATTAATGGTTCTACCAAAATAAGTCATATATTTTTAATACTAGAAATAGGCATAAACTCGACTGCGCCGCATTTACATCTTTTATGAGAAAATGTGTACTCTTTAACAATATGATCCCAGAAAACATCCGAGAATGTTCTATAAGTATTATTACTTAAAAAAAAATATGAAAAGTGGTGAAGTTTTAAAAGTTTTTTATTTATTACCTTATTAGTGATTTTTTGTAAACGTTGTTTACAGTTTAAATTTATTTACTGACATTCCAATTTTTAATACATACACTTGGTATACTAATTAACAATACACGAATTAAAAAACTTCACAGAATCACAGAGGGCACCTAGTGTTAAGACACTTAGTTCCCCACATGTCGGCAAATTTTCAGACACTGTGTATTAAGTTGCGTAACTCAACGCCAGTTTATGTCACCAGAGCGAGGAAGTGAAAATATTATAGATATAGTGAATTTCTTGAGTGGCAATCGAAACTATTGCGTCTACAGTCACACGCTTGTACCACTGCGCTACGAAGGATTCACAAATTCATTTATAAATAATAGTCTTAATACTAATTTACTGTAAAAATATGATTTACTGTAAAAAAAATAAATAAATTAATTTATAAAAACTAAAAGTGTGATTTACTGTAAAAATTCAAGATTTTTTTTACCTATTAATCTGAAATGGGAACCTTTTTACTCCATGTTAGAACTGAACTTGTAACCACCGTTCAGTCAAGCACAACCATAGCCACGCCTTAATGAGGTTATATTTAAATATAAAAGAATGAACATTTACGATGGGGTTTTTATAGCGTCATAATTGTTTTATTAGCAGCTTGTTATTCCTGTAGGTCAGAAGCTCATTAGATACGTTACAATGTCGTATAATTCTTCTGTAGTTAACTAGAGTCCTTAAAAAAGAAAATAAAGTAAATTACAATATAACGTAATAATGATAATAAGGCAAAGCGCGGCGTTGAGTTCCGCCACTCAACACGCAATGCCTCAAATTCGGCGGATAGTGGCGAACAGAAGTGGAACGGAGTGTTTTACACCAGGTTCCCGGGTTCCTTCTGCCTATCCTGCCTCGTGCGGGATACAGCGTGAAGCTGAGTACAATACCTATAACTAATATAAATATTTTTGCTTTCCTTCTTTTAGTGCGCCTGCACTAGAGGTAACTTTATATTGAAACACTATGTTTTCCGTTTTGCACCCCATTTCAGAGATATTGCGTGTTGAGTTGCGAGACTCAACGCCGCATTTTGTCTCTTTTAAATTAGATTAAGACTTGGCTGAATGAAATCTTGTTAAGTTAACGTTATATTTCACTGGGTAATATTTATTAAATCTGTAACTGTAAGACATGTAACTACTTCCTCTAATGTTCTCGAATTCAATGATCATATATTATTTTTAGTTATGGATAGTTTACCTTAAAATGATGAATATAACTGAAAAATATATATTAAATAAAAAATAACCAGAAGTCATTTTATTTAAAAATAAAGTATATCTAATTCGAAATGAAAAACGCTCGGATTTAAACCTACGACCTATCTCTTACAAAAAGCTGCTATACATTTCTGTCGAACAATTTTATTATATAAAACATAAAATTATACTTTGAAAAAGATATCTTACTCGAGTTGTTTACTCTGATAAGCAATAATGATCTACCAATAGCTGTTGTTTGTAGGCCGCGGTGCTATAATCTATGTGGGTGATACATACAGAATAGATGTTTTTATGTTTACAAAATTGTTATATAAAAAAAAGAAAACTGCAGCTTTTTCTAGTACACTTCGCACTCCGATCCCCACTTTCCATGTAAAAGCTGGTGGGATGGTGGAACTCAACGCCGCGCTTTGTCTTTCAGAATGTAAGTAAGAAGCAAGTCCCGATTACGATTCTAATCCAGTCATGACACGAGAGCCTCATAGCAATTAAAGAAATTCTATATCACGGATAATGCCTGTCGTGTCGCAGCGGCACAAGCGTGTGACTGTAACCGACAGGTTCTGGGTTCGATTCCCACTCGTGAAGATGAAATATTTAATATTTTCCATTTCAATATTTAATGTTTTCATTTCTTCGCTCTGGTGCAAGGCAAAACGCGGCGTTCAATTCTGCCACTTATCATGGAATGCCTCAAACTCAGTAGTAAGTGGAACGAAGTCAGAATTCAGTAGTAACAAGAATGTAAGGGGAACGGAGTGTCTTAACACTAGGTTAAACCCTCCCAATGTGCAGGATACAGTGTGAAGCTGAGAATAATGCATAATATGTGGACTAATAAATACTTATATGTTAATTGTATTATTAATATAAATTGTTATTGTAAAAAGAACCTACCAAGTTTCAAAATGTTAAACAATAAACGAAGAACGTTTAAAAAAATAAGCCATTCTTTAAATTTCATACTATATTCCAGATATTGCAAGATAAACAGACCAGGTACCTTGGGAACCTAATGTTAAAACATTACGTTACCATGAACATATTTCATTTCCTCACTTTGCGCCGACTTTTCTCAACGCTGCACTTTGCCAGATTGTGCTTATCAGAACGAGGAAATGAAAATATTTAATAATGTCTTTGATTTTCGCGATTGTTATACATTTTAAATGAAACACTTTTAAACGGATTAATCGCGTATATTGAATGGTAAACATTTTTGGGAAACCCGACGTTTCGAACACTTTACAGTAGTCCGTGGTCACGGGTAGACTGAGGTGGCATTTGTCTGTCAGTTGATATAATTATTATATCAAACTACCGCCAACGATTCCTTAATTGCCTCGCGTACTGCCCTGGATTCTTGCAGAATGAGCTAACTGTATCTGGTCCTCTAGTGTGGTGTGCTGGGGATTTTAAATTTTTTAATAGTGGGTCCCAGGTGGTGGAAAGTTTCCAACCATCTTCTCTGTTGAAATTAGGATGTTTTTGTATTTCAATAGCCTCGCGGATCATTCTAGGGATATATCTATTCTCCCTAGCGAGTATGTGGGGTTTATCAAACCTGATGTAATGGTTGGATTTGTTCGATGTATGCTCACACACAGCTGAGAAGAAGAGCTTCTATTAAAACTATTTTCAAGCCTAACAAGAAAGTGAGCCAATTCTTGAGACCAGTGAAGAGTAATATTCCTTTGCAGTGTGCAGGTGTATACAAACTTGATTGTGACTGTGGCTTATCATATATAGGTCAAACAAAGAGAAGCATCGGTGTTAGGGTGAAGGAACACATCTCCGATGTCAAGAATGGGCATGTATCAAAGTCAGCTGTGTGTGAGCATACATCGAACAAATCCAACCACTACATCAGGTTTGATAAACCCCACATACTCGCTAGGGAGAATAGATATATCCCTAGAATGATCCGCGAGGCTATTGAAATACAAAAACATCCTAATTTCAATAGAGAAGATGGTTGGAAACTTTCCACCACCTGGGACCCACTATTAAAAAATTTAAAATCCCCAGCACACCACACTAGAGGACCAGATACAGTTAGCTCATTCTGCAAGAATCCAGGGCAGTACGCGAGGCAATTAAGGAATCGTTGGCGGTAGTTTGATATAATAATTATATCAACTGACAGACAAATGCCACCTCAGTCTACCCGTGACCACGGACTACTGTAAAGTGTTCGAAACGTCGGGTTTCCCAAAAATGTTTACCATTCAATATACGCGATTAATCCGTTTAAAAGTGTTTCATTTAAAATGAAAATATTTAATTTCTTCGAGTGGGAATTGAACTCACTACCTTAATTGTGACCACGGCAGGCCTCAACATCTCTTTTTTATCCTAATCTGAACAGACTCTTAGAAGTCCCGTCTTGTAGCTGTTTATTCTACACATTTCCAACCATTATAAAGCCATTGCATGTTTATTTTTTTTTTATTTTTTTTAGCTTCATACAATTTTAGAGTCGTCGTCTATCTTAGAGCGAGAAAATGACGATTATTCATTTCCCCGAGTGCGAATCAAACTTACAACCTATGCGTTGACACTCGGTTAAAATAAAAAAAAATCTAAAAGAGATCAAATTAAAGCCTTTGAATATAACTTATATTCAAATAAATCAAATGAAAATTTGATACAGCAGTGTGTATCACAACGGATAGAAAACGATCGCGGTCATTTCATTAGCGATCGTGAGCAGATATACTGCGTGCCGTTCACTCACACTTATAGCGGGCTGTAGAGTTTTAGATAAAACTTTTTTTACAAAAAAAATATTTTTTTTTGGAGTTCATAATATGTATGTTTTGTATGTTATTTATCTATTTTTGTGTTTTCTTCTGTCAAATATTTTTATATCTGCAACGCTGTCCCATACTTCTTATGCACTTTACACTTACTTTATCATAAAGATGTCATTGTAATAACAACGGTGGTGGGTTTGATTCCCATCTTAGAGAATACTAAATTTGATATTATCATTTCGTCCATATGGTAATATGGCAAAGCGCGGCGTTGAGTTACAAATTAAGGGGAACGTGGAGAACGGAGGGTCTTTACACTAGGTTAATTCTGCCTAAAAAAAATTTTATAGCTAAAGAATTATCTCAAATCTTACAACACTCTGTATACAAAGCACACTCGCTTCTAAAACATAAATAAATAATTACAAAATTATATTGAATGATCCTTAATCATTCGCTAATCACGGGCTCGGCTGTAACGTAGGTAATAATATAATGATGTGTAAGGGAGATGGGATGCTGTTCGTGTATTGACTGTGCTACTTATCCTTATTGTCTGGAAGTCTGTATACATATGTATGTGTGATGTGTTTTATTAATATTGTAGAGTTTGTTAGATTCACTCCATACTAGGGATAGAGATTCACTCCGTTTCCCAGGCATGTGTAGAATGGTGGGTTCAACACTGCGTTTACGTGTTACCAGAGGATTGCGCTTCACGCTGTATCCCGCACACGGTAGGGTAGGCAGAGGGAACTTGGGAACCTAGTGTTAAAACACTCCGTTTCTTTCCTTTCCCACTATCTGCCGAAATATGTCAGTGTAAGGAAATGGCAATAATTTACTCTACTCAGCTTCACGCTGTATCCCGCACATGGCAGGGTAGGCGGAGGGAACTTGGGATCCTAGTGTTAAAACACTCCGTCCCACTTCCGTTCTCCACTTTATGACAATGATTTGTTTTTTCTAATGTTTTTTTTTTGTTTTCATATGGTCGAGTAACCTAGTGTTAATATATTCCGATATACATCACCCGCCCATGTTCTTAGGTATTGAGTGCTTAGTGGCGTAACTCAGTACCGTGTTTTGTGTTGTTAGTAAGAGCGGGGAAATAAAAAATAATTTGTTTCATTCTTTTGATCCATCAGTCTGTTTGTGTTTGTATGAATGTTTATGACCACGTAGACTACTATTTGAGTCCGTTTTTTTAAATTGAAAGCTTTGTTAATTGCTTTGCTTTTTGAGTAGTCCGAGAGCTACATGCACTTTTTTCATAAATTTTAGAGTGATTTTTTTTTAATCTTGAACTTTGTTACTTTTGTTAGTTCGAGGAAAAAATTGATATTTTAAATATTACTATAATCTGTAACAGACACTGAACTCAAAACATACTTTCACGAAGACACTTCTCAAGCCTACAAACTACTGCAGTACTCTACAAATGTAGGGTAAACCTCATCAATTATTGTATATTTATTACACATTTGTTAAATCTAATCACGGATAAGCGAGTGTTAATTTATAGTTAACGTATGTATGATACCACAGGCCCTGGCCGTGGTATGGGCTATGCTGCGCACGCGCATGGTGAGTTACTGATGTGACATTATGGAGAGATATGCGGTTTTGGAATTTTAAAGGGCTAGACGGTTATAGGGAGAGGTGATAGCGATTAGAAATTGGTGTGATCGAGAATTGAACCTGTGACTAGGTTTATTTATTGGCAATATTGTGTCTTTATTTAAAACTTGTCGTAATGTATGTAATGATTGTAACTTGAAAGTTTAAATGATGGTATAATAAGTATATTTTTATATACATATCTGTTTAACCTGCCATTTATATATTTTTTTTTGTTAATGAATACCTAATAGACAATGCACAGGTTCTCTCGTATCTTCTATATTAAAAAGGTCGAAATTTAGCATGTAGACTATATGTCAAATAAAGTTAGGTTAACTGAGTTTCAAGGGGCACTAATAGAGGGATTTCCCAATTTTGGAACAGGTCAGACAGAAGTTTACATTTGCCTTGTCTGAGCTGTAAAGTGCATACAGTTCTTTCTCAAGTGAATTTTATATTAGTTTCAATTTAAAATACGTTTAAGTACAGCTGTTTTTTTTTTATTATTTTTCAACTGAACCTGCATTGAGCAAGTTAGGCTGAGGGAACCTGGGAACCTATAATATATAATTTCAGTCTGCCCCATTTACAGTCGCACGCTTGGGCTTTTACGCTACTATAGGCGTCTTTTTATTTGATTATAATTTATAAATTTATATATAAAATAATCGCTTCCGCCTATACTTTAAAGCAAGGTACGTTCGTTCCCTAAATGCCTAATAGGCGTCTCTATACATATTCCTGTTGCATTCGACAGAAGATATACTGCGTTGTTAATATATGTGTAATTTGTTGTTAACATTTTATTATTGTTTTTATATATATAATGAAAATGATGATGTTAGTTAAATTTTTAAGTGTAAAAAAAGCTTAAAGTTGTGAGTTCATTGGTGGTTTGAAAAAATATGAAATATTTTCAAATTATATATTTTTTTTAGCTTCACGCAGTATCCCGCACGAGGCGGGGTAGGCAAAGAGAACCCGGGAACCTAATGTTAAGACACTCCGTTCCACTTCCGTTCCCCACTCTCCGCCGAATTTGTCGCATTGCGTGTTGAGTGGCTGTGGAACTCAATACCTCAAGTTATCTCTTCTCTGCTTCTCCGTGTGCGGTATACAGTTGGAAGCTTAAAAAAGAATCTAAAATGAGAAATATATAGCAAATTCATGTCTTCGCAGTTAGGTACTGTTATATTTACAGTTGATAACTTTTCTTAGCATTATGCTGCGTCCCGCATATAACCGAATTAGTAACCCAACGCCGCATTTGATCTTATTACTTGAAGAAGAATTCGCTCACTTGAATGTAGGTAAGTATGGGTAATACCCAATCCAACGTACTTATGCTTTTTTTTCTTCTTAATGGTTTGAAATTGTTAGAGACATATGTTTCGTTTATTTTTATATATGTTTAATGGCTAAGTATAAGTTTATATAATTTATAAAAACCTTAAAAGGTAATGTTATAATACAAAAGTGAAGTAGGAATACTGTTATTATGTGATTTATTTAATATAATTATCATTGTCCTCAAAATTCATCACCAGTCATTGCGTACTAGAATTATCAAAAGTGAACAAAATTAATGTAAATAAGTGTTAATTCTTATAGTTATAGTACCTAGCTACTTAAGTACCTGCCGTAACGCAGGGGCAGGGGCAGTAGCGTGTGTGTAAACACCATTGGGTTTTGGGTTCGATCCCCAATCGGGGAGACAAAATGTTTTCATTATATCGCTCTATTCACGAGGCAAAACACGGCTTTGAGTTTCGACAATCAACACGTGTTATATCTCCAGAAACAAGGGAATGTGTCTTTATGGGAATCTCAGGTTCCCACGTCCCCTCGTAAAGCTGAAGTTAAAATAAAGAATAACTTTTTTTTTCTTTTTTTTTTTTTCTTCAGCTTCACGCTGTAATCCCGCACTAGGCAGGGTAGGCAGAGAGAACGGAAGTGGAACCTAGTGTTATGACACTCCGTTCCACTTCCGTTCCCCACTAAAGAATAACTAACCTTATATTTACCTACTTACCTATAAGATATATGAATCTCCTACTATCAACTGTGTTTAAATAGACATTGATTATTAAAGGTGTTAAATTTAAAAGGATTCCCATTGAAATGCTAAGAACGTAGCTAGTGCAGCTAAGACGAATAAGTATTGAAAATAAGTGTAAATAACCGTCTGTAGTGGAAAATCCCAAGCCTAGTGTTTTCCATTTCACCGTGAGAATGAATATCAATGAGAAATATTTAACTGTAAACGCGGTGGTTCGATAACCACCCTATTTTTTCACGCTGTATCCCGCACATAGCAAGGTAGGCAGAGAGAAGTAGAGAACTTAGTGTTTAAACACTCCGTTCCGTTCCCCACTTTCCGCTGAATTTGACTTTCTATTTATCTGGCGTGGCGCTCGAAAGTTCTGGTCGTTCCGTTCACCAGGTGCTTCTCACGTGTGTCATAATAAGGGATACGGTAAGAAGTGGATGATGGTGCTACAAACACATTATCAATGATACTGGAGAAAGGTCATGTGGTAGAGTCACGTTGCTAGTAATGGTAACACGCATGGGCAGACTCGACCGGATTGTTACCACCCCCGGCATTTAAGACCGGCGTTAATTAGTGGCATTGGCCACTGCGTTTCGCATTAGGTAATGCCGGGCCCCGGTGCCCTTCCACCTTAAAAGACGGCAACGCTCCTTTAGCTCCTCTGGAGTTACACGGGGTCGTGGGCGACGGTGATCACTTACCATCAGGTGACCCGTACGCTCGTTTGCCGTCTCTTCCATAAAAAAAAAAGCCTAAGAACTTGAGCCTGATCATGTATGAAATGGTTGACCACATTGATGAGGCAAAAGAGATATGTAAAGATCCTAGCATGTGGCTCTCCATTTTGTCAAATTATTTTTTTTTCAAATTTAAATAATTTTATTTAAAACAAGAAGTTACAAGCTCCGTTTTTTGAACGTCAAACAATTTAACACCAGTTCAATAAAGTTATTGCCTCAGACTTGAGAAGAACCGACGAAAGAAACTCATTAGCTTTCTGACTACTCCACTATAAAGGTTTTAAAAATATCTTATTTGGCGATCGAACTCAGTATCTACCATCATTAGTATGTCCCAGTTAATATTATGCACTTTACTCTAGTGGCTTATTTGTAAACTAGTCCGAAAATACTTCAAGCGCCTTTTCCTTAAGTACATAATTTAGGTACTACCCTCCACTTTAACTATCAAAGACTATTGTTACTATCATTTAAAATGAAACAATGAATATAGCTTCACGTTGCATCCTGTATAAAGCAAAGTAGGCAGAAGTAACCCGTTGCTTAGACACTCCGTCTTCTACACACTCGAGTCATTGCATGTTGAGTGACGGAACTCAACGCTGCGCTTTGTCTTATGAAACACAGATATTTAGGCAAACATTTAGAGAAGTTAAACACTCCGTTTCACAATTTAAAAAATATTTGCTAGAGGTCTGTCGTGGCGCAGCGGCACAAGAGTGTGATTGTAACCGACAGGTTCTGGGTTCGATCCCCAGTCGAGGAAATGAAATATTTAATATTTTCAATTTAAAATATTTAATGTTTCATTTCTTCGCTCTGGTAATAAGGCAAAGCGCAGCGTTGAGTTCCGCCCCTCAACACGCATTGCCTCAAATTCGGCGGAAAGTGGGGAAAGGAAGTGGAACGGAGTGTCACAACACTAGGTTCCACTTCCGTTCCCTCTGCCTACCCTGCCTAGTGCGGGATACAACGTGAAGCTAAAAAAAAAAAAAAAAAAAAGAAAAAATAATACTAACCCCACTTTCACGTCACACAAAATTTAAATTCAAAACTTATTTACAATAAATTCGTTAGACGATCCATCCATCTATCGAACGGCCGAGTTTACACATTATATGCATTTTAAATGCATTTGTATGTATGTCCATCATTCATGAATTCATAGTGCATACGCGCCCAGTGGTCGCAGGAAACACAATCACCGCTGAGTCTATTAAAATATTACATTATACTATGAAAGGAATTCTTAATTTTGTTAACCGTTGAACACACTGGCTTCTTTTTTAACCGACTTGGAATAGAGGGATTTTAATACAACTTTATATTGTTTTTTGTATGTATGTTACACGATAACTCTGCTATTTGTGAATGGATATTGATAAGTCTTCATTCTTTTTTTTCTGTTTTGATTGTGTTTCAGAGATAGTCTATAAGCGTGTTAACTTGAGGACACTCCCTACATGGCATTTATGATGACAGTGGATGACGGGAAAAGCTATGCAGAGATGGTAGCTTTTGGCGTTTTGTTCTCTCTGGCTATACCGATAAGAAATTATAAAAATATAAATAAATGAGTTGTATTCCCGATTAAAATATGATTAATATATCAAAATCAGTGAATATAATCTTATTTTAAATTAATATAAAAAAAGACACGTGAACCATTACCAAAAGACAACCACCCAAATTCAACAGGACATTAAACAATGTAAACATATTTATTGGCCATTACAGGAATACGTTGTAAAATATAAATTTTATAAGAAAAATAAATATTTATATTGTACAAAGTATGTTTCATAAGAACTATCGGTGTGGTCGGCGAGTGAGTATGCGTCGCGTCAACGCGTAGTTAAAGTAACTAATATACAGTGTGTCCCTTGAATTTTAATAATTTGGCCCTATTTTATTCTATTCTATACTTGATTGTTATGTTTTTTGTGAAATTTCATGTATTACTATAGTATTGAGATAAAATTCCTTAGAACATCATTGTTTTTTAACTTCAAGCTGAATCCCGGATTTAGCGGTTAGATAAACCAAGTCATTCAGAGAATATTTAAGATATTGCGTAAAGAGCGGCGGAGCTCAACGCCGCGCTTAGTCTCTCAAGGACGGGAAATGTAAGTGTAAATGTAAATGTTTTGGGTCATCTGGGACTTACCGGGTACACCCATAAAACTGGGTGGGTGCAAACTGATTCCAGTACCTGCTTTGGAGAGTATGTGTTAAAAGAGGCGCGGTTGGTCGGACAGTAGTAAGGCGGAGAGCTTTAATTAGTGTCTCGGTGGCTGCCTGTTCGTGTGCTTAGAGGAGTCTGAGCAACACTGGCTTTGGCTCAGATACAGCTGGAACTATTCCTTTGACCTTAAGGTTAGTACAGTGGGACAGTATAACATAAACGGTTAGTCTCGAAAGAGAAAGAGGGGGAGTATATCTCCTCTTTTTGAAACAAATTCACAATCGTCGTGTTTGTAGCGCTAACGGCTTCTCGCGGTAACACGCATTAAGTGTTAATTTAATAATATATTTACATTCATTTTTCGTAAGAAATGATGTATTTGTTGTTAATGTATGTAAAATTTATATAGATATATGTAAAATTTGTACAAAGTTCTGTACCAAAAAAGAAAAAACTGAAACCTTAAAGGATTCTAAGGAACGGGGCACTTCTTCAGGTTCTATGTCATGTCTTCATTACATTAAAAAATACATATGAAATTCAACGCGTAATGTTTATTTTGTTATTTATTTTAAGTTTATTTCACATAAACGGAGTACATACGGCAGGTATTGGCGCATTATTGGAATCGCTCAATTCTCAATTGAGACATATATATAATATATAAAGCTTTTTATTTTGTATCCACGCTATGCCTATAGTAGTGGAGGCAGAGGGAATCTGGGAACCTTATGTTCACACCGCTTCCATGAAGTAAGTTCTATTCCCCACTCTCCGCTGCCTTAGAGCGTTGCATCTTAAGTGACCTCAACGCCACGCTTTACCTCGTTACATGGAAGATATGTATAAAAAAAAATCTTAAAAAACGAAATCTTATCAGAACGTTAATTAACGGAATAGGGCTCAAAACATTGATTTTTTAATTTATTGTCAATTTCTCAGTTTGTCTGTGAGTTTGTATGCGCTAATTTCAAAAACGGCAAATCAGTGTTAAAATGCAGTTTTCATTATTATCTTTAGACAACCTTTCGTCAAGATTAAGTGGTTGTTTAAATGAATCGGTTAACAAATAAAAAAGGTACATCTCTACGTACATCAACGTATATACGTACGTACATCTCTACGAACGTACATACGTTCAATTTAAAATATTATGTTCTACAAAATGTGCTACAAAATGTTTATATATGTTGTTGATTTTTTTGTTTTCAATGTATAAATAGATATTGTCTTCAAAGTAATAATGCTATTAGAACAACAAAGTAATTGAAGTTAGTAAGTAAAGTTATGTTAAATATATTATTTCCTCTAGTGGGAATTGAACCCACTATACGTCGCTTACAGTTGCCTCCTAAAGTGATAAACACATTAAATAGTTTATTGGACCCATCAAAATAGGTGACCAAAATCCAATCAAACAACCGACGGCCACACAAGGTCACTAATTGAAATGCATCTACAAAAGATCTTCATTACTTAACGATTTGATCTTATCACATAGAGAATAATAGGTTTTATTATCCATCTATTTAGTACTGGGGCCGCGTATTCATTGAATATAGATAATATCTGAAATAAGCTTCTAATTTCTAGTCATGTGTGAACAGTAAAATACGTCCTCGAACCAAAAACGACTTCCGCGAAATCTCTCATAATGATAATAAGCGTAAATTCTTTAATAATACCCCCTATAAGATCCAAAATGGCGTGAAATTGACGAATAAAAAAAAAGGAGCAACGTGAAACAGAAAAATTAATTTTATATTAGCGTGAAAAGGGATTGACACATCGAATATATCGTTTTCCAATTCATTTTGCTTGTTAAGAATTAATTATTAAATTAATTTTAGACCTTCTCCGCACGACCTTAAACTCGAAAGTGAATTAAAAAGTTATTATGGCGCCAAATATTAGAGCGAGACAGCGCTATGCAAATGAGAGAGAGAGATGGATCGGTTTTTTTTCTTTTTTTTTAGACGAAAGCGCAACTGCCAACTTCCAAGAAGGTGTAAAGTGGCTTTTATTTATTTTATTGTATTGTTAATAATCTAAGGGGAATTATTAAACGCTTATTTGGAACTAAATAGAATATAATGGCCGTTCATTGTTGACTGGATGTCTATATCGCTTTGACGTTTTGAAATGTCAAATTTTGAATGAATTGAATAAATGACAGCTATTGATTTTTTTTATTTGTATTTTAATTTGTACGAAGCATAAAATTTGTAGTTGCTCAAGTCAAGGGCGAAGACAGTTTTTGTGTTTGTGAACTTTTCGATACATTGGTTTGCCTTTTGTGTGGATACCATTGGAATAATTAATAGACTCTTGACATTTATAATATCTGTATTTATAAAAAAAAATCGATATTGACAGTTTCTTGAAGCGTGTCTTTATGACAGTTCCAATTATTTTCCATTTTATATTTTTACTTTTCTTAGGAATAAAGCGGTTACTTGTTTAGACCTTATTTTGATATTAGAGTCACTTTGGATACTACTGAGCTTCACGCTGTATCCCGCATACGGTAGGATAGGCAGACGGAACATGGGGACCAAGTGTTAAGACACTCCGTTTTAGGTTTTGTTCTACCCCTTAAAATACGACATGTGGAAATTGAACAAAAATGGAAAGCAGAGAACTTTACAAATAAACATCTTGAAGGTACTCAAAGAAAAAAACACCATCATAATTTGTCATATAAAAATCTTCAACAAAATTGAACCTACGTATCTTCTATAAACTTTACTTGATTACTACACCATGAGAATTTTTTCAAGCAATATAAATAGTTATTTCAACCATAAAGCAATAGACATGGGATTGTTAAAACTAATGGGCTATCCAATAAATTAGTTTAATCGGTAGGGTGTTGGACAATTACTTTTGATTTTGTATTAAGTGGAACCAACTTGGGATCGGCTGTATTTATAATGTAGTTTCGGAGGTCGGTTTAAATAAAGCGCGGTTAAGTTACGTTATCACATATGTCTATAAAAGATTGACAAAATGATTTTGTTTTAATTTAAAATGTGGCTATAAATATAAGTAATTGTTTTCTTTTATCTCATTGTTAGACTAATTACACTACATACGGTAACTTATCTGTCTTAACACTAGACTGTAAGCCTGGTTGTAAGGTAAAAGCGCGGCGTTGACTTCCGCCAATCATCAAGCAATGCCTAAAATTTGGCGGAAAGTGGGGAACATAAGTGGAACGGAGTGTCTTAACATTAGGTTCCCAAGTTACCTTTAACCTCTACCTACCCTGCTATGTGCGGGATATAGCGTGAAGCTGAATGACAGGCAATTCCCAGGTAAAAAAAGAAGCTTTTTTCCCAACTAAATGCAGAATACAGCGTTAAGTTACAAAAAATAACGACACTGACTGACACTGACGACACTGATTTAGATATAAGTACAGTATACATTTTCATAACAAAAAAGAGTCTAAAACAGATTCTAAAATAAAATTCCATTTAAAATAACATTAAATACTTCAACAAGCGTAGATATATTCGTAAGTAACAATATAATTGTAAGCCATTGTGTCCATTATAGTTATAATATACAAAGTCAATCAATCCCGCATCTGCAGGGTGTTATTATGTAGGTAGTTGGCTGGGGATGGCGCTAGACCCCCTGTTGACTCGAGTGTTGTGGGATTTCGAGGGGACGTACTCAACTAAATATGCTTTTTTTTTAACCTTCACGCTCTATCCCGCGTAAAGCAGTGTAGGGCGCCTAGTGTTAAGGCACTCCTTTTCCCACGTCTTCCACTTCACAAATTTTTGAGATATTTTGTTGAGTTCAATGTCGCGCTTTGCCTTGTTATTTGATTGAGGAAATGAAAACATTTAATAATTCATACTCTTGAGTTGAAATCGAAACAACAACCAAGCATTTACTAACTAGTAACTGCCTCACTCTACTAAAATATTTTTAAAACTTAAATACTAATATATATATATATATATATATATATATATATATATATATATATATATATATATATATATATATATATATATATATATATATATATATATATATATATATATATATATATATATATATATATATATTTGTTAAAAGATAATTGTTTTTTTTGTTTTTTTATTCTGCTATATCCTAGTAGAATAAAAGGATATATAGTTTACGTCATGGCGCAGTGACACAGTATCTGACTGTAAGCGTGTTGACCGTAGACTCAATCCCCATCCGGGGTATTACTTATATTTTATTAACTATTTTAATATTCCCACCCTGAGGGACTACTAAACACAATATTTCCATAATAATAATAATTTTACTATAATTATTTATTTATTCTTTTTAATAATACTTAATTCCTACGAAAAAACGTCACAATCCATCCCTGTCATGTCCAAATGTACCGGATCCTCAAACGGATCCCAAACAGATATTCCGCTAATTATTAACAATAGACGTATAATAGCTTTGGCCACTTAACTTATAGATTCCGCTTTTAAAATATTGCCTTTTAATGGCCAGTTTTATTTATAATTTAGTTCTAAATGTTTAACGTAGATAATGGGTGCTTAGCGGTTTGATTGTTTGTGTTCAACCGTAATAATTATGTTTAGAGGCTGTGGTGTTGTGGTTTGATTGAAGTTCGATTCCTGCTCAGGGGAGAGCATCTATTTTTGTAAGTTATTGTTCCTGCTCTGGGAGACAATGCGCGGCGTTGAAATTTGTATCTCAACACGCAATGTCTGATAAGTCAGCGGTGCGAGGGGAAGAGAGTGTCTTAAAATTAAAGTTTCTTTTAACTTTTCTGCTATGTAGTGGAAAACGTAGAAATGGCGTTTTTGTTAAATATTATTGGCAAAGAATGGCATTTATTAATATTGAAAATGTTTTTTTTGTGTAAAGTTCAAATAATCGTATATTTTTTTTTGAATGTAGCACACAACGCCTAAGAAAGCAATTTAATTAGTTTCTTACAGATTTCATCAATTACATTCTCCACGGAGAACAAATTTTTGATCTTAACTTCTCTCTGCTTCTGTGGTACACAGCGTGAAGCTGGTTTGGTTTGTTGTGATATAATATCCTATTCTACTTTATTTATATTACAATTTCTAGCATTTTAAGATAAAAAAAAGTTGTGGCCTCGATTCCCACTTCAGGAAATAAAATATTTAATATTTTCATTTACACGCTGTGGTAAAAATAAAGCGCGACCTCCCAACACCGTTCCGTTACCGTTTTCGCCGTGTGATTCCGACTTAGAATAGGATCACCCTGGTACTGATGATGTCGTAAGAGGCGACTAAGGTACGTGTGGTAGAGTCACGTTGTCAGCAATGACAACACGAATGGGTAGACTCGACCGGATTGTTACCACCCCCGGCATTGAAACCGGCGTTAAGTAGTGGCTTCGGCCACTGCGTTTCGCATTGGGTAGTGCCGGGCCCCGGTGCCCATCCATCTTTAGGACCGACATCACCTCTGTAGCTCCTCTGGTGCTACACAGGGCCGTGGGCGACGGTGATCACTTACCATCACCTCGTTTGCTGTGTCTTCTCCATAAAAAAAAAACACGCAATGGTTCCATAATTCCATGGAATATGAGGAAAGTATCTTAATGGCCAGAGATTATCTTAACATCAGTTTTTCAGGGGAACCCTGAGTCTACTGTGTATCTAATATAACGTTAAGCTAAAAAAATCCAAATGAAATTCCAAAAATGTTTATGTATACATTTAATATATGAAGAATTCTAATTTTGTATAACATTAAAACTTGTGTTTCGTATAAAAAAGGGACAATCACTATTTGTATGCAATCATTAAATATCATATTACACGATCGTAACATATCATTTTACAAGTAGATAGATATATAGAATTTAAAATATTAATTAGTTTTATTTATTTACCCTTGTGGTCGTCATGGTACAGGAACTAATATGAAAAACAAAGTTATGGGTTCGTTTTCCAATCGAGGTGTGAAGTATTTGCCATTCCCAGCTTCTGTAATAAGGCAGAGCGCGGCGTTGAGTTCTGCGACTCGACAAGCAATGTCTCGGACTGCTTAGGGGTTCATTGAGGACGGAGTGCCTTAGGTTCCCTATGCTTGCGGGATATGGCGTGAGCTAAAAAAGCTTCTGTCAGTAATATAATTTCATTGCCTGATAAATATGTTATTATTGTAATATTAATAAATATTTACGTGGCGCAGGTACATGCGTGTGACTGTAACCGACAGATTGTGGGTTCGATCCTAACTCGAGAAAATGAAATATTTAATATTTGCAATTTAAATATTTAATGTTTTCATGTCTTCGCTTTGGTACAAGGCAAAACGCGGCGTTGAGTTCCGCCACTCAACACGCAATGCCTTAAATTCGGCGGAAAGTGGGGAACGGAAGTGGAACGAAGTGTCTTAACACTAGGTTCCTTAGTTCCCTCTGCCATGTGCGGGATATAGCGTGCCAAGCCAAGCAGAGTAAAAATTAATACAAAAAGAACGTTATTAATTTTTCATAATTTAAAGAATTTAATATGGAAATGAAGCAAAGCTGTTATAAATACGTAATACGCCTACATAAAAATATTTTTCCCCAAATAAGAACTGAACCCACAACATCCTAAGCCAACACTCAAAAAACACAACCAACCAAAACATATATCATATCAACCAAAAGAGAACAGAAGTCACGAACGAATCCGTAGGCGTATTCTAGTTTAATAAATTGAATTTTACACAACCTGCTTTACATACATTTTATTATACATAAATTTCTATTACGAAATTATCAAAAATATATCTTGTTTTGTAAACAATAAGACATATTTCAGTTTAAATTGTGACAGTTTTGAAAAGATAACTATCAAAATGCCTTTTAAAATCAAGACATCAAATACGTTATTTAAATAAAGTAACATGATACTATAGTGCGTACGACGTATGTACGTGGCTTAGTCCCGAGATCAAGTCAGATTTGGGTGTTATATGGCGAGGATGCTGTAAGATTTATGGTGCGTGTAAGTAATTGTTTAGAGTATGTGTATGTGTGTTTGTTTGTACATTGCATGGGAACGGCTAAGTATGTTTTATACGTTAGAGTCGTAGTATTGAATTCGTTTTGCAATCGGGAGGGTTATTATTTTTAATTAATTTTATTTTTCCATTCAGCGAGATAAGACACGGCGTTGAGTTCCGTCAGTTAGTAAACAATGTCTTGAAAATTGATCAGTGCGCGGTGAACGGAATGCTTTAATAGAAGGTTCTGATATGATTTTTTTGCTTAATTTAAATTTGGTTTTTGATTAAAACTAAATTGAATTTTAAATCTACTGTATTCTTAAAACTGAAAGCAACCGAATCTGAGGCAAATAATTAAAATAACATTTTTTTTCTTTTTCAGCTTCACGCTGTATCCCGCACTAGGCAGGGTAGGCAGAGGGAACGGAAGTGAAACCTAGTGTTATGACACTCCGTTCCACTTCCGTTCCCCACTTTCCGCCGAATTTGAGGCATTGCGTGTTGAGTGGCGGAACTCAACGCCGCGCTTTTATTCTTATAAAGTTAAAGCACTTCGTTCTGCAATTCCTGTCCAAGTTTTGGAGACATCTGAAAAAACAAGGCAAACGAGCGTACGGATGACCTGATAGTAAATGGTCACCGCCGCCCACGGGTCCGTGCTTCAGGTAAGGTGCCCGAAGCTTCTGTGGTTAGACCAGCCTTTAAGGTGGAGATGGACGTGCTTTTTAAGGGTACCGATGTCGTATCGACCTGGAAATACTGCCACAGGCAGATTCGTGAAGATAAATACAAATCTATACTAATATCTATAATAACGCTATAGAGTTTATTTTTTATAATGTATTGTACTCTACTTTTAGTTATTTCCACGCCCCAAAGGCAAAGCCGCAGTGAAAACGTCATCTATACTCATAATAAATCTGTAGCTGATCACTCTTTGTACATGGAAGTTAAATTAAAATAACTATTATGGAGGACGTTTATTTATGTAATAGGAGCCAAAATAGTCAATTTTATATTTTTGTCTAACTGTCCGTGCGTTTTGTACGCGCTAATCTTAGAAACGACTATTTAAATGCAGTTTTCACTATAGGATTTTGTGCAACCTTTCGCCAATATTTATTGTTTGTTGTATTTAAATAGGTTAAATTACGTAAATTAAAAAAAAATAGTCTGACAAAGTCCAACATTTTTATTAATTTGATTGAATTTAAGGCCTGTCGTGGCGTAGCGGCACAAGCGCGCGACTATAACAGACAGGTTGTGAGTTCGATTACCACTCGATTGAACTCGACTCGATGAATATTTTAATTTCCTCGAGTGGTAATCGAATGGAAATCCTCGATTCAATTTCGGCGGAAAGTTGAGAACGGAAGTGGAACGGAGTGTCTTAACACTAGGTTCCCAAGTTCCCTCTGCCTATCCTGCCATGTGCGGGACAAAGCGTTTTTTATATTGTGAATGTTCTTTTCAATGTATAGATCTTGTCTTAAAACTGATAATGTTATTAGGAAAAAAAATATTGAGATTAGTAAATAAAATAATGTAATTCAAGCTGGCGAAGCCGCTGGTGGGTCGCTACTATGACATTAAATTCTATACAACAAAAATGAATTGGCACAATGTCACACCATACAATACTAAGTATTTAAACAAATATTTGTCTTCAATCACACCGTGTGGAATTGATTGTAACTAATTTGACGGCTTTCAAGTATTTTGTTTGTGAATGCCGATTTCTTTTACACCGTAACTAAAGTTTGTTTCTTTTGATATAATTTTCAATAGCAAATTTATATCTTAACGGTCGGTCCTAAGTTCTATTTCTGGTTGTGGTTAAATAATTTTGAAATTAACACGTGGCTTTTGAGTAGGCTTTTTGGCTTTTTGTTTAAGGAACGTGGCTAATTTCTTTGAAATAGGATAATAACTTTTGTAAATTTAATTTGTTATGTAATTGTGAACTAAAATACGACGAGGAGAAGAAAATATTATAAAATTTCACATTCTATCCTGAATGTAGTTTTGTGGGCGAAGGAGGTTAAGACACTCAGTTCGCCATTTTCCGCCTGTATTTTCAGACATTGGGTGTTACTTGGCAAAATTTAACGCCGTGTTTTGTCTTGCGAAGATCTATGAGGCTATATATGGAAAATATAAATAGTCTCTGCCATAAGTGAGGAATGACTCGGCGATCGAATGTTATAAGTAAGATAATCTTTATTTAATATACAACTTAGTATGGTGTAATTATCTTGGATAGCCCATTTGTCGAAAATAGTTACTTCCTAAGACACTTTCGTTTTTTACTTTCCGCTCAATTTGAAGGCCATACGTTTTGAGTGACGGAACTTAACGCTTTGCCTTGTCACCAGAGCGAAGAAATGAAAATATTAAATATTTGATTTAGAAATATTAAATGTTTCATTTCCTCGAGTGGAGAACCCACAACCCGTCTTATTTTCAGTTACGCTTGGCACGCTTATCCCTGTCCCTGCGCCACAACAGGCTTCAAGTTTATTTAAAATTTATTTAATCTGTATCCGTTTATAAAATTGTATGAAAAGAGAATCAATACACTCCGTTCCCCACTTGCCACTAAAATTAAAGACATTAAAAAGGTGATTTTTTTAAAAAAAAATACCAAGCATCTGCCCATATCCTTACACACCGAACTAACCTCTGTCACCTATCGTTACGTGTAATTTATTACCGCCAGGTGTTAAACAGACACCGTGACTAACAAATTTCTATTATATACATTTTGTATTACATTTTAATTGTGCGTGAAATTTAATATTTGGTCGCATCGTTTGACATATTATTTGTAGATGTTTTTATTATAATATTATTTAGTCTGTGTTATGTGATAATAAAGCAACGTGGGGCGAATGGAAAATGTTTTTTTTAGCTTCACGCTGTATCCCGCACGAGGCAGGGTAGGCAGAGGGAACCCGGGAATCTAGTGTAAAGACGGTCCGTTGCACTTCCGTTCCCCACTTTCCGCCGAATTTGAGGCATTGCGTGCTGAGTGGCGGAACTCAACGCCGCGCTTTGCCTTATTACCAGAGCGAAGAAATGAAACATTAAATATTTAAAATGAAAATATAAAATATTTCATTTCCTCGACTGGGGATCGAAGCCAGAACCTGTCGGTTACAGTCACACTCTTGTGCCGCTGCGCCTCGACAGGCCAACTATGGAAAATGTATGACTATTATATGCATATATATTTGTATCCTTGCAATGCTTTAAATTCGGCGGAAAGCGGAGAACGGAAGTGTCACGGAGTGTCTCAACATTAGGTTTCCAAGTTCCCTCTGCCTACCCTGCCATGTGCAGGATACATCGTAAAGCTGTGTGTGTGTGTGTGTGTGTATCATTTTTTACTCGTGATAAATCTGTAACAGATAATTGTAAAAGGAGGTTATATATTATAAAAAAAAATCTTATAGGGGACGTTTATTGTTGTAATAGAGTCCAGAATAGTGATTTAATAATCTTTTTTTTTGTCTGTCTGTGTGTTGTTTGCTTGTGAGTTTGTAGGCACTAACCCCAGATTTAAATACAGCTTTCACCATTATATTATGGCAACCTGCCTTCAAATATTTGGTTAAAGCATATTCTTAAAGTTTTTTATTAATTTGGCTGAAATTATAATTTTTATTGTCTTAAAAGTGACAATTTAATTGAACCATGAATGTCTCAACAAGTGCAAGTTGCAAGTTGAGTGACGGAATTCAATGCCGAGCCTGACTTTGTCATGAAACAAATCGCGACGTTGAGTTCCGGCACTCAACAAACGTCTAGAAAGCGTATTATCGAACCCACACCCATCAGATTTTCATTCAAACACTCTCTTACTGTGATATAACGTCTAAAATATACTGGCAACTAATACTAAAATAACAACATTTAAGGTCACAATAGATATCTATTACACACAAGTATATAAAAACTTAATAACTATAACTAAACACTAACCGATGCTGGCCCCGTTTTGATTGTCCTCCAACAATAGTACAGACGAAATATCAATTTGGAACACTTTGTTAGTAAAGGTAAGTGTGAATAATTGAAGTCACTTCACGTCTTTTGTTGTATGAAAGGTGCGGCAAGCTGCAATCGCACTCAATGGGGTGTGTTAATTCTATTTGGCTTGAATGTATCGGTTTTTTTTTGTTATTTTGGGGAACATTGTTAAGTCATCAGTTTTTTTTTTTTAATTTTGCACTACTTAGAGAATCTAGTATTTAGTTACTTCAATCTTAGTTTAATATATATTTTTTTTGCGGTTTGTACTATGACTAGAGCAAGGAATAAAAATGACATACATTCCCCGAGTAAGAATCGAATTCATTAACATCGCTGCTAGGTCACGACGAATTATATTGAGAAATATTACATTACATTACATTACATTTCGGATGCTGGGTTTTGTTCTTCGGGTAGCAAAAGATTTTCACAATAGTGCTACACTTATCACGTTGTACAATGCCTACGTTCGTTCTGTTCTCGAGTATGCTTCAACTGTATGGAATCCGTTGTTTAATGTGTATATTGATAAAATTGAAAATATTCAAAAGAGGTTCAATAAACATATTAGTATTAAAGCCAACCAATACCATCTCGGTAAACAACCTATTCCGACTTCTTTAAAGAACCGTCGTTTGGCTAGGGACGAACTTTTCCTTTTTAAAATAGTTAATAATTATATTGATACCCCTGTCCTTTTAAGTAATATTAGTCTGAAATGTCCTCGTCTACAAGCCCGTAATAAATCACAGTTCTATGTACCTATTACAAGAACTAAATATGGTGGAAATGTTTTTATTTATCGTGCTTGCAGCTCTCATGATAATGCATTTGGCGATATTGACATGTTTACTATAAATTTAAATAAGTTCAAATCACTTGTCATGGAAGAATTTTCTTCTGTTTTATTTTGATTTCTTTTTGATTAACTGTACATCTAGCTATTTTTTTTTTGTACTATTTTATGTGAAGACTTCATTGGTTAATTGAATGTAAATTCGTTTTTTATTTGAAGTACTTGTAAAACTGTATGTCTTCCTTAATAAATAAATAAATTAATAAATAAGTATACATACCCTCACTACTAAACCTACGCTTTGCCTAATCAGATTTGAATATTTTAAATTAAAAGTGCTCTCACTCAACTTCACGCTGAATCCCGCACATGGCAGGGTAGGCTGAGGGAACTTGGGAACCTAGTGTTAAGATACTCCATTCCGTCCTCCACTTGCCACTGAATTTGAGTAATTGCTGAGTGGCAGAACTCAACGCTTTATCACCTGTTAGAGTAAAGAAATGCAAATGTTAAAGATATAATTTGAAAATAATAAATATTTTATTTCTTCAAGTGGGTATCGAATCCAAAACTTTACACACGTCACGTTTACAATCACACGCTTGTTGCTCTGCGCCACGACAGGCCTCATTAAAAATATGCCTTAATATTTCCCATTCATATACCTCTTGTACTATCTACGTTGTAATAAAATGCTTAAATTACTTTCGGAAATTCAACATTGATTTTTGATTTTTGAACACAAATCTATTGACGGATACAAGTAATTGATTTCGTAGCAAAATTGCTCATAAATTATATCTACATGAAGAAGATGTTATTAAATTTCTTATTTAGAAAAAAAAAAATGTTTAGGCAGCGCAAACTTGCGGCATAGAGTTCAATATTCTTTTATTTCATATTATTTATATAGAAATAAATACATAGGGATGTGCCTGCAGCATCCCGCATTTCAGGTTAGACACAGGGAACTTGGGAACCTAGTGTTTAAACAGTCCGTTACGTTCCCTACTTTCCGCCAAATTTGAAGCTTTGCTTGTTGAATGTTAAAATGTTATATATAATATATTTTTTATATTGTTTATTTAACTTGTTTTTTTTTTTGACTAAGAGATCAGCGTTAAGATACTCCGTTACCCATTGCGTGTTGGAACAAAAACTAAACATTATGCTTTCTCTTATTACCAGGTATTGCTTGCTTTCGCTTATTGCGAAGTTATAAAAATAATCTTCTAACAAGATTTTTCACATATTTTTTTTATTTAAAATATCGAGCAAGTCTAGAGTCTACACAGCCCACGCTCCAAGTAAGGTAGCCGGTACACAATGGTGTAACATAAAACAGCACGAGATCATCCTATCCAAACATCAAATTTATTCTAATTTTCATACAAATGTCACATTCAAATGAAAACGTAGCTATAAGCTGTGAGGCAGCTTGAATAGATTATTATACTATATCTAGTTTATGACCAACCACACTGTGGTTAATAGATTTTTGGGAAATATTATGGGTACTACTGTTTTTAGTTTTATTTTCGGTTGTTTTTTCTATGGAAAAAATATATTTGAACCATTACATGTTATATATAAATATATAACTAAATTAGTAGGTACATATATACACACACATATATATATATATATATATATATATATATATATATATATATATATATATATATATATATATATATAGACATTTTTTCTATGAGTATCTGTAATTTTTCACTTTTCAGATATTTTCATGACAAATTTTCTTAAGATAGATCCCGGGAGGTATCCACATGCTCTATACCTACCTCATTTCAATATAAATGCCCCAAACAAACGTACAAACGACCAACGAATAATCCTTAAAGGCTTCCGTCTTATCCTTTAAAGTTACGGAACCCTAAAAATTTACCATCAAAATGAACATATAACTATATTGTCTGTACTACACACGACACTAGCAGCTTCTCGAACGACACTTTATCTCATAATACGCTAAAAACGACTGGTCTCTAGACTCTCTCGAAAACGGTAAACACTCATCATTTAGAAATACTAAGAAATATTCAGCTCAAAGTTCAAACGGGACCTGCTCAAGTCATTTTCCATTGAAATAACCATTTAACTACGTGTTTAGTTATTTTCCCTTGTGAATAGACTGTATTATTATAAAATACATACATTTAGAACGCTAATAGAGGAAAAGTGGTTTTACTTGAAAAAGTTCTCGCAAATTGAATATATAACTTAAATTTTACTCAAAAAAGTTGATTTTTGAATGGTTTTGCGTCAAATTTTGTGGTTACATTGTTCTCAACTGATAAGAGATAAGGGAAAGTCGGTGTAATTCTTTGTATAGCGAGATTGACGTTTGACCCAGTAGCTTTTGTCTAAAACAGCGATGATAGTTAAGATAAGACGTATGGAACTGTTAACGACACTTGCTTAGCCATTGTTTCGGTAAACATGATATAATAATGCTATAATGTTAGTTTAGTGGAAAGCTCGTTTAGAGGCTGTAATCTGGGCTTATTTTTTTAATTATATTATATTTTAAAGAAAATATTTTTTTATTCAATTTAAGTATACACATGAGGCCTGTCGTGGCGCAGCGGCACAAACGTGTGACTGTAAACGATAGGTTAGGTTCGATCCCCACTTAAGGAAATGTAATATTTAATATATTCAATTTAAATATTTAATGTTTTCATTTCTTCGCTCTGGTAACAAGGCACAGCGCGACGTTAAGTTTCCGCCACTTATCACGCAATGCTACCAATTCGGCGGAAAGTGGGGAACGGAAGTGGAACGAAGTGTCTTAACACTGGGTTCCCAAGTTCCCTCTGCCTACCTTACCGTGTGCGGGATACAGTGTGAAGCTGAATAAGTATATATGTGCCTATAGAAAGAGGACCTTGCGTGGCGCAGCTGCACAAGCGTATGACCGTAAATGACAGGTTGAAGGTTCGATCCCACTCAAGGAAATGAAATTTTTAATATTTTCAAATAAAACATTTAATGTTTTCATTTCTTCGCTCTGGTATTAAGGCAACGAGCGGCGTTGAGTTCTCGCTGCTCGCAATGCATCAAATTCGACAGAAAGTAGGGAACAAAAACGGAACGGAACACTAGGTTCCCAAGTTCCCTCTGCCTACTCTGCCAGCGTGAAAAAGTATATAATGAAACACGTTAACCACATACAAAAGCCAGTTAATTATAAATTTAAATATTTCCCTAATTTGAATTTGAACTCACACCACGTTCCAAACGCCTCACTGTGATATCAAATATTGACCAAATGTATATAGTTTCAGAGAACTTTCAAATTTCCAAATAAAATAGCCTATTATATCTATGTAACAATTTTCTATAGAAATGTAAACAACTTCTGTATCCTTCTATACGTATTTATTATTCAATTCATGTACAGTATTTCTTATACTCTTGTTTAGTATTGACTAAAGTGAAGGTTCATTTCTTAAACAAATAAAAGTCATACGGACTGACTTAACACTAAGTTCCCTCTGCCTACACTAAGTTCTCACTTAATGCACGATACAGGGTGATGCTAAAACATAATGTAAAATATTTTGAAATTTGGAATAAGCTACAGCCGACATTGCCTCGGAAAGTAATTCTGGTGAAGACCAGCAACGAATTCGGCAGTTTCTTTTTTTTATATAAAAGTAAAACAATTATAATCGAGGCTAAAACACTGTAGATTCGATTCAATTGAAATAAATTAATTATTTTCATGTTTTAGTTTTGGCAATCAAAAGACGGTGTCCAGTTACGCCAGTCCACACGCAATGTCTCTAAAATTGAGAGGTGCGTGGGAAATGGCCTCTCTGTCTTCTTATTCCACAAAGTTCAGAACTTTACGAAAATTTATATAAAAAAAAAATTATGAAAACAAAACGACCAACGCTCATTAATCCCATAATGTTTTTTATAGATGTTTGTTCTTTCTAAACAATTAAATGGTGAACACCAGAGGCTTGGACGTGAATGATTTTCATTATGTTCAAATTACTAAATTTCTAGAGATAATGTAGTGATTGAATTTACTCCATTTTTCTCTTTAGACCTTTTCAAAAATATATTAGTTGGTTGTCGAGGAAATTAATTATTTAATATTATGAAATAAAATATTTAATATTTTTATTTCTTCGCTCTGGTAACAAGGCCAATCGCGACTGCATTCCCGTTCCCAACACTGAATGCCTCATTTTCGGCAGAAAGTGAGGAATGAAACGGAGTGTCTTAACACTAGGTTCCCAAGTTCCCTCTGCCTACTCTGCCATGTGCGGGATACAACGTGAAGCTAAGCATAAAACAATACAAAATTTAAGCCCGAATCCTTGTTTTCTACGAAATAAAGTAGCATTCAATTGGTTCTTGTATTGTGATATCCTTTGAATTGTTTCATTAGTCCTGTTATACACAAACAAATAAATATATTATAGGTTATTTTTATATTTAAAATTGTCTAATTAATGTTGAAACAGTTTGAAAAAGTATTTATAAGAAAAGTATTTGGAAACGGGATTCGAACACGGTAATTTCAAGGCATTACATTATTCCGACGTCCAACTTCAAATTTGAAATCAAAATTATAGTGGGTAGTCGTTAAAAACATTTTTTAAAATATTGTTTTAACAGTCGGAATACAAAAAAATTGTATTAAATGTACAAATAATTTATTTTAATGGAGAAAAAGGGTAAAGGTCGAATGTTTTTTTTAGCTTCACGCTGTATTCCGCTCATGGCAGGTTTGGCAGAAGGAGCTTGGGAACCTTGAGGTAAGATAATTCGTTCTCCACTTTTCTATAGAGTGCTGTGCCCATATACCAGAGTGAAGAAATTTAATTTTTCTTTTTTCATTTCCTGAAGCGGGCATCAAACCCGCAATCTACCGAGACTGTAAATAAAACGCTTGTGCCCCTATGCTGAGACTGGTGGTCCATTTGGTAGTGTTATTTGTATTTAAATTTAAAAAAAAAATTGGCACTCTTTGATTGGGTAAAGGAAAAAGTCTACGTTTTTAAATATAAGCGTTATTAAAAAAAAAGAATCGAACCTGTATAAATCTTATACAAAAACTATGTCAACGATGTGATATAAAAACGATGATGTCATAAATATACTTTTCTGGACAACAAGATTTATCATTGGTATGCCATGCGCAAGAGTTTATCGCTCGCTACTAAATTGAAGTACGTGATACGAATAGAAAAAAATGAAATGTACGGGTGTATATATTGACAGTTTACTATGAAATTTAAAATAAAACTACTGGTGTTCGTGTAACGATTAAAATTAGATTTTTGGAAAAAGTTATATTTTATATGGTTTGCACGAAGTCATCTCGGTTGTTAGATGTTCGTTTCATGTGGTTTTTTTTATTGTATTTATTCTTTTTTTTATATACATACATGCTAAATCCAAACTAACAGGGTACACAGAGTAATTAAAGTGAGGAAATAGAAATATTTTATAAAGATATTTTTTTTTTACAAATAACAATTACTTAATGTACAACTAGTAAGTCTCTATTTTTGTGTTTACCCTAATCAGACGGTATAATTATGGTATTGGCATTTTATTTGTCTACCTTAAAAACACAGATACATATTAAAATATTAAATAAAAACGTTCGCTTTGGTACAAGGTAAAACACGGCGTTGGGTTCCGTCACTCAACACACAATGCCTCAAATTCAGCGGAAAGTGGGGAACAGAAGTGGAACGGAGTGTCTTAACACTAAGTTCCCAACTTCCGTCTGCCTACCACAGTTTTCTAGAACTATTTTTCATGGTGTTTCATGTATTTTCTAATTCAACTCTCAACTTCTTTTAATAATAATTACCGTATTAGGTGGATTGTGCAATGTATAATTTTATCCAAGTTAAGCTCAATCGGACACTGGAATTTGCGCTTGCAAGCTCTCACTACTACTAATTTATATATCAACACGGTAAGTCAAATGAAAGCTTGTAATAAATTAAAATTTTCATTTAATAAAATGATAAAAATGTGTAAAATAACAATAATTTTAATTTACGAGATTTTTTTTATTAAAGTTTTATAAAATTATAATTTTAAAGTAGATAGAGAGCATTAGTTCAATTAGGCGCGCGCTCTTTGCTGCAGAAAAGCTTATTTGCTCAATTCGTTATAAGTTGAATGGAACGTTAAGTGGAATGGAGTGTCTTTAATATTATGTTCCCAAGTTCCCTCTGCCTACCCTGCCATGTGCGGGATACAGCGTGTAGCTGAGTAGTATCTAGTATTATAATTTGAAAGTTTGTGGGGATGGTTGTTTGTTTTACTTTCACGAAAAACTTATTAAACGAATTAAGATTAAACTTTACAATTATATACCTTAGAATAATATAATGGCTATCTATTTACTTAGCTTCACGCCGTATCCCGCACTTGGTATGGTAGGCAGAGGGAACTTGGGAACCCAGTCAAATTCAAATTCGCGTTGAGTGGCGGAACTCAACGCCGCGTTTTGCCTTTTTACCAGAGCGAAGAAATGAAAACATTAAATATTTAACTTTTTCGAGTGGAAATTGACCCCACAACCTGTCGTTTACAGACAGCCTTGTGCCGCTACACCACGACAGGCCTCAAAGGCAATAATAATAATAATAATGAAGGCTATCATTTATGTAAGTATTAGAACGAAGTGTCTTAACACTAGTTTCCCAAGTTCTCTCTGACTACCCAGCCATGTGCGGGATACAAGATGCAGCTGAAAAGAAAAAAAAAACTAATTTTAACGAATTACGCATTTCCAACTACCTCCTGCATGATGTCATAACCACTTTAAATTTTAAACTCAGGTAAAAGGAAGCTATAAACTAGCTATACATACCTAAGTTCTAAGAACAATATAATATCTTAGCCGTACATACAGAACATATTGAATATTAAGTAATAATGTCGATTTTTAATTTAACAATTTAAACGCGAAGTACACAGGATGTGTTAATGATTGGCTCACACTATGTCCACATACATTTTTTCTTATTTGTATCACATTAAAGGCTGATTTGCTACGTTTTTGAAGTAAGTTACAACAATAGGTGGTTGCGTGTAGGTATATCTTTTCTTTTCTGATTTAATGGAAGGGATTGGTTAGAGTGATAGCTATTTATATTTAATTTCGATTCGAAAATTCTAAGAATCCATTTTATAAATCAGTTTCACGCTTTTTCACGTATGTAGCAGTGTAATCACTCTTTCTTAATTTCCACTCAATAAGGACAGACTATTTATATATAAAATCCCTGAACAATCTCCACAGCTGCTATTCCCATTTTACACTTTGCATTCTGCTCGTGGAAAAGAAGACAGAGGAAATGTCGGTAGTTAATGTTAAAAACAAATTTTCTATTAAAACAATTTTCTTGCCTAAATACTGCCAAATAAGAGGCATTGCGTGTTGAATAACTCAACGCTGCTGCTTTTGACTATCGAAAATCTATAAAAAGTGAGTATGAAAATTGCATTTATTTATAAATTGCATATTTCTCCTATCAGATTATATTCCATAGGCAAAGAAAATTGACACCACAAGCAAAAATAATCTCAAAGAATCAGAAGCAACGCTGTTATAAATATTATGTGTATACTTAGACTATATGTGGTTATAAAAATAAAAAAAATCGTAAATAACTTGTAAATAAGATATTTATTAGAGAAACAGCGGGACGCCGTTATTACAATAAATAAAATAGAATATAAACGATATAAGTCTTCAAAGAACTATGCAGGCGCAAACTAAGGACATATTTTCTAAGAAAAATATTTATTTGAGATGTTTTGAAGTATTTCTTTAGCTTCACGCTGTATCCCGCACATAGTAGTAGACAGAAAATATCTGGGAACGTAAAGTTAAGACACTTTGTTCCCATTAAGACATTTCCGTTCCCACTTTCTACAAAATTCTGGAGATATTGTTTGTTGAGCGGCGGAACTCAACGCCGCGCTGTGCTCTTTACCAGAGCGAGGAAATTAAAATAAAAATATTCCATTTCATCGAATAGAGAACGTAACCAAAAGTTTTGTTTTTTACAATACCTCGCTTAATTGTAAGTAAATCTTGATTCTTTTTTATTGCTTCAGTTTTTTTTTCTACTGGAGGAAAATTTGTGTTAAGATACTCTGTTCCATTACTTCGTTTCGCCTTCTCCAACCAGAGTGATAAAAATAAAACATTTCTTCAAATGTGAATCCACGATCTTGCATTCCATCTCATTTCACACAGATCTCAAATTTTAAAAATAATATTAGAAAATAAAATTAATTCAATCGCTACCGGTAAATAAAATTTAAATTACGAGTACAGTAGGCTAATGTAGACCCCATAGCGTGATATTATGTATGTAGAAATGACGTACCGAATTTGAACTGCCACCTGCAGTGCTACTAAAGTATGTTTAATAATGAAAAGTCGTCGCTCCCATATAACTATTATCGATTAAAATGTAAAAAGTTATTTTATAGAGTTTTTTTTTAATAGAGACTTTGCTTATGCTATTTTTTCAGGTGTACAAGCGTGCGGCTGATAAACGGGACAGGTTGTGGATTCGATCCCTATTTGATGGAAATAAATATTTAATATGTGGCTAAGCACGGCGTTGAGTTCCGCCAAGCGACACGCAATAAGCAGAAAGTCTGGAAGGGAAGTGTCTATCGAAATTCCCTCCGTTTACCCTGCCATGTGCGGGATTCAGAATGAAACTGAAAAAAAAAACACATACATATTGTTCCTAACTGAGCGCCATAGTAAACAGATTTACATTCTATTAAATTGCAGGTATTTTTAGCGTACGAAAATAATGTTCGAATATTAAATGATAGTTCAAAATCATTAAAACTGTTTATAACATATGAATCATATCAATATATCAAAATAATATGTTTATTTTACACATTAAATTAGATTTAAGGCTATTTAAATTACCATAATGTACTGGAAATCTTGTAAATTGTGACCGTATGAGTTTTTTGGTGTAATACAGTAAATATTATCAGGTTCTGGGTTCGATTTTGTCTATAAAAGATATAGAAAAAGAATATAGTACAATAACAAGCAAGAAAAGCTTTTTTTGTTGCCACAGCGAAAAAATGAACATATTAAATATTTAATTTCCTCGAGCGGGTATCGAACCCATAACCAGTCACGTTGTTGTCGAACGCCTATGCCACTGCGCCACGACAGGCCTCAATTTTATAAAAAAAATATTCATAGATACCAGTATAATATTACAAAACAAAACATTTGCGCGTTGATTTTTATCCATAAATCAATTTAAGTACGAAAATTTGTATCGTTTATTTAAATTTTTGTAATAAAACTTGGTTGTTTATGGAAGTTTTATACGTTTATGTGCTTAATATTATAGTTAATTTGTGTTTTTGAGGCGTAGGCTGTTGGTTCGAATTACATCTGCAATACCTATGGAGGTACCTGTCTATTTTTACACTAATAAAAAGGGGCATAATAAATTAACTACGGCTTGTATCAGCGCAGCGGCACAAGCGTGTGACTGCAAACGCTGTCGCGTTTGTTGTGAGTTCGATTCCCACTCGAGGTAATGTAATTTTCAATATTTGTTTTCCTTCGCTCTAGTAACAAGGCAAAGCGCGGCGTTAAGTTACGCCAATAACTCAAACTCGGCGGAAAATGGAAAACTGAACGAAATTCCCTCTGTCTATGCTGCTAGGTGCGGTGCTTTACGCTGTACGCCATCTACTTAATTACTTACTGTTGGCAAAGATGGCTTAATTAAGTTACTCTATTCCTCGGGAACCGTCAGTCTTTCAAGACATCGCGTGTTGAGTAGAAGAAATAGAATTCTCCATCAATTGATAATCAAACTCGCCCCTTTACAGTCATACGCTGTGGCGCTGTTCTACAATGAGCTTTTTATTATAAAAGTAAAAACAGGCAAAATATTTACTACAGACAATTTTGACGTTCATGCTGGGTTTAGTATGATTCTAAAAAAAAAAAAAATTTTTGCTTTATTTTGCACATGTTCCATGAGCACCTTAGGCAGAGGGAACTTGGGAACCTGTTACTGAAGACGCTTTGAAGAAAATAAAAAACATTTATTTTTAAAAAACATATTAAAAATTGATATGAGCGAGATTTAAACATAACTTAAAAACAGTCTAAGTAACATTGAAGTAATAACTTTCATGATTTTTATAATGAAAGTTATTACTTCAATGATCCTCTTTCTGTCAGGTACCGCTATACAATACGCTGTTTCTCGGGGGGAAGGTTGAAACGGAGTGTGTTAACCCTAGGTTACCTTTAGGTTCCCTCTTCCCACATATAAAAGGGTAGATAGAGGGCTTCTTTACTCATGCTGTATTTCGCACACAGCAAAGTAAGCAGCTCGGTATGCGTTTCCAACCTGGAGACCAAGTGTTAAGTGATTCAGTCTTTTCATTATGGCTTTTCCGCTCATCACTTTCTTTAGATTTTCTAAGGCCTTGTTACCAAAGCAGAGAAATAAATATATACATTTTTCTTTCCCCTGAACGGGAATCGAACAGCATACGCGCCTGCACATAGCATATTTACTTTTCAGACATTTCATTTTCCGAGATATCCCAATGTTCGAGATTATTGCTTGCTTAGAGCAAAGAAATTAAAATATATACTTTTTCTTACAAGAGCGCATCGAATTCGAAACCACCTTGTTTGTTTACAAGCAACTAAGCTACATTGGTGTTATATATCGCGCGTAAAGACACACTATAGCCACAATTTGCTGTTGATTCATAGAAATGAAGATTTTATGGTTGTAAAATGACATGGAAATGATAATAAATAAACGTACCTTATCAAATGACATCGGTGACTTGGATGTTGGAAAAGTGGATGTGGCGTATTTACATTATAATTCCACAGTTTTTATCTATACTACTTATAATAAATCTGTAACTGATCGCTGTCTATATGTATAAGGAAGGTTTAATAATATTATATTTGACTTTTTATTTGTATGTCTTTTAGTTTGTTTATCTATGCGTGTGTACGCGATAATTTCCAAAATGGCCGACCAGATTTAAATGCTTTTATAAACCAGTTTTTGCTATTATATTTAGGCAACATCCCCAAAAATTAAGATTATTTCAATCAGTTAGTAAATTAAAAAGTTATATAAATTTTAAATATATTGTTATTTTAGTGAGAACCTAAAAAAATAAGTTACTCCACGGACTATGCAGGTTAACGGTAAGAGATAGCTTCTCAAAACCCTAAGATGGCGAGAAGGCGAGATCTTCCATTTTATTCCTAAAGTTTGGGCTATTTTGAGTATATTTTGGGTATTGGGCTATAAACTATTGGAACCCTCCAGAAAGCACGTCTATATTATTGATATAGTAGATTTTTTGCAGAAAACAAACGTTTTGGTGCTGCCTTTTCTCTTTGCCTAGGATTAGTGTTAAATAAAAAAATATACATATTTTGTATTAGAAATAAAGTGATAACTGTTAAGTTACTCTCTAACGATTCGATCTCTAAAATTCTTTTTTTTTCTGCATCACGTTGTCATCGCGTACAAAACAGAGTAGAGGGAAGTTGGGAACCTAGTGTTAAGACACTTCCCTCGATTCTCCACTTTCTGTCAAATTTTCGAACCTATTATAAATGATCTATCTAAGTAATCCCTGTATATTAAATTGTAGAGTAACTATCTATAGAAAACAACTTATTCACACATCCTTATTGCCCAAGATTGTTGAACAATAGCAGTTTGCGCCTACGCAGTTACTTAAAAACTGTAAAACAAGCGAAAATTACCCAAAATACCCTGTAATAAAGTCCACTTTCCATATTAAATGCCTCACGTGATTTAATATAATCGATTTAAAGTGATAAATGGTCGCCCAAAGACACTTATTTACAAAATCGGATAAATCGTAACATTTATATTATAATACGATACAAATGCTAATAAAATGCAATTTTAAATTTAAACATCGATTAAATGGGGAATAAAAATCGATTTTACAAGATTTGTGTTGGATTTTAAAATGCTTTTATTGGTTATAAACACGTTAAACGTTGTCATCGTGGTTTTGAGTATTATTTGAGTGGGTGGTGGGCAAAGTTTGTGGGTTTGTTTCCCACTCTTTTACTTACAATGGGCGGAGAAATTAAGAGCTAAGCGGGCAATGTCCTTCTCAGAATACCCTAGAGACAAAAATTATAGAGACAAAAATTTGGACTAAAAAAAAAAATAAATTATTTATATTTTCTTATTTCACAGTCACTACTATAATGTTGCCCTACACGGTATAACAATTCTTGTAGATACTCTACTTTAACTACATCACTTATAAGCTAACATAGAAAAAAAAATAAAAATGCTCTATGGCCCATGTCTATTGCTCTATCGCTTACTACTACAAAGTACCTTAAATTTTAACGTGTTATTCATGTATAATATGTATAACATATATTTGGTCGTATTTCATGTATAACATATACTTGGTCGTATTTCATGTATAACATATACTTGGTCGTATTTCATGTATAACATATATTTGGTCGTCTACCATCAGAAATGAAGTTCAAATATTTATGCGTTGTCTAAAAAAGATTCAATAATATACGCTGTTCATTTCCATTTACTTAATAATTAAATTATAACCTATTGATGTTCGAGTAAAGACAATCTGACCGTTAATCTCTGTACAATTGCAGCAATAAAATTTTGTCTTTTTTTTAACAGATACAAATTTTCGGTTAAAGATAAAAAATCGTAAAAATGCCAATTATTTACATATTCTTTTATTTCACGATAAATCTCTACTGGGTATTCGATTTTTATAATTTTTACATGTTGAGTGAAAATAAATATTTCATGTTTCAACAATTCGAAATTGCTTGCACTGGGTCTATTTAGATGTATTTTTTTTTCAGCATCCAGGTATCACATATCAGGGTAGGCAGAGAGAACTTGAGAACTTAGTGTAAAAACACTCCGTTCCGTACCCCATTTTTCGCCGAAATTGATGTATTGTGTAATAACGAAACTCACCTTGGTACCAGAACGAAGAAATAAAATTATTAATTATTTATCTATAATTTTCTTGACTGAGGATCGATTCCACGACCTCTCGCTTTTACAGCTACATTTACCCCTGAGCCACGACAGGCCTTGAATTATATTTTGCATTTGAAAATGCCCAAAACATTTCTCAACATTATATCATTTGTAGAATAAATTGCATATTTATTATACAAATGATATAATGTTGAGGCCTGTCGTGGCGCAGCGGCACAAGCATGTGACTGTAACCGAAAGGTTCTGGGTTCGATCCCCAGTCGAGGAAATGTAATATTTAATATTTTCAATTTAAATATTCAACGTTTCATTTCTTCGCTCTGGTAATAAGGCAAAGCGCGGCGTTGAGTTCCGCCAATCAACACGCAATGCCTTAAATTCGGCGGGAACGGATTTGGAACGGAAGTGAAACGGAGTGTCCTATTAAAGTAAATATAAATTTGCATATAAAGTGTATTTAAATAGCAATATTTAATAATTTTTATAATATATTTATATAATAATATTATTACAAAACCGGAAATTTAACATGTTCTTATAATTACTAGTAACAAATTTGTATATATCTTTTTGTGTATTTATATTTACAATATTTTATAAGAGGGATCCTAGTGATGTTTTTGTTTTCCATGTACCCATTACATTATATAAATTACATATTTCATAAATATTGAGTATTGAAACTCAACGCCACGCTGTCTTTTTATGAAACGGGAAAAACAATTATTAACAAAAATGAAAATCAAACGCAGGACAGGCAAAAACTACGCAATGCTTTATCTCATATCTCAAATTGAAAACTTTTGATTTTTAAGAACGTATGGCATAGTTGGTCACGGTGCATGGACGGTTTCCAAGAGGCGCGGGTTCAAATTCCGCTACATTTAATATTTTATACGTTTTAAATTTAATATTTTTTTTCTAAGTGTGGAATAACACTTTAAACATAGCAAATGTTTAATCTTTATCTTTTCGTCTCAGAAGCGTACGAAAGGAAGAGTCAATATTTCATTGCTTAGCATTGTCATCAAACTCACAAATGTTGCTTTTAGAATCAGATTTTGTGCAGCTACGTGATAGCAGTCTTTTTTGACTGTTGAAACGAATCCAAATAATCTTGGGACTAACGGAATAGATTTGATATTTTAAGCATAAAGCAATTTTATTAGCAGGACAAGTACAACATTGAAATATTTAAAAAAGCTATTTTTTATTTTAGTACGTCCAATTTCAGTAATTGTGCAAGGAACAGCGAACCATAGCCGTCATAGCCTGCCATGGGAGCTCGATGGTAAATTCGTAAGGCTGATCTACACCATGTCTGCCTCAATGCTATCAAAGAATACTGCCGGAAATTGTCTAGAATCTACTTTGAAAAAGCTTCAACACATTCGAACCCTCATGTGATAAAGGCTCGCTCCCCTTAAAGATGATCTTTCGTAGACCATAACGCCGTACAGGACCACACACAGACGCAAACACACAAGATTCACATTCTATCTAGTACAGAAGAGGTTCCAGCTTTGCTTTTTTTTTGCTTAAGTAGGTAGAATTTTTTTGGAATATCTCATTGAAATTCTAAAAAATTCTTCAGTCTTAAGATGTACATTTTTAAAAACTTTTTCAGAGAAAATTCTGAAAATATTTCACCACGGTGCTTAGGCGCGGGAGGAGATATCCACAGACCTATCCGGTAGGCTGAGCTCGATTGATACACCCAATTTGAACAAAGCCCTCCACTTCGAACGAAGAACGCAAGCCGAGATCCAGGTCTCACAAGATGGTTTTCATTGACAATCGTGATCAGACCAAGGTCAGAGCTTTTTCTTCATTTCATGCCATTAGGACCAACAGGAATAAAATAACAAATACATTTTTTTTTTATTTTTTCGGCCTCACACTGTATTCCACTCATACTCCATTTTGAATGGCGGAACTCAACGCCGCGCTTTGCCTTGCTACCAGAACGTAGGAATTAAAATATTTAGTATCTAATTTCCTTGAGCGGGGATCGAACCTACTATCCTTAACGTTTACAGTCACACGCTTGTGCTTGGGCCACGACAGCCCTCATAATATTTATATACATAATAAAGAATTACTTCCATACCGGGCGCGCTCGACAGACGAACAGACATTTATATTAAGAAGAATAACTTATCTCCCTTATCATAATCTAACAAAAGATCACAATAGACTGTTACAGCATCATCAATATATTATGTTACACTGTTATTGAATGGTTTTGATACTTTTTTTATATATTTATTGATAGTTTTAATAAGTATTTTTTTAGCGGTATGCTATATCCAGGAAATCAGGGGAAATCCATGGAGTAGACAGAGAACGTAGTGTGAAAACACTCACTTTTTCTATTTTTTGCCAAATTCTTGAGACATTTTGTGTTCTGTGGCAAAACTTAAAGCTGCTCTTTATCTTGTTACCCGAGCAAGATCTTTTTTTTCCTACTGGGAATTGAACCTACAACTACCGTGTTAACAGGCAGATGCCGATGTGATGCTTGCACTTCAATACTGGTCATAGTCCATTCCAATGACGAGCCATATACGAGCTCAATTTTCAAATCTTTGATCGTCATCTGTTTAAGGGTATGTTCTGTTTTGAAAGGTAAAGAATTTTTCACAGCTTCGCGTAAGTAAATGGCAGGGTAGGCAAACGAAAGTAGGTAAGTTAAGTAACTAATACTAAAACACTGCATTATAGAACTTCACATTGCGTGTTGAGGTGGAGCTCAACGCCGCGCTGTGCCTTGTTACCAGAGCAAATAAATGAACATATTTAAATATTTCATTCATATTCATCAAGTTGGAATCGGACTTACAAGGCTTCAATAAAGTAAGTTAAGGTATATATATTACTTATTACATATATTATTAATTTAAAAATATTTCAAGTATCAAGACCAAGCACTAAGAAATAATCCAAGTTAGAAGGTGTGAGTTGTGAATTACATCGCAGCGGGAAGTTCCCCGAATGATGCGCCGATATCGCCAACGCACTGACGGATAGGTTCTAGACTCTACGAAGTATTTGTTGACATGGAAAGGTCTTGGTTCGACTTGAGGCATTAATTTACTTCCACCAGGTTCCCTCTGCCTACCCTATTGCTGCGTGATACAGCGTGAAAGAAAAAAAATGTACAATTTTTTTTGGTTATTTTGTTGATACGAAAAAAGTAATATATTTTTTTATGTGCTTAAAAAATTGTATTAAATGATAAAGAATCTTATCTATAATATATCTTAAAAGATAGAGAAAGTTATACTGACAAGTAGACTATATAGATTTTTCATCTATTTGGTATTTATAGAGATGGAAAGGTCCAGGTTCGATTTAAGACAATTTAATTGAGGCCTGTCGTAGCGCAGCGCCACAAATGTGTGACTGTAACCGACAGGTTCTGGGTTCGATCGCCGGTCGAGGAAATGAAATATTTAATATTTTCAATTTAAACATTTAATGTTTCATTTCTTCGCTCTGGTAATAAGGCAAAGCGCGGCGTTGAGTTCCGCCACTCAACACGCAATGCCTCAAATTCGGCGGAAAGTGGGGAACGGAAGTGGAACGGAGTGTCTTAACACTAGGTTCCCGGTTTCCCTCTGCCTACCCTGCCTCGTGCGGGATACAGCGTGAAGCTGAGTGAGTGAGTGAGTGAGTGAGTGAGTATTATCCTGTTCTGATGTAATAAAGCTTCTGCAATAAAATAATGATCATAAATATATATCTATATAATTTAAAATAATATATAAGTAGATATCAATTACGAAATTTCACATAGAAAATATAAACATTGTAGAATTCAATGGTATGTATCCTAAATATAAATATTAGAGTAGACAGAAGGAAACTAGTATTAAGACACTCCATTGAGCGGCTAGTGGCGTAACTTAACGACGCATTTCGTCATTTTTTAAGGGCCAATGGTCATCGAACCAACAACTATCGCATTTCTGTTGTAAAACTTTCTATAAAAAGGGTCCCTTTTTAATTAAAACGTAAAGATTTTAATGAAATTTGACATGATTGCCAATTAACATATAAATAATAAAATATTAAACTAAAAGTATCTAAACACAGTTTTTCTATAAGGCAATAAATAAATATATAAAAAACATTAGCCCTGTATATTAATTTCAAAGATTCTTAGGGTTAAGCAAGCGTGAAGTGAATCATAACTTATGTCAATACAGACAATCAATCAAATTTACGGGTTCCGCATATCGTTTTGTCTGGGGGACTCCCCGTTGAGACGTGATTCACATTCACACCTCCATATATTATATTATAGATACGATTTAGTTTGTTTTTGTAATCTGTTATAATCGATTTAATGGTACTCACTCACAAAGCTTCACGCTGTATCCCGCACATGGCAGGGTAGTCAGAGGGAACTTGGGAACCTAGTGTAAAGACACTCCGTTCCACTTCCGTTCCCCACTTTCCGCCGAATTTTGAGGCATTGCGTGTTGAGTGGCGGAACTCACCGCCGCGTTTTGCCTTGTATCAGAGCGAGGAAATGAAAACACTGAATATTTAAATAGAAAATTAATGGTAACATTTCGATCTTCTTAAGATCCAAATCTCTTATTAATTGATTTGATTTATACGATGATGCATGTGACCATAAACGGTAGAGGTTGTGATTTTGATCCTTACTCAAGGAAAAGCAGTGAAAATAATAAAGAAAATAAGTATTTAAATATTTAATGTTTTCAATTCTTCGCTCTGGTAACATGGTAAAGCGCGGCGTTTGGAGCCCGCCATTTTCTTTTTCTGTCATTCTCTTTTTATTTTTCAGCTTCACGCTGTGACCCTCGCGCACATGGCAGGGTAGGCAGAAGGAACTTGGAACTGCAATGTACCCCGTTCCTCATTTATTACAGAATTTTGTGGCGAATTTTGTGGAGTTAAAATATAAAATATTTGGCTTTTCGAACAGGGATCGTTTACAGTCCCACAACCTGTCGTTTACAGTCACACGCTTATGACGCTGAGTCACGACAGACCTCTAATACAAAAATACAAAAAAAAAAAACAGAATAAATAGAAATAAAACATTAACAGATAGATACATCACATAAAATTAATCGAACCCAGCACATGGTACCTCAATGTGACACCCAACACCGCTATTACTATACTATAAATAAACTTATTAGACAATAAATTAACCAAGGCTAGACATTAAAAAGGAACATATATTAAATAACGTGGTGTCGGTCCTACTCGTTTTATTTTTTTACTTGCCTCTGTTCTTAGTATAATTATTTATTTTTTTCAGCTTCACGCTGTATCCCGCACGAGGCAGGGTAGGCAGAGGGAACCCGGGAACCTAGTTTTAAAACACTTTGTTCCACTTCTGTTCCTCACTTTCCACCGAAATTAAGGCCTTGCGTGTTGAGTGGCGGAACTAAACGCCGTGCTTTGCCTTATTACCAGATTAATAATAATAATTATTATTATTTATTAAGTTAGATTTTTTTATTTTTACGCTGCCTAAAGGTAGGTAGTCATATATTATCTGGTTTTAATCCAATAAAGAAATATATGAATTAAAAATAAATAATTTCATTTAAAAATAAATTAATAAAATATAAGAAAGCAAGATAAATGTATATAGATAAAATATAAAAGTGATTATAAATTTTTATTAGCTTTTCGCTATATCCTCTACATGGCAGGGTAGGCAGAGGAAATTTAAGAACACTTCGTTCTTCGTTTCCCACTTTCCGCCGAGTTTCAGGCATTCCGTATTGAGCGGCGGAATTTTATCTAGTCACCAGAGTAAGGCAATTAAAATATTATGTATTTCATTTAAAAATTTTAAATATTTCATTTCCTCGAGTGGAAATCGAACCCTCAACTTTCCGCGTTAACAGTCACAAGCTTATGCCCCTGCACCAGGACGGTCCCTTTTTACAATTGTTTATTACATTATAGTTAATAATAGAACGGTAGATACTAGCGTAGATGTCACAGTGAGAATGAAGAAGAACGTATGCCGAGACCGTAGCGTTTGACGCTTCGTTCTTTCTGACTACCCCGCTAGGGATATAGCGTTAAGCTAAGTTAAGTTAAGTTAATAATATTATAAATACAGTACTAACCACCATAACGTTTATAATAATTATTAATTATATTATATATTATAATTTAGAACTTTGTAACAAACAATTACTGTAAACGCCTGTTTTAAAATCCCGGACCTGTAAAGCTTTGGAAATTGTTTTCCATAAAAAAAAACTATTGTTAAGATGCTTTATCAATATAAACATTGCATCAGAGCATCTGATAGTGGCAATAGTTGAAAAATTACATTTCCCATTTGGAAAAATGAATTTTTTTTTTCTCGCTTTGGGAATAAAAAACGCAGCGTTGAGTTCCGCCACAAAATATTCTCGAAAATTATCTAAACTTAGTATCTTTTCTCAGCACACAACACTAAGATAAAAGAAGCAAAAATCAAGAAAAAATAATAGTAGAGCGTGTAAAACACCAAACATTCCGTTGGTATGTCCGATGGATAACTCAATCTAACACTGTACGCTATGTTAATGTGGGAACTATACTTTATACGTATTTACATTTTATTTAACTTTTTATATAATTTAATGGTTATTGTTACTTTGTCTATCAAGAGGGTCGTTAGTACGATTCTAAGAAAGATATCAATACTGCTTTTATTGCATGTTATATAAATATATAAATGCTTTTCTAATATTTTTATACATGTTCCACGGTAATGTTTTATATCGTGACCGGTTGGGAGTTCTATTCTTTACATTGAAAGCGAGGCAAAGAGAAAAAGAGAGAGAGAGAGAGAGACGTTGAGTACCACAATTCAGCAAGCAATGTCTCGAGAATTCGGCTAAAATTGGGGAAGTCTACTAATTGGAAGGTTCCCAGGTAAAGGGAACCTGACCTGTAATGTACGGAAAAGAACAAAAAATACGAAATATTTTTTTTTGTACTGCACTGACTGTATTATCACAGATAAATAATATTTTTGTAAACAATAAATAAAAAACAGGCTACCCTCCATTCTATTTCACTATAAAACACTACAAAATGAAGCCATTCGATACTACTAATGAAACCCGATCATTCTATAAGCCTTTAAGAAAAATGTTGACATCTCAATAGTAATGATTGTTAGATAAGTATAGTTAGAAACTGAAACTTTACTTTTATAATTTTTAGGGTACCTCTAAGGGTGGAAAAGGAACCTATAAACGGGTCACTTTGTCGTCCACCTGTCAAGATATTATTGACTTTATTGATTATAATTTATCTCGAGATGACGTGGAGATATCAAGCTAAGATTTATATAATAATAATAAATATTTAGATCAACACCCAGTTGGGGCAAAGAAAAATCAAGCATAATAACAATCTATAGTGTCCACTTCCTAGTGGATAGTGTATAGCAAGGTAGGCACTGGGAACCTGAGAACTGAATGTTTAGACAGTTTAATCTCATTGAGACACTTTATTTCAAACTTTCCGCCAAAAATCTGGAGGTATGCATTTTTTTTTATGGAAAAGACGGCAAACGAGCGTACGGGTCACCTGATGGTAAGTTATCACCTTCGCCCACGGCCCCGAGTAACTCCAGAGGAGCTACAGGAGCGTGGCATTACCTAATGCGAAACGCAGTGGCCAAACCCACTACTTAACGCCGGTTTTAAATGCCGGGGGTGGTAATAATCCGGTCGAGTCTGCCCATGCGTGTTGACATTACTGGCAACGTGACTCTACCACACGTACTTTAGTCGCCTCTTACGACACCATCATTACCAGAGTGATCCAATTCTAAGCCGGAATCACACGGCATAAAACATAAATACATGTTGAATAACGGTAAAATAATCGTTTGTAATTATATAAATATCACACAATTTATTTTGGTTTTATTTCAATTATAAGCATCAATTATAAACTACTGTATATGCTTTATAAAACGCGGATCGTGGCGAAGGGGCACAAGCATCAGTCGAGAGTCGACTTTGGAAAATAAAATATTTAATATTTTCAAATTAAATCTATGGCAAATTTAATTCCACTCAACACGTAGTTCTTCAAATTCGGCGGATGATGGAGAACGGAACGGAATATTTTAGCACTAACACTATAAGTTTATTAAGTATGAAACATCATCTGAAGATATTGTTAAATTATGTCATCCGTCAAACGTCGCCCGTCGTCAATATTTTGTCCTCTATTATTTGTCATCCGTCTTCTTTCCTCCAGTTTTCGTCATCGGTCGGTTGATGAATTACGTATGCCTGAATTATAAATATATGATAGGACTTACTAGATGATAGGACTTTTTCATTATTAGGTCTACTATATTCTTGATTTGACACCGCTATATAATTAATAAAAATAATTAATTTTATTTATATTACTTATATAAAAAGTTACTAAAAGATATATCCTGAATACAGATAAGATTATAGGCCTGTCAGGGCGCAGTGGCACAAGCGTGTGACTGTAACCGACTGTAACCGTTCTGGATTCGATCCACAGTCGAGGAAATGAAATATTTAATATTTTCAATTTATTTTCATGGTTCATTTCTTTGCCCTGGTAATAAGGCAAAGTGCGGCGTTGAGTTCCGCCACTCAACACGCAATGCCTCAAATTCGGCGGAAAGTGGGAAACGGAAGTGGCACGGAGTGCCTTGATACTAGGTTCCCGGGTTCCCTCTGCCTACACTGCATCGTGCAGGATACAGCGTGAAGTTAAGATAAATACATCGTCTTAAGATAAAATTTAGTGAAAGTTGAAGAAAGAGAGTAATGCAGGGAGAGACCTTGCTAAACTTTTGTGGACTCTATATCAGTAATATGGTAGGAATGTCACGTTAAAAGCCTTAAGTCCCCCAGTTAGCAAGTATGAAGAGGAGGAGGTTTGTCGCTCTGTTCTCCATGGCTACCACGCTATATATATTAAAACAAGAAAGTGAAAAAACATTACGTTACATAAAAATAAAATATATTTAAGCAATGTCTATATCATATTTCATAAATAAATATATCTTGCACAAAAGCATTTACAAAATGGAAACACCGTATCAATATCAAACTACTTACTAGAATTTATTACTTGGCACGTCAATTTTGTGATCAATAAAAAATAAATATTGAAGGTTAATATTATTTAATTCGGTAATGTTTTGTCAGTAGTGCACATTCGAAACGAAATATATAGATTTCATTGTCCGTCGTCGCCCAGTGGAAGTGTGTATCTGGACACGCGACGGTCGTTGATTCGATATTCGATCGAGGGTGTTTATTTCCTAGGTAGATTAAGTTAACGTATCTTACTATTGACCTCTGAGGATTTCCACCCAGGTCTTGGTTCTATTATCAGACCAGTTCAATAAAAACATAATTATTAAATATAGCCCCTCAACACGCAATGCCTCAAATTCGGCGGAAAGTGGGGAAAGGAAGTGGAACGGAGTGTCTTAACACTAGGTTCCACTTCCGTTCCCCCTGCCTACCCTGTCTAGTGCGGGATACAGCGTGAAGCTGAAAAAAAAAAAAAAAATATAGTTCATTTATTTTTAAATGTATGTAAGAATCTCTATTCATATTACAGCTTCAAGCTGTCCTGACTGACTTCCCGCTCTCATGGCTTACCCTAGTCAGAGGGAACTTGTGGACCAACTGTTAGGATACTCCATACCATTATTATACTATAAAGCAATTACCTACAGTATATTTACTAAGAAAAAATATATCATAGAAAAAAAATCGAAAATCAGACAGACAAAACCGCAAACAGACACCTAGCTGCCAGCTAATATATATAAAACATTCTTATCTCGCATCATTACAGAAACAATTTACCTTATTTAAATGTATTTTCCATACACGATTCAATTTGTCTCGCGATTAATAATATAAATAATTGTCAACAAAGTATGCGTTTTTATTGTAACATTCACGCGCCGAGACATTTATGACTTATTTAAACTTTGTTTTACTTAACGTTGTGCCGTAATTGAGATCTCTCTTAATATTATACCTATATGTATATGGAAAACGTATATCGAGAACGTCGTGGCTTAGCAGCACAGTAATCGGTTGTTAAAGCAATGGTTCTAGGTTTTATTCTTTTATTAGAGACGGCTCGGGGCTTCGCCCGCTTGAATTCTTGTTCTAATAAAATTATTACTTTTAGGACAATATTTATACAATTGAACTAATCTTGCAGCAAAGTAAATAAATGATGCTTAAGGAAGGTTGCCAAATAACATAATGAAAAAAAGATCTATTTAGCCGTTTCTTACATTAGCGCGTACAAGCGTACAGACAGAAAATATTAAATATTTCGTTTCCTCACGTATCGAACCCATAACCAGTCACGTTGATAGTCACATGTATCTACCTATGAGCTATGATAGGCCTAATTTATTTGAATGACTTAAAATCCTGAAGTAGAAGCATAATAGACTAACTTAATGAAAATAAATAAAAAATAGTCTTTTAGCTATAATAGGTCCATATTCTCAAGTACGTGGACGAAGTAACGGGCATCCTCTAGTAAGCTAATAAAATGATTAATTGACTTTATATATAAGAAATAATGTTAAAGTAACTTTACACCAGGCCCTTTTCCCCACCTCACCTAAATGTTTCATTTCTTCGCTCTGGTGCTACGCGGCATTGAGTTTCGGCACTCAACACGCAATACCTCAAATTCGATGGAAAGTAGGTAACGGAAGTAGAACGAGGACTAGGTTCCCAAGTTCCCTCTGTTTACCCTGCCAAGTGCGAGATACAGAGTGAAGCTGAGTGAGTGAGTGTGAATGCTACGTGGCTCCGTGGCAATGTTTATCTGTCGCAGCTGTCGTGGTTGTGATGCCAATTTAAATATATTCAAATTGATATAACTTTCCTATAGTATAAATTTCTTCTAACACGCAATTATATCTCTAAAACCAAACTAAAAGTGGGGAACGGAGTGTCTTAACACTAGGTTTCTTGCTAATCCTAATATGTTACAGCCATATATATATTATATAGTATTCCGGATACCTGTCGGTAATGGCAGGGACGTACAGACAGACAAATTTATAAGTCGCCGCTAACGAGATGTAACGTGGCTCTGCGTTGAAATGGTTACAAATGATATTTTTGTTTGTTCATTACTTTTTATTAGTTATTACATTGTGTGTGGATTGGCGGAGCTTAACGCTACAACGTTTTTAATGTCATTTTGTATATTCTTGAAGTTTATTTTTTTTTTTAATATTTATATATATTCTATATTTTTTTATGCTATACTATTTATGAGTATTATGTAGGCACTTGATTTCTCGATAATTTTTACAATTTTTTTTGAAAAACAATATTTGTTACAAAAAAATCAAAATGATTGTGACATCAATAATAACTGAACCAAATTTAACAATTCTAGCTAAAAAAAATATGAACTACTGAAACCTTACAAAACAATGTTTCTCACAAGCATTTACACTTATTTTAAGTAACATTTACATTTATTTTAAGTAACATTTACACTTATTTTAAGTAACATTTACACTTATTTTAAGTAACATTTACACTTATTTTAAGTAACATTTACACTTTTTTAAAGTAACATTTACACTTATTTTAAGTAACATTTACACTTATATTAAGTAACATTTACACTTATTATAAGTAACATTTACACTTATTTTAAGTAACATTTCCACTTACTTTAAGTAACATTTACACTTATTTTAAGTAACATTTACACTTATTATAAGTAACATTTACACTTATTTTAAGTAACATTTACACTTATTATAAGTAACATTTACACTTATTTTAAGTAACATTTACACTTATTTTAAGTAACATTTACACTTATTTTAAGTAACATTTACACTTATTTTAAGTAACATTTACACTTATTTCAAGTAACATTTACACTTATTTCAAGTAACATTTACACTTATTTCAAGTAACATTTACACTTATTTTAAGGGTAGGCAGAGGGAACTTGGGAACCTAGCGTTAAGACACTCCGTTCCACTTCCGTTCCCCACTTTCCGCCGAATTTGAGGCATTGCGACTTGAGTGGTGGAACTAAACGCCGCGTTTTGCCTTGTACCAGAGCGAAGAAACGAAAAAATATATATATACAACAATAAGCTTATTTATTTTTACCTTAATATGCTCAAGACTTAAGCAAACCAAAAATTAAAATAATCCAATATTAAATATCACGTCCATGTTTTTTACTTTAAAGCGTATAACGAACTAAAATAAAACAAGTGTTTAAGACCAAACAAATAAACACACAGAATAATGTGCAGGTGTGAATGAACATTGGGCTGCCGGGAGAGGGACGGATATATACGGAAGTCTATAAGCGAGAAAGAGATAGAAGGTGGCATTAATACGAAACGATATAATAAAATCGATTTTTCTATATCGATTATTGAAATATATGTTTCGATGTTACATTAAATGTGATATATTAATATTTGTTTAGTTTTTATTATGTCTACTTTATTTTATTAATAGTACTTCACAGGTATTTATTAAATATTCAGTATATTATATTTTATAAATTTTAATTTGTTTGTGTAAATTATTAGACGCCGTCATGGTAAAGCGTCAAACGGCTGATTGTAAATGTTTGTGGATTCTATTCTTTTTTATGTGATAACTTATTTTTTTTAAAAATAAGTTTTATAGAACTTGACATTCTCCTTCTCGACACGAAGCGTTTAAAAAAATTACATTACTAGGTTCTTTTTATATTTCCTGCGAAGGGTGATTCTGCATTTTGTAAAGCAATAAATCATGGTATTTTATATTTTACAAATCAAGCCCTATGATTTACCATATTAATTCAACCTAATATGATAATAAAATGATAGGGGCTTAAGGATACAAAACTATGTCGTCCGCATCTTGTTATGTATTAGTCATAAGCATACATTATTGATTATATGTCATTTCATTATCATCAGAACTTAAATCGTAATCAAAATATCAGCCCAATCGGATACTGGGAAGTGGGTCAAACTAAGATTGGAAGATTTCACAAACACATACTATTTAACATTTAAATAAATAAAAAATAAAAAAAACACGGCAAGTAAAGAAGCAAGCTTGTAAAAATACCACAAACCATGACGAACATACGTACAAATAACTATAGTTGTACTCTCTCTTTTTTTTTATAATCTAGAAGAAATATTTTAAAGCGATATTAATTTTAAAATTACTACATTTTTTATTCCATCTAAATGTCAGCATCCGGTCAATTTAACTTAAATTAGTATCAAAAAGTAACAAGAAAGAAAAAAGTTTAATAAAATATGTAACACCGAATGATCTTCGTTTCTCTTTTTCATATCTTTATTTTTAATCGAATCGAAATAAAAATTAATGAATTTGCCGTAAACCCCGATACGTAATGTCACAGGTTAATATAGTTATAAGCGACACGTATTTGTGTAAGGCGATGTTGACAATGACAGGTTGATTTTTTGTAAAAGATAAATTAGTGTTTAGATAATGATCCGAATGGATACAGGTTAAAATAATGGTTTTATATTAATGTATCGTATTTATTTATCGGTTAATAAGATGATTCTAAATACATACACAAATTGTAGAAGTTATCATATATTTTATATAGGGTACGCCATTTTGAAAAGGTTAATGTAAATATAAAGAGTTCTTTTGTACAGTAATTTACAAAAGCACTCTTTATATTTACTATTATTTAATATTTTTTTTATTAATAATATAATATTTTTAATAAAAATACACTATAAATATGTATTTTTGCATTATATTTTTATTTAGTTTAAAAACGTATCTAGTTTTTTTTAAATGTAGATAATAAAAAACACCATACTTTAAAAACAATTATCTTAAAAAAAAGTATACATAACATAAAAAAAAAACCAAACCGTCAGTGTATAATAGCTTAATCCAAGTCACTTTATGATTTTATTAAATTTTATCACGACCAAGTTTATTATAAAATTATTAAAAGCAAATGAGCATTTTAAAGTATTAACGATACCGCAATAACATGACGTAAACACGACTGGTACAGTTTTACTTAAATTGGTTATTTTATGCATTATTTATATACTAGCGACGTGCCCGCGGCTTCGTCCGCTTGAATCTTACTATTTTATTTACTAAATTCAATTACTTTCTTGTTTCAATGACATTATCACTTTTAATACAATATTTTCTCACTCACTCACTCACTCAGCTTCACGCTGTATCCCGCACATGGCAGGGTAGGCAGAGGGAACTTGGGAACCTAGTGTTAAGACACTCCGTTCCACTTCCGTTTCCCACTTTCCACCGAATTTTAGGGCATAGCGTGTTGAGTGGCGGAACTCAACGCCGCGTTTTGCCTTATACCAGAGCGAGGAAATGAAAACATTCAATATTTAAATTGAAAATATAAAATATTTCATTTCCTCGAGTGGGGATCGAACCCACAACCCATCGGTTACAGTCACACGTTTTGTGCCGCTGATTGAACAATGTAAGGCGTAAGGTTTTTGTTTTTAAACCAATTTAAATAAAACAAACAAAACAACAAAATTGGAGATTGCCATACTATAATAGTGAAAAATGCATTTAAATCTAAGTAGCCGTTGCTGAGATTAGCGCGTACAAACGCACAGGCAAACAGATAATCAGACAAAAATCTTACAAAATACTATTTTGGGCCCTATTGCCTACATATAACGAGGAAGATATATGACAAAAAACCTTATAGGAGACTCTAGTAGGTTTTTTGTCATATATATCTTCCATGTACAGACAGCGATCAGTTTCAGATTTATTATAAATGCAGATATTAGCGTGACGTTGCTACATACGTTCGTGTTGTAGTTGTTGGGTTCGATTCTTGTTTTGATACTTGTTTTGATATAAACTACTGAAAACTGAAAAACAAGATACATATATAAAACTATATTCATATATAATTATTACAAATTTTTCTAAGTCAGTAAGTCATGTGTAAGTCTATTTGGGCCTAAGAAAGTAACGCCTGGATGTCACGATGTAGGGATCTTTAAGACTGTGCAAAGTGGAGTTGGTTGAATGGTGCCAAGTTGTAGAAGGTTTTCTTTATATTTCGTAGAGAATTTTATAGTACTCGCCTAAAAATGGAAAGTAGATAAGCGGAATGTTTTACTTTTAGGTTTTCTCGTGTAAAGAAAAATCACAATAAAATCTGAAAACAAATGAAATAATAAAGCAATACTACAAGTAGGTACAAATTTTAAATTTCAGTATAGTTGTGAACGGCGCGCCAAGATGTATGCCGAGAAGAAAAAGAAGATGAACTATCTTTTTCTTAACGACTATGTATAGTAAATAAAGAATGTTATTTAAAGAATTAAATTAACACAATTAAATGGACAAGAAATTTAAAAAAAAAATTATGAGGCTAACAACAGCGTCGGCGTTAACTCCCATACAACACTCAATATCTTGTACAGCGTGAAAAGATTTCTAAATTAAATAAACGTAAAATATCTTTAATCAAATTCAAATGTGTTATAATCACTATACTTGATAAGCTTAATTCCGATGTTTGAGCTTTCAATTAATTCGCAAGATACGGTTACACTTAACACGGATAATTATAAAGGCAATTTGTGTACAAACACACGTATATATATATATATATATATATATATATATATATATATATATATATATATATATATATATATATATATATATATATATATCAAACGGAATGTTTATACTAGATGTCCTCTGCCTGTTATTTGCGGGATACAATGTAAAGTAAAAAAAAGTAAATAACAAATTTATGCCGTCATTATCTAAAGATATCTTTTGGTCACTGACTTCATATGCAATTATCCGTCCATATTTAAGATTATGTCTTTATTTTGTATTAATGAATATCTTTTTTCACACTAAAGAATTGAATAAATAATTTGAATTGAATTCTTGAGTTTCTTCATTTATTTATTTGAGTTGGATTTACGAAAATATTAATCGAAAATGAAACGAACACAATTTGTATAATAATTGCTTGATTTTCGCGATTACACGTTTAAAATAAGTCTTTGGAACACAGTCGACACTTCTTGTTAAAGATGGAATTGGCAACACTTTAAGAAGACTTGCCATTAAAACTAAATTCAAGCCAAACAAGAAAGTGGGCGACTTCTTGAGATTTCTTTGCAATTCGCAGATATTTACTGCTGGATTGTTATGCTTTTCGTACATCTATGGCTTTTCATACATCGGTCAAACAAGAAGAAGAATCAGTGTAGGGTGAAGGAACACATCTTCGATGTCCAGAATGAGCATATATCGAAATCGACAGTGTGTGAGCATACACCAAATAAATCCAATCACATCATCATGTTTGATAAATCCGATCCGTAAGGCTATAAAAATACAAAAATATCCAAATTTTATTAGAAAAGACGGTTGGAAATCATCTCCTACCTAGGACTCACTCATAAGAACTACGAAATTTCAAGCCCGTCATACCAGAGAGGAAGATACAGTCAACTTAATCTGAAAGGAATCTTAATCTGAATCCAGGGCAGTACGCGATGCAATTAAGATATCGTTGGTGGTATTTTCATATAATACTCAGCTTCACGCTGTATCCCGCGCATGGCAGGGTAAGCAGAGGGAACCTGGGAACCTAGTGTTAAGACACTCCGTTCCACTTCCGTTCCCCAGTTTCATATAATAATTATGTCAAATGACAAACGAATGTCATGCCACGACCACGAACTATTGTAAAGTTGATTAAACGTCAAGTTTCCCATAATGTTGGATACTAAATATCCACTATAAATCCGGTTAAAATAATCAATGTAATACTTACATGATAGATTAAAAACTATAAACAGATTTGACATTTTTGACTGTAATTGCAGTTCTTCCATGCTCTTGTCAGTCCAGTGTATTTTTTTAAATAGGCAGGTAGGCAGAGGAAATAATTTTTAAAAACTCAGTTTTTCAATTCCTACACAATTTTTAAGACAGCATGTGGGGTGGCGAAACTGGGCGCCACTTTTTGTCGTGTTACCAGAGCGAGGACATGTCTCCGAATTAGAAACTAATCTTCAACCACTGAACTTTTGTAATATTTCATTTCATTCATTTAGAATAAGAAATTCATAACAATAAAAATTTTATTACGCCAAAAGGAAGTCGAGAACGTTCACGAACGCTTACGTCTACAGTCGCCTGCGATGCGAAATGTATTATATAAAAAATAGCAAATATATCAAAACGTTAATATAAACACTCTAGAGATTAAGAAAGTATATAAATTTTTATTTAAAAAAATATCGTAATTCCTAAAATATAAGTAAATAATTAAGATTAAAATAAATTACGTAGACATTTAGTATGTGAGGGGTATAACAAGAAACAATAAAATATATATAAAACACAACATTTTGTTTATTCTTTTTATTTGACAAAGTTTTTTTATTTAAGATTCCTTACCAATTGTCCAGTAGTGTTTTAAATTTCAAAATATTTTTTATGTTAAATATTTTTGTTGTATTAAAAATATAACCTGTGCACTGACATGCAATTTAATATTTATAAATTGTTTTAAATAAGAATCAATAAATACATGTACTTAAACGGGCCATAAAAAATGTTGCAATTAAAAATAAACCAAATATAATTTTTGAAATTGGAACCTGTATTGTTTTACGATTGTTCATAGTTTTTTTTTTATTTTCGCGCCAATATATTGCTATGAATCGCTGTCATTATTAGTGCTTACATAAAGTAATAATACAAGGCCAAATACAATTTTTAAAAACTTCGATACGCTTGGTATTTTTCAAATGTACCTACCTATATCGGAATATTGCTTAAAAATCACATTACTTTATTGCATGGAATAAATATTACAAAATAATACTATTTTTGTAATATCGTAAGGATTTCTATATTTTTTATTTTTAAAACCTTAATGTCGACCATATTTTGTTTAAATTGTTCCTGGTGTAGAGTTAAATGTTAGTCGATTTAAATAAGTATCGTGTGACTCGATTGTTTCGTGTACCAATTTCGTTTACGTACAGTAGTTCACAAATTTGAAAAAACACCATTAGGATTTCTTTATTTTTTCTTCTTTTTTTTATAAAGTATTGAGGCTACCTTTTTTATTTTTTTACGTTTCTCAAGCTGATGAAGTGAAAATCGACATATTTGTATGCGAATAATTTGTGGCATTGTAATGTGCAATCTTTGCCATTTTGCTTCACTAGTTGCGATACTGACTTCTTTCACTTTGCATATAGAATTTAAAAAACAAAAAAAAAAAAATATTTTTTGTTTTTTAAATTCTATATGCAAAGTGAAAGACGTCGGTGTACTTTCTTGTACTTAACATATAAATATTTTATTCATGCGAAAACTGTAGTTTCCACATTAAAGGTACTTGAAAAATAAAAGGCTGTTACGCCATAGTTTTAGATTTAAATTTACACTACCAGATCCAATAGACGTTTGTATTAAGAAATTAAAAACATTGACCGACATATTAATATACAGTTATTGTTTAATAAATTAGTAAGTAGAATAATAGTCATAAAATATATTATAGAACTGTGCACATATACACAGAAAGATGTCATTTTTATATATTTCTAGACCCTAATAATGCGATCTCGAACCACATCGGCTAACGATTTAAATGACTAAAATTTATTATATCATCAATTTCACGGTGGCATATAGTAAACATTTACTTGGAAAATTACAGCTTTAAATGTTCATAGTCGATACTCCACACCGCCCGTTCCATATCGATATCCAATAATTTTGCATAAAAAATCGATTCTCTTAATTTTCTTGTTTACAAACAATCTATGGTACCTATATAAATGTCAAAGATTAATAAATAAAATTCAATAATATTTAAATTATTTAAAAATATTTTAAAATCTTAATTTTTAAGGTTTTCAAGAACAAGGGTTATATTTGGAATTGAGGTCGTTGCGAAATGTCGGGCGGCGATTTCGAATTCAAATTAATTTAGGTGCAAAACTTATATTTATTATCCTTACAAGTGATTCAGTTTTAAAATAAAACAGTCCCTACTCTGTTTTGCTAATCAACCAAAAAAATGTCTAAATCCACTAAAATATTACATAGAAAAATAGTAATAATTCACGCACAATGTTGGTAGGTTCTCTTCTGTTCTCTTCTTGGTTTAGGTATTCCAAACGTACTGGAACGCCATAGACAACATGAGCAACAAGATTTAAATGTCACCTTAGACAATCTTAGCATAAAATCAATAGTTTAATATTTTTTATCTGGTTAAAAAATAAATCTGACGTTAAATAAAAATAAATAGCCTTACGCTGTATCCCAGTAATAGAAAGCAGAAAAGTCCAGTCAGATGATGATGATGATGAAGAATCTTTTCTTAAAAGGAAGATTCCTTTTATTTATTTTATTTCCTTTAATCAATATTCGTAATTAGTTATGTTCTTGTCTTTCTATAATATTAATATTAAAAATAGATATTTTAAAAATAGATCTTTTATAAAAAACATTGTAATATTATATTTCCAATTTATTTAAAAAAAATCTAGTGATTTTATTTCAAATATTTTTTGTTTGTGGCATTAAAAATTTGATTTAAGAAAATGATTTAACCTAATTAATATTACTTTTCTAAGGCCTATCGTAGTGCATTTGCAAAAGCGTATAACTGTAAATGATAGGTTTTGGGTTCAATCTCCCTCTCGGGGAAATGAAATATTTAATATTTTTATGATTTCTTTGCAAGAAAAGTACTATAGGTTTCGCCACTCAACGGTCAAAGTATCAAATTCGACGAAAAGTGGAACGGAATGGCCTATCTTAACACTAGGGTATCAAATTTCTTCTCACTGACCTACCATACCATGAGAGGGATACAGTGAGAATTGATCATACAGAGGCCAGAGAACACATAATTCTCAAGTTTTTGTTCACTTTAAATTAATCAAAAATAAATGTATGGACATCATTTGAAATTTAATCTGTAGAACTTTCTTCTAATATTTAAAATGGCAATACTTACTTACAAAAAACTAGCTTGTTTTTATTTTTTTTATCTTATTTATTTTTAATGGAAACAAACAGTAAATTACAAAAAATAAACTAATAACACACTAACAATTAAAACAGAAACCAATAAAGTTTCCACAGCTTAATAACACATATATCTAAGGTACCTACAATATTACTTCTAACAAAACTACTTTACTAAGAGAAATAAAAGAAATACGTATAAACATAGCCATACAGACATTTATATATACAAATATATACATAAACGTCGCCTAACCAATCAATTATTATAATTATTTATTTCAACGTGACATTGGCGAAGTGATATGTGCTCAACTGGCACGCTCGGAACGCCATAGTCAAAGAACCATACCATACCATAATTATTTATAAAAGTTCCCTAACAAAGTTATTATAAGAATTAACTTTTAAATTAAATATGTCCAAAGTATTAATTTTGCATGCACGTGAAACAATATTATCAGAGGCACCTAACCTATGACACGCAAAATTAAGCTTACGTGATAAATTAAGTTAATAGAAATTTTATTACCCGCGTCTCTTCAGAATCATGCAGGTTCAAATCCCGTTGAATTTAAATATATTCTTATATATATATTCGCCCGCTTATTGTTATATTGTAGCTAAATTATATGATTTACCATATACTTATACATGAATTGTATACTATACGTTATTCTGATGTAAACAATATTACATTATTTATTATTTAGTAGTTTCTACGTGAAATTGGAACAAACCGCCATCTTTCCAATCTTTAATATATATATATAATATTAATAAGATAGGTAGATAGATATACCTACTAGGGTAAAACAAAAACTATTTTAAAAAACTCAGCTTCACGCTGTATCACATGGCAGGGTAGGCAGAGGGAACTTGGAAACCGAGTGTTAAGACACTCCGTTTCGCTTCCGTTCTCCACTGTCCTCTGACTTTGAAGCATGGCGTGGTGAGTGGCGGAACACAACGCCGCGTTTTGCCTTGTTACCAGAGCGAAGAAATGACAACATTAAATATTTAAATTGATGATATTAAATATTTCATTTCCTCGAGTGGAGATCGAACCCTGAACCCGTCGTTAACAGTCACACGCTTGTGCCGCTGCGCCACGACAGGCTTCTTTTAAAAACCACAATCAATATAAAATTTAATAATAATTACATACTTTTAAATAATGAATTAACAAAAAATCACCCTTAAAATAAACATAGCGCGCCATTAATCGCAAATTTGGTTGAACCTACAAAATATCGCCATCTCGCTCTAACGTATTGTGTAAAAGCGACAATGTGTACTTCTGTCTCTGTCTCGCATTAAGTTACAATCAATTGCCATGCGCAAACAGACGCCTATGATATATCCAATTAAGAGGCGTTTCGGGAAAAGGATGTAAATGAGTTTTTTTTTTTCAAATATTATATGTTAATATATTTTAATATTTATAATGGTTAAGTTGACTATAAATGTGATGGTTTTAGGTTCAATTCCCAATTGGTGGAATTAGATATTTCATCGTAACGTCGTAATAAGTAAAAAATCCACGTTAAGTTCTGACCATCAAAATCCAAATCTTGGGAATCCTTAGTTAAAATACAAGGTAAGTCAATATTAAGAAAACGCATCCTTGCCATCTTCACTTCATTTATTAGATTCATTTATTCACAATTATATAGTTATTAATAAATAACAGCATTTAACACAACAAAATAACGTTTCTTCTTAATTTAGGAAGCTTGTGTTAAGACATTGTATCCTATTTTTATCCTTTCAATCCCCGTTTTCCGCAGAATTAAAGGTATTACGTGTTAAGTGGTGGGACTCAACTCCGTTCATCACCTCGTTACCAAATCGAGAAAATAATGAAAATATGGAATATATAATTTCTTCAAGTAAAAATTGAACCCATAACCTTATAAAGATCCAAAAAAATCTTAAACCAATTCTAATTTTCAATTATTATAAAGGTTATCTTTACACTTTTACATTTTAGACACAAAAAAGATTTCATTAATAAACATTTATTATTTAAATAATTTACGACGTTGAGTTCCTCTACTCAAATTCGATGTGCTGATTGGGAACACTAGGTTCCCAAGTTTCCTTTGTACACATTGCCATGTACGAAATACAGAATGGGGATGAAAAAAAATGAATAGCAAATTCTCCCAATAATCTCCTACCATCCAATGTTCTACACGAACACCGTGTCTCAGGTAACGTGAAGAAATTTACCGAGTATTAAATCTCTGAGCAAACAAGTTGTTCGCGCTTACACACACATGCGCGTACATGTGTATACATATATACATACGTTCGCACATGTAAATGATACAGATAATATATGTTTGCAATTTGAATGGCACAGATGGCATATTTTTTTAATACAAATAAGGGTTATTTGGATTTATCGTTTTTTACAGGTTGCTATTCGTTATTAATATCATTGAATGTGTATAACTAGAAGTGTTTATAGTGTATGTTCCCTTCTACTTAGTTAGATATAGTGCGGCGTTAAGTTACGCCACCTTGTAGAGACACAACAAACGTAGAGTCAAAACAGAAAAAAAGAAGTATGATATTCCATACTGATTCTCATTATACTTGTGAAATATAATATACTTATAGCTTAGTTGGAGACTTACATGACAGTGTTATAGTTCAAATCCTGCATCATTTTTTTTTTTATTTTTTTTCTTATACGTATTCCCTATTTAATAGACATTATTCATGATATATTTAAAATATTACACTATATTGAATACAAAGCAAGGTAGACAGTTCTAAGATTAGGAAGGTGAGCTTCACGCTGTATCCCGCACTTGGCAGGGCAGGCAGAGAGAATTTGGGAACCTACTGTTAAGACACTCTGTTCCACTTATGTTTCCCACTTTCCACCGAATTTGAAGCATTGCGTGTTGAGTGGCGGAGCTCAACGCCGCGTTTTGCCTTGTACCAGAGCGAAGAAATGAAAACATTAAATATTTAAATTGAAAATATTAAATAAATCATTTACATTAAGGCTCTCTAATCTGAAATAAAAAATGATATATCACAACCCGGAATAGAACCGACAATCACACGCTACGTACACATTCAAACGCTGTGCCGTTCCGCCACGACAACCTGTACATATAAACCTTTCCTACGTTAAAATAATAAAATCTATATAAAAAAATATTCACCTTAACATATTTTCTTGTCAACTTAGTATTGACTCTAGTAATATAGTTGTTTAATCAAATATGTCGTCTTACAGCCAGTCTCCTACAAATTACTATAAGGATATGATGTTGAAGTATTTTAAATTGCATTTGCTTTTAAATCTAAATGATAAAAATATATTTTTATTACATTTATATATATATATATATATATATATATATATATATATATATATATATATATATATATATATATATATATATATATATATATATATCGCTCTTCTCAGCAGACCCGTCTTTCTCACCGGTGCTTAGCTTCCTATAGGACACTAGGATTCAAAAGCGCTTGTAATTGCCTAATTAAATAAATAATATTTTGATTTTATTTATTATTATACCCCCGCTTTGTTTGAAGTACAGCGTTTAACACCGCCCCATAACACACAACATCTCGAAAATGCGACGGAATGTCTTATACAAATTGTCGTAACATTAAGTTTCCTCTGTAAAGCCTGTACGCGGGATACGGCGCGAAATTAAACAAGATATATACATATATGTATATCTACTGTCTTTACTAAAATAATCTCTTATGATCTACATTTCTATATTGAAGGTATAATGCAAATGGGTTTTTTTTTCTTTTCACAGGACAGGATATTCAGTGGGGACTTGGGAACCTGGTGTGGACTTGTGTGGGAACCTGTTGAGGTTCAGTGTCTTACACTATTCCCGTTAAAACACTTCTGTTTCATATCGTCCTCTGAATTTGAGATCATGCGTGTTGAGTGAATTCTGTCAAATTTAACGCAGCGTTCTCTTTGCCTTGTTACTGGAGAGACGAAATAAGAATAGGTATAATATATTTTATTTCCTCGAGTCGGAATCAAACCCATACTCTCTCACGTTTACAGTCACACGCTTTTTCACCTGCGCCACGACAAGCCTCAATTTAATTTATATAATACGGAAACGATCATTTAATAGTTAACTATTAGGCTACATAATAAGTATTTTGTTGATTTTGATTACTCAATTGTATGCGACACGCAAAGTTATTTGTATAAAAAATTGTATTTGTTGTATGGCTTAAGGAAGGCTTAAGGAAATATTTTTTGATGAAACTTTTTTTTCATCTTTTGATGCCTGTCGTGGCGCAGCGGCACAATAGTGTGACTGTAACCGACAGGTTCTGGGTTCGATTCCCAGTCGAGGAAATGAAATATTTAATATTTTCAACTTAAATATTTAATGTTTCATTTCTTCGCTCTGGTAATAAGGCAAAGCGCGGCGTTGAGTTCCGCCACTCAACACGCAATGCCTCAAATTCGGCGGAAAGTGGGTAACGGAAGTGGAACGGAGTATCTTTACACTAGGTTCCCGGGTTCCCCCTGCCTAACCTGCCTCGTGCGGGATACAGCGTGAAGCTATAAAAAAAAACCTTTTTTTACATTCACAGTGAACCTATAAAAATCTAGTGTTAAGACACTCCGTTCCCATAGCACTGTTCAATATTGAAGATTGATTGTTAAGTTGCGGAACTCTGCGCCGCGCTTTATAAAGACTTCTTTAGAAAATGTTTTATTATTACAATTGTTAAGCAACTCTCCTAAGGCAAAGAGATCCCAATTATATAATATTACACTATTGTGTTGTGTAGATTCTCTCAAAAAAAATGATGAATATTCGTATTAAATATACATATATACTAGTCGTTGCCCGTAACTTTGTTTGTGTCCAATGGAATAACTCGTTATTCTTTTCTCGTAGAAATTTAGAGAAATCCTCTGTTAGTGCTTCCCTATACGTACTTCCCTAATCTACTGACACTTAGGGTATAATTTCTTAGGTCCAATAGTTTTGTCTGTACTTTATTTCTTAGTTAACATTAATGGAAGATTTAAATTTTTAACTTCGCGCTATTTTACGTACATCGCAGGATAGGCCGAGGGAACTTGGGAACCTAGTGTTAAAACACTCCGATCCCAAAAGTTCTCCATTTTCTGCTGAACTTGGTAGATGTAAAATGTTGGGCGCAACTCAACACCGTATTCTGCTTGGAAGAAATTTGTATTAAATATATTTTTTTATAATCTGTCAAACAGTCATGTGACATTAACATTAGTTCTGCCCCTTTTAGCCAGCACTATACCAAAAGTAGAAAAGACACATTCTCTCTCTCAGCTTCAGGCTGTATCCTGCCAATGGAAGGCCGACAGAGGGAACTTGGGAACCTAGTGTAAGGACACTTCGTTTCGTTCCCCTATTTTCACTGAATTAGAAACCACAAAAAATTACACAATATTTAGTATAATATCAGTAGTTAAGACGAACGACGCGAGCGGGCGGAGCGGTATTAGGTGGAATGAGCTTTTAAACACCCACTTTGCCCATCAACAGCGACCGATTAGAATAAAGGCATGGATACATTCTGCGTTTCCATTGGTCTTAGTTATTTATCTAGTATTAAATCTAGTTGTTTGAATCATTAACGTTTCCTCATTTAGTACACATAACACGGCGTTAAGCTCCGCTACTTAAGATTGAATATCCTCTATTCAATTAGACCATTACAAGCACTTTTAAATCGTCAAGTTACATAGAAATGTCTGTAGTGTCAGTCCTTTATTACTCCCGTCTTGATAATTAAACTCAACTTATACTATGTATAGACAAGGAAAACTTGGAAATAATTTCTCTATTCCCGTCGAATTGTTGAGGTTGACTGGCAAAATTGACCTCAACACTTCACCTTGGTACCAGAGCGATGATTTAATAATTATTTCCTTCCACGCGCCACACATCTCAGGAACGACCTACCCGCGGCAGTATTTCCAGGTCGATATGACATGGATACCTCCAAAAAGCGCGTCTACCTCCACCTCAAAGGCCGGCAACGCACCTGTAGCTCCCCTGGTGTTACACGGAGCCGTGGTCAACGGTATGATCACTCACCATCAGGTGACCCATACGCTCGTTTTCCATGTCTTTTCCATAAAAAAAAATCAAATACTTTATTTACTCGAGCGGGAATTGAACCCACAACCCACCTTACTTACTATTGGATGCTTAAAACGCGGTTTTTTAAAAAAAATATCCACATTAATTACCAGTCAATGGAAACGCACAACCGTTCAACCGTACCCTATTTATATAAATATAATGTTTGTGCTTATTTCGTGAAATATAATTTGCTCTTGATAGCGCCTTATTAAATGTTAATTTATTGTAAAATTGTACATCCACCCCCTTAATGTTGGGCCAACGATCAATGTACCAACTTTTACTATGAAATGTTTTAAATTATCAACTTCCCTTTCAAAAAAAGGCCTTTATTTCCAAAAAAAAAGGCCAGTCGTGGCGCAAAAGCACAAGCGCCACTGTCACTGCAAGAGGTTGTATGTTCGATTCCTTTTCGAGGAAGTAAATAATAAATAGTATAATATCTCCGTGAGGAAATGAAAATAATTAATTACACAACTATCACAGTCTGACTTTGTGGCTGGTTTATTAATGATATTATATTTTAATTTCCTTGTTCTGGTAGACAAAGCGTGGCGGTGTTGAGTTCCACCACTCAACACACAGCACTATTAAAATTAGAAACAAAGAGACCGAACACTAGACAGAAACACAGAACGGAGTGTTTTAACACTTCACAAGTTCCCTCTGCCTGACTTGCCATTACGACCTGAAACAAACAAAAAATCCATCAGTGGCCCCAACATTCGTCCAACACAACCAAGAAAATTGACAGCTGTTTTGTGTTCTGTGGTAATTTAAAAAAATAATTCTTTTTTTTTCACGTCCAAAACCCAAGTTGAAATCGGTACCGTTTATGTCAATCTGCACCTTGTTAGCATCAAGAAATAGTTTTGGGCCCCTAATTTTTATAATCACACCCCCTTAATAAGTTTGTAGATTGGATATGAAAAAAAAAATTATAGCATTTTAAATGTACAAAAAGTTTTGACAGGCGTTCTTATACCTAATTGGATAAATTTGTAACAACAAAATTAATAGGTTTTTTTTTTGTTTTTGCAAGTTGGTAAACGTTAATCAAAATGAAAATGGGCAATTTATAGATGATATAAGTAGAAGAAAAGTTTTTATATCGTTTTTTTTTCCCGCATACGGCAGAGTAGCCAGAAAGAATCTAGTGTTAGTTATTCAGTTTCTCAATTTTCGAAACTACCATGTGGTAGTGTAGGAAGAAGGAACTTGCAAACTTAGTGTTTATGATACTTTACGCCGAATTTGGGGCTGAGTGCTGCGAGTGGTGAAACTCAACGCCGCGCTGCGTTATTATCAGAGCGAAAAATGAAAACATGAAATATTTAATTTGATATTTCATTTCCTCGAGTGGATATCGAACTCACAACGTCCCGTTTACAGTCACACTATTGTGCCGCAGCGTCACGACACACCTCAAGGCATCGTTTTATTTGCGAAGCAGAATGAAAATAATTAAAATAATAATATTTTAACGAATAAGATCAAACCGACAAACGTCATTCGTTCGCCATGACAGCATTTAATGAAGGGGCATTTCACATTTTATAATTTAGCAATACATCTAATATTTTTATTTAAAACTCAAACGAGCCTATAGAATGAGGAGATAGTTAACTTCTTTACTTTCTTCTTTCTTTAAAGGCCACATACTGTACTTACTCCGTACATAGCAAGATAAGCAAAGGGAACCCCCTAGGAACTTAATGTGAACATACTTCGCACCTACGCAAAAAAAAATCGTTCCTCCAGAATTTGGCGGAAATTGATGAAGGGAACGGAATGTTTCAACACTTCATTACAAAGTTCCCCCGGCCTACGGTGCCATTTGCTAGATACAACATAAAGCTGAAAAAAATATATAATTTCAAAAACATTATCTTTTTTATTTTCAACAGAACAAGCACTTAATAATTACAAATATTATAAATAAATACAAAAAGAAAAACATAGAACTTATAATTTAAAACAGCTTTGTTGGAAAATCACATTATTTACAATAAAAATTTAAACTACCAATATCTCACCATTATACGGTAGTTACGCAAATTAATAGACAATACAAATCGTTTCTCAGAAAAAACGTTAATCCAAACGTTTTCTTAATTGTGATTAATTTTATTTTCAAGATCATAATAATAGCTGCTAACCACAGGTGTTTATTTTTTATTACACAAAATTATTGTAAGACATTATTTGTTAATGCCATATACAAAAAGTCATTTGTTAAACCATAGACTAATCATAATTATAATAAATAACATTGATTCGATCTCTTTCGGTAGATTAGACGTTATTTTACAATATTAGTACGTTTCGAGTAAAAATATAATAAACTCTAATATCAAAGATGTAGAGTTGAATATGTTTATAAGGTGCAATATAATTAATTTGGTTATCTGTGGTTGGTGACATGTTTGACACATGTCAATTTTGGGCGCGCATTCGAAGTGACGTGGGCGTATAAAATGTTAAATGATCTATCCCTTAGGTAATTTTTCATTTATAAGATAACTAGTATCGGTTTTCTAACGTTTAAAGTGGCTGAGCAATGAACAAATTACAATGTTGAACAGATAGTAAGTAATAGTTTCATAATGAGAGTAGTGACTTCGATTTCTACTCGGGGAATTAATCCAAAGTTCTATTACATAGATAAAAGGCGGCATTAAATACCGCCATTTAACATGTAATGTCTCGAACATTAGGGTAAAAGTAGGGAACAGAATGTCTGAACACGATGTTACCCTATATCCTCTACTCTGATACATAGCGTAAAGGTAAAAGAATAAATAATTATAAATAAAAAAACAACCAAAACGAATATTTGTCGTTCAAAATAACTTGTGCTAAAAAGACCGTAAATGTCTAAATTAAACCAATAAGATAACTTAACTGGCATAAAAAAATATAACGATCAATATATATGTATGTATATATACAAGCTCTCTACGTGACCGCGTTAAGCAATTACTTTTAAACGAAATTGTTATCAACATCCAATGTCTTTTTGAGGTTCCGTATCCAAAGGTAAAATGGGATCCTACTATGAAGAGTTCACTTTTCTGTCAGAGCCTGTCACAAAGTTGTAACTCATGAATTTTCTTCCTGCTCATAACGTTATATGCCGAGGGTTTGGAAGAAAGTGAAGAATGGAATTATCTTAGTTTGAACAAAGTCTTAGATTCCGAGCTTCAATCATGAAAAAAAGAAACAATTTACATTCTATTTTGCTATTTAAATCAACTCTGTTTCTCAATTAGTATTACTCAGCTTTACACTGTATCCCACACACCTAGTGTTAAGACACTCCGTTCTACTTCCGTCCTCCACATTCCGCCGAAATTAAGCCATTGCGTGTTGAGTGGTGGAACTCAACGCCGGGCTTTGCCTTTTTACCAGAGCGAAGAAATGAAATACCAGAGCAATTTTATTGATAATTTTATTTGATTACTTACAGTAATCATCACTTACAGTAATTGGACCATCTGTCATGTTTTTCTGAGTAATCGTGTCGTGGCGCAGAGGCACAAGCGTATGACTGTAAACGACAGGTTCTGGGTTCGACCGGTGGGGTCGGTTCGGAGAGATGAAATATTAAATGTTTTTATTTCATCGCTCTGGTAACAAAGCAAAAAGCGGCGTTGATTTCCGCCACTTAACACGCAATGCCTCAAAGTCGGGCGGAAAGTGGGGATCGGAAGTGGAAGGGAGTATCTTAACACTCGATTCCCAAGTTCCTTCTGCCTAGCCTACCATATGCAGGATACAGCGTGAAGCTGAGTAGATTAAATACAGACACACAATTGTCTATCTTTCTTTATATTAAATTGTGTGTCTGTGTTTATATTAACCTATTCCATTATATATTTATTGGCTTTTTAGCTATTGTTATTAATATAAATACCGACTAATAATGTGCCTTTAATGTACAAAATTGTCTCTCTTTATTATATCTATTAGTGATCAGTCATCGGGTACAAGAATAGGCGGAAGATAAGAAAGAAGTGACGCTAATCTCTAAATACTTTTCGCTCAACTCTCAAAATGTAAACGACACAGAAGATCTATTACAGTATTTACAAAATTCTCATCACCTTTAACGGGGTATAAATTACAAAATGATTGAAAAAAAACATTCAAACACTTGCTAACTGAATTTAAAATAAATCTGCAAAAAATTATCTTTTGCAAATTTATTTTAAATTCAAACTAAATCACTTAAAAACCACGAAAAAAAAACTCCTCAAGTGCCGAAGTCAAATGTGTAAAGGGATTATACACAGGTAGTGCGATCACTTTCAATAGTAAACCAATTTTCTACGAATCGACGCGGGTGGCAATAATGCCATTAAAAGATTTCACAAATAAATATAAGATAAGAATTTGCTTAATAATATACTTAAAACCGAATATTTTCAACTTTAGTCATAATGAATACAGTGCCTTTTGCATTTGCTATTTATAATCTGTGCACGATTCGATGATTTTTAAAATGGCGGGATTTTTGACGTTTTAACGCCGCAATGGCTTGAGGTGTTTTCATTTTTTGGTTTAGTGTCTATTAAATAGATTTTTTAGGCTTATGATTAAGCCTTTGATAATCTCTTAACTGGGTTTTTTTATTTTCTTTGTATATAAAAATTGCTTTATAAATATATAAAAAAATAATCTTTGTAAAATAATTATAATAGAAAAATACATTTACCGAATGTATATAGGAAATAAAAGTAACTATACTACTTTTCTTGTACCTAGCCCACCACTAGTCAGCCGGTACTTAAAGTAAGGGAGAGAGCTTATAGCTATATTTAATCTGGACATGGCAAACGCCTTCGATAGAGTGGGATGGGGAGCCCCTTACGAAACTTCTATCTTTCAGGTTTCCCGAAAATTTATTTCCGTAGATCGCTCTCATTATCAAGATTACTCGTGATGATTTCTGCTTCAAATACATACCCTTGATCCCCTAAGGCTGCTGTCCCCTACTTGCCTACTTGAAACGTCTCCCCGTGTACCCCAGTTTCAGCTACTTGAATCCAAGCAAGGTAGAGCAATTCGAATCGTTGGGGACCCAATGATCTGTAAGGGGCTTGACACTTTGGCTTTGCCTAGAGACGTATAACTGCTATCCTAAAACGTTCTCTACCGAATTTATCAAGAGAGTGTCATCAGGATAACTGTTTGACCTTATACCTTTTTTTTATGGAAAAGACGGCAAACGAGCGTACGGGTCACCTGATGGTAAGTGATCACCGTCGCCCACGGCCCCAAGTAACTCCAGAGGAGCTACTGGAGCGCTGCCGTCCTTTAAGGTGGATGGGCACCGGGGCCCGGAATTACCTAATGCGAAACGCAGTGGCCAAAGCCACAACTTAACGCCGGTCTTAAATGCCGGGGGTGGTAATAATCCGGTCGAGTGTGCCCATGCGTGTTGCCATTACTGACAACGTGACTCTACCACACGCACTTTAGTCGCCTTTTGCGACATCATCAGTACCAGGGTGATCCTATTCTAAGCCGGAATCACACGGCCTTATACCTGCTGCCGAATTTTCTAACTCCATATTACGTCATTAGCTCAAATACCATCCACACCACGTAGAAACAAGCGCATCCACCTCCACCTTAACGCCCGGCAACTCACCTACAGCTCTTCTAGCGTTATACGGGGCCGTGTGCAATAATAATCATTTACCATCACGTGACCCATACGCTAGTTTTCCTCGTCTTTACACGTACTATACCTGCAGAATTAATGTTTAATTAAGTAGTAAAAATAAACATAAGAAAATAGCATCACGATTTATTCTGCATATTTTATGGTGTGGCGAATTTCCAGCTGAGCTGTTTTGCCAGAACGAAGAAATGATAAAAAAATATTCTCCTAGATATAATATTAAAGATTCTCATGAGAATCGAACCCACAACCACGTTACAGTTCAATAGATAAACCAAGAATTCTAATATAGATAAATGAACAGCAAAACAATCAAAAAAACTTCTACGTCATTGTTCAAATAAAATCCCTGTTAATAGTAACAGTTAAAAGTGTAAAAACTCTATGACCCACAATACAAAGTATGAACTGTCAAAACGGCTCTAATAGCGATTGACAGCTCCATCTAGATAACTAATCAAATTATAGCAGATAAAAAAACTGAACGCCATTTTTAATCTGTTTAAAGCTGAAAAATTATTTCAAGTGTTATTTATTTGTGTTTTAGTATTGTTTTTTCGGATTTTATGTATTCGGGGACGACAGAGTTTTAATGAAGAAGTTGATTCATTGAAAATTTCAGCATATTGCTGTAAGCAATCATGGTTGTGACATCCAATTCCATGATAATTCAGGGAAAACATTTTTTTTATTTTCAATCAGTAATTAATGTCTAATGTAGGTGGAAACAAAGAATCGAGTGTTCTAACACAAAATTCGTTCACTCTGTATCTTGCATATGGCAGAGGTGAAATTATTCGGGCGAAAAAAAAAAGCAGCAGAAATGCAAGTCAATATATTACATACAAATTACTTTCACTGAACTTTGTGACTTTAGCTAAGATCAAGAAATAATCAAAAAAAATGCCCCCCAATAAAACTTTGAAGCTGGAACTATCATTTAAAAAAGACCGCCACTACACAACGATACCTTCTATCGATTTATACTATCGTTATCACAAAATCTCAGACGGTTGAAAGTGCGCTTTGTGGTACAGCGATGAAATTACTTGTTGTATCTGTTAGTGTTATCTCTTTGATATATCACAAAAGTGTTTTAATTTATATTTATTCGTGACTACGTTTTTTTGGCTTCATAAATATAGTAGGGTGCTGTCAGGGAACCTACTGAATGAGAACAGGTTCCCTATTTCCCTATTTTCTGATACATTCTCAAGGTATCGCGAATTATATGGTGATATAACGTAGAAACTTACTCAGTAAAAAACATCAGAATGTTAACTGGTATTGTTTGCCATACAAAAACGAGCTTTTAGTGCAGGCCCTAAAAATTTCTTAGCAAAAATTAAAAAAAAAAAAAACATGTATTTGCATTTGCATTGCAATACATATTTGGAACGGTTATGTGTGTTAAGAAAAAAATTAAGATTTTACCGGTGTTAAGCCTATTTCTAGAATTAAAACGATGTAGTTACATTAAGTATATTATTAGTATGAATCTATACATACGATAACCGTACGAATAATTTTTAATTATTAGTCCGGTTACTGTACGAATAATTGATAGTTATTTGTACAGTAACTGGATTATTAGTCCAGATATATTTAAGATACATTATCTTCAACAATTAGAACTTTTTTTTAAAATTATAACGTCTTAAGAGGTAACGGTGGTAAAATATCATCATGGGGGCAATAAAAAATAAGAAATGTATAAAGCTCTCCCAATAATATAAAACTGTTCCTAACCTAACCTAACCAAAAAAAAAAAATACCTGGACGACTAATTAGAAATTATTCGTACAGTTATCGGACTAATAGTCACTTCGATATTATTAACGCACCCGTGACTCGATTGCACCGAATCTGTAATACTTTTATAGGAAACGCTTTGATAGTAGTCTATTTTTAAAATATCACTAATAAATAAGTAAAAAGTCCCACCGAGTTGCGCAGATTTGTCTTACGTCTGATGCGTTAACTTTAGCGAACCGGTGGTAAATGTACTGTATTGTGTATATGTTTTAGCTTCACGTTCTATTCCGTACATAGCAGGGCTTGTAAAAGATATGCTGGGAACCTATTGCTAATAAAACTTCCCACTGAGAGACTTCCGTTCTCTACTCTCCGCCGAAATTTGGCGGCATTGTGTGTTGAGCAGCGAAACTCAACGACGCGCTTTGCATCATTGTCATAAGTAGAAAATGAAAATACTAAATACTTCATTATCTTGAGTCAGGATCAAACCTACAAACTACCCCACGAGAGGCCCCATCTATATATTTCTTCACTTTGTTATGAATTTATGTAATTTTTTACCTTCACGCAGTATCATGCACATTGCGGGGTAGCCTGCAAACTTGGGAACCTTATGTTAAGATACTCCGTCCCGTTTCCTACATGTTGCGCGTGCGCATCAGTTGCAGTTCAGTGGTGGTACGTCATTGAATTGCGTATTTGCTTTTTATAATAGATATTAATCAACAATTAAGTAAATACTACATTTTACAATTCGATCTAAACATCCAAAAATTATAACCTATTAATATATCAACAACTTTATTCAAGCACTTTTATATGACATTTTTATTTGTATCTCAAAATATTTAGTATAAAATTTATGCAGCTTTAAGTACTGTACACAAAAGCTCGAGATAACTTAGCCTCCTTCATATCGCTATGTAGTCGTTACCTGTCCCTATAAAGTTGAATCACAAAGCGTTTAGTACTTTTTAAGCATACGTTATTTGCTAAATAAAACTAAGCCTTGCCCGTAACTTTATCAATAAGTTATAAATATATATATATATAAAAAAATAAGATATTGTTTTTTTAGCTTCACGATATACCTATGCCACTTAGAGTAGGCACAGGGAACTTGGGAACCCTAGTGTTAAGACATTCCGTTCCAATTGATACATTTCCGTTTCCCATTTCCGATGAATTCCGAAAGCATTTCGAGTAGAGTGGCGGGTCTTAACGCGCTTTACCTTGTAATACTTTAACGAAGAAATGAAAATATTAAATATTTAATTGTCTTGAATGGGGATCGAACACACAACCTGTCGCTTTTACAGTCAGACGCCTGCGCCCTTGCGCTACCACTGGCATCTTAATATCAAATCAAAATCAAATCAAAATATTCTATATTCAATTAGGCCATTTAAGCACTTTTGAATCGTCAAGTTACATATAAGTGTCTGTGGTGTCAGTCCTTACAGGAAGCTACCACCGGCTCGGAAGGCGGGTCTGCTGAGAAGAGCCGGCAAGAAACTCAACAGTTGCTCTTTTCAAAATATCAATTAAAGTAAATATATAACATAGCTTCCTGAGTGAGTACCAACAGCATTTAATCCCACGCACTCTTATCATTGTAGTATTCTATATAAAAATATTATTTCGCCACATTTAGTCTTGTTAGAGGAGGAAATAGACATAGATCTTTTCCCGATTCGGATTCAAACTACTACATCCTACTGGTTCATACCATATCAAATATACATAGTCCAAAATAAATGCCAAATAAAAATCTTAAATACAAATTTTAAGCAACGTAAATAAGTTGTAACAAGCGTATAAGAATTTCGACGTAGCTTGATGAGAACGTATGGCTTAGTTGGTCACAGCGCTGGGGCGGTTTCCAAGAGGCGCGGGTTCAAATCCTTTTACGTTCAAATTTTTGTACTTTTTTAAAATAAGTATTTTTCTTTCCTAAATGTGGAATAACACTTAAAACATAGTACTTTCTTCCATTTCTTTCAGCTCTACGCTGTATCCCGCACTAAGCAGGGTAGGCAGAGGGAACAGAAGTGAAACCTAGTGTTATGACACTCCGTTCCACTTCCGTTCCCCACTTTCCGCCGAATTTGAGGCATTGCGTGTTGAGTGGCGGAACTCAACGCCGCGCTTTACCTTATTACCAGAGCGAAGAAATGAAACATTAAATATTTAAATTGAAAATATTAAACATTTCATTTCCTCGACTGGGGATCGAACCCAGAACCTGTCGGTTACAGTCGCACTCTTGTGCCGCTGCGCCACGACAGGCCTCGGCGCCGACAGACAGGCTTTAAATAAATTTAAAAAAAATACAAAAATGGACATATAGACAATAATAATTTTAACTATATATATACATACAATATAAATTTATCTGAATTAATCCTTGATTTTACGACGCCCTGTGCCACAAGTTATGTCCGACAACAGTCGTGTGTTTTTTGAAACGTTTACATTCTTTTTTTTTTGTTTGCACTAATAATATATAACCATTGTTTGTCATCGTGGCGGAGTGGAACAGAGTAAAGCTGTAGATACGATGGTTGTTGGTTCGATTTTATGTCGTGACATGTACTTTATATAAGTTTATAAAAAAATATTGTATACGTTGATAACGTTGATAAAGTAAGTAGAGGGAACTTGGGAACCTAGTGGTAATTAAGACACTCTGTTCTGTTCCCCACTATCCACCAAATTTGAGGCATTGTGCGTTGGGGGATGGAGGTCAACGCCGCGGTTAGCCTTTTTGTCAGCGCGAAGAAATGAAAAAAAAAAAATTATGTCCTCGAGTAGGGATTGAACCCACATCCTATCATCACATTTACTGTAACACGCTTGTCCACGTGAGCCACGAGAGGCCTTATAAATATATGAAAGATAATTATTCTTTGAATTCTTCACGATTATTGTTACCTATTCCTAACATGTGAAAGACCCTAAAAATAAGCAAGAAACGAAGTATCTTAACACTAAATTACCTCTACTTACGTCGCTTTACTAGAAAAGCAAAAAGTGAAAAAAAAATCTTTACAATTGTGTGTATAATTCCACGCTTAGGAAAGAAAAATACAAATTAAAAACGTATAAAATTTTTGAACGTAGCGGGATTTGAACTCACGCCTCTTGGAAACTGCCCAAGGGCTCGGACCAACTGAGCCGACCGTACGGCTTGACTTTACGTACATTTACTGTAGCACTTGGACGTTACGTTTAAAAAACGTTTTATATGTTTTTAAAATTTATATTTTTGAAAAAGTCTTGTTAATTATAACCAATATTATTTTACAAGGCGAAGACGCTTTCTCTCTCTCTCTATCTCTCTCTTTACCTACTAAAACTCCTCTCTGCCTATTAGACTAGGAAATATAAATATAAATCTCTGATATTCATACAAAAAAATATACCTAACAAATATTTTACCAAAAAAAAAAATCCCACAATTCTACGGAACTCCAAACCCAAATTGGCATTAAACGTATCAATATTGAAATGCGTTGCGCGTGCGCATCGGTATGCAGCGGCTGCACAGTGGTGCGTGACGTCACCGAGTTGTGTGGTCTACTAATAATAGACGTTACTTAATAATTTGTACTAATAATTCAAGCCAGTCCTGGTTTGATGGCTTTTATGTGTATAAATAAATGGCTTTTGTCTCTTTGTCATACTTAAATGTATATAGTTTTTGTATACATATATTATTGTACTAGCGAGCCCGCGGCTTCGCCCGCTTGGATTACACTACTTTATTTACTAATGACAATTACTTTCCTGTTCTAAAAAAGTTATTGCTTTTAAGGCAATATCAACCTATACATTAAATAAAAAATACAATTATTTGAACTGTTTCAAATAAAACAGAGACAAACAGATAAAAAAGTAGACAAAATCATTATTTTGGGCCCTATTAATAAGGGTTTAATGTTAAAATATCTTCCATTAAAAACATGTTGTATCAGTCAACTACAGATATATCATAAGAATAAATTAAATTCACAAATGTATTTTACACATTATAGTAGGGTAGACCTAGTGCTACGACACTCCTTTCCCTAGTTTAGAGCTATTTCTTAGACATTGCGTATTGACTGGCAGTGGCTATTAGATATTAGATATTGCTATGTTTCGTAAATAGAGATGAATATAATCAATTTCTCCAGTTAGAAATGAAAAAAAACCGTTCCTTTATTTTTTCGAAAAATATCCAATCAAAAGAAAATGTGAATAGTTATTTTTGAAATATTATTGTTTAATAATCAAGTTTGACTAATTCCAGAAAATCACTATAAAAAGTAGCCAAAACAATAGAAAGTAGCAAACAAACGTTTGATTAGGATTCGAACCTGCATCTAGAACTGGCTACAACGCCAACGTCGCCGCATTACGTGAACGTTAAAAATAACTTAAAAAATAAAAATCGATAGTTAATAATTTTATTTATATTGGGAATAGTTTTTTACCAAATTTCATCATATATCCATTTCTTACTAGTTACGTTGCATCCCGCAGATAACAGGGCAGGCAGTGGGAACCTAGTGTTAAGACACCAACTCTCGGAACGCGGAACTCAGCACCGTCCTTTGTCTTGTTACGACTGCGAGGAAATGAACTGACGCATTTACAATCAGAGGTCGCTCTTGCTCTTAATATTTGTTTATATTAATCTTATTTATATTTTACTGGAAAAACGGAGGTATTGCAACTTTCACCATAGTAACCTGAAAAGTTAATCGATGATCCAAATCTCAGTTATTTGAGTTATATTTTTTTACAATCACGCTATATCCCGCACATGGCAGGGAAGGAAGATGGAATTTGGGAATTAATAATTTTAATTTCAGGCATTGGTCCGAGTGTTGGAACCCAACGCCGCGCTTGGCTTTATAATAGATACATGTAGTACTGTATTTTGTCCACTGTAATGCAATATCCAATAACTTATTTAGAAAATTGAATTAACAAGAGACAGCTCAGTCAAATTATTACCATAAATATACTCGAGCATAAATATACTCTAAGTTTTTTCTTCTCATTTACTTTACTTAGTTTTTTTTAAGTCCATATAGGAAAAATATTTATTTAATTTTTAGCCATTTTTTTAAGAGTTTAATGACAATGTGGTGTGAAATTTAAAAAAGTATTTACAGTCAGGTGTTTATTTTCAGGTATTTGATATTTTTTAATATTAATTCCTAAGCCTATAATTTTACATTAATGTATGTGTAAGCTTTAAAGTTATACCAAGTATTTTTCTAGAAAACGAAGAACAGATAAAAAAACAATAAAACAACAAAATTAAATGAGTAAAAACATATATATTTTATATCACTCGTCCATTTATTTAACCGTACAATGCAAGTGTTGCAACACACGTCCACTTATAACTAACTAACACGCTTATTTACATCTAGTTAAATAAAATGTACAATACAATACTTAAAATATTATATAATATTTACATTATCCTTTTACGCCTTCAAAGGTTAAAGGAACTATTTATTTATACTGGGACTAAGTAAGTAGTTTGATACGTCTTTGTTATAAGATAAAATATTTTTTTAAAATTAAATCACATAAAAGTTGGTCATTTTGGTGTAACAGTACCTATAGGATTGTAAAATATTTTTTCTTAAATGATCTGTGAAATTATACATCGATTAATTGGTTGGCATTACTGTCAAAACATGTCAAAGACAATCCAATTAAAAAAATATAACAGACTATAACAATATGACGTATCAACATATCTCTTATACATTTCAAACCAGCATTAATACTCTCTTAAGTACTCGAAACTCATTAATAAATAATTATTTACATAGCTACCAATTGGGTATTATTGAAACGACAAAATATTTGATGGAGAAGCTGGAAAACATGTGATATGTAGCATACAACACATCTTACATCTAATTTTAATTAGAAAAAATGACAAAATAAAAAAGAGCAACATTCATGATTATGTGCTTCTCGAATTGCACATCGACGAGTATTTCCCTAAATATCGATATTAAATCGATAATCAACCGCTAACAAACGTTCTATTACTATATTACATAATCTGTGTCTAGAAACAGAATTATAATTATTACATTTGCTGTCAGATAAAGAAAAAAGTTAACAACTGTCAAAAGTCTATATTTACTTGTAGGAATATTAACATTGCAAATCATCTAATTAATTATAGATATTTATAGAGCTAAAGGAACTATACAAACTACTATACTTTGAGCGAAGATTCGTATATTATATTAATATATATATATATGTATTAATGTTACTGTAAAAACACATCAGTGAATCGTTACTTTAAAGTACCTGAGTTATAAAATTTACCACTCAATTTGGTAAATGTAAAATTTTATTAAAACATATAATGTATTAGGTTCTTCTAGGTTTTGCAGTAATAAATTAAGGTATCAATAGATTTTATAAAAACAAAAGTATATTGTAGTTTTACCATTAAATTTTGGGGCTAACCTAAGTCAATAGATACATTTACCAAATTATTTTGGTAATTTCTATGTTTTACCAGTAAAACCTAAAAATTACTAATATACGAGCTCTGATACACCAACACGTACACGTCTCTTATTACTATATGTCGATCATATAAACCATCTATTGTTATCTAGAAAAAAAACATCTAAATGCCATTATAATGTTGGTAAAATTGAAGTTATTAGATTAAAATTAAAAATTCCTACATCTTGGGGAAATGAGAGAGAGAAGGGGAAGAAAAATTAGCGTATAACGATGAGTTTAGCCTCAACACACAATATCTCGAATTCGAGCGAAAAATGTGGAAGGTCGGAGGTTAGCTATATATATTTCTATTGAACCTTATTTAAAAAAAAGAAATATTTTGATTGATATTTTTGTATAATAGTTGTAATTATAATCATATTTTTTTTTCAAACTACAAACACTTATTGGATTTTTTTTATTTAGTTTACTTACTAGGCCATATTATAAATATTTTATTATCTGTACAAAAAATAAGCTATCGAATTTAAACTGTTGACAGATGTCGACACTTTAAGTTCAAATCTACACGTTTTTCCATTTTTGCCTTTCTAGATAGGACAAAGTGAAAGCAAAAATAGAAATTGCTGAGTTTTCTATAAGTTCATTGTACTGATGCCCATCGCGTTGTAGAGTGTGGAACTCTGATCAATGTCCTTAACTAATGATTCCTGTACATATGTAGGACTTTAAAATAGGCATTGACGCTCCTTTGTCTAAATTCAAATAAAAATATCAATAACCAGAAATATTTAATTGACAAAATTCAAAAAAATTAAATATATTTTTTGTACAAAATCATATTCAGTTCTACGAAAACGTCAAAGTCTCTGTTATGTATAAGAAAGATGTTGAGAACTGACAATGGCAAAATATACTTAAAATACAAGGCATGTGGTGGCGCAGCGGCACAAACGTGTGACTGCAAAAGCGACGCGGTTGGTCGGTTGGGTTCGATACCCACTCAAGGAGATGAAATATTTAATATTTTGTAATTAAATATTAAATTTTCAATAAACACATTCCCCCTTTCTTCGTTATGGTCACAAAACTAAGCGCGGCGTTGAGTTCCGCCAATCAACACGCAATGCCTAAAATTCGGCTGATAGTGGGGAACACAACAGTGTGTCTTAACACTAGGTTCCCCTAAGTTCCCTCTGCCTACTCTGCTATGTACAGTATACAGCGTTAAGCTAAGAAAGAAAGACGTAAATACAAAAAAAATATAAAAGTGAAGTCACAAGTACAGGCATAGTAGCATAAAATAATTGCCTCCAGTAATATGAGTAATTAAATATCGACTTATCGTAATGGTTAATATCGACATGGCCGCTAATCAAACACAGTTAATGAATAAACGATAATCAAAATTGTATTCAATTGAGCGGAAAATAGAAATGGTGGAATCCAACTGTGAAGAGAAAATGCATCGGGATGGAAATATTATTTTGATTTCGTTAGATACAGTATGAGCTGGCTTCGTTCGCCATAGTTGCTGAAGGGCGTGCCTGCCTGCCTATATACTACAGGTTGTGAGTTCGATCTTACTTGAGAAATTTTATTCTTTCTATTTACGTATCGTTAAGTGTCTCTACTCAATTTAGGGAAAAGTGGTAAGCGGAAGTTGAAAGTACTAGACTCCCAGATTCCCTTCGCCCACCCCATTATGTGAGGGTTACAGCGTGAAGGATTAAAAAAAGATAGAAAAAATCTTAAAGAGTGTTGATACAGAACTAATAAGGCTATCATGACACAGCACGTCTGTTTTTTTTAATTTCCTCGCTCTGGTAACAGTTCAAGTCGCGGCGTTTAGTTCGGAAAATTTAGCGAAGCGTTGGGAACGTAGCGGACTTACCCTATTCTATACGATTCTTTAAACTAGCAACATAACTTAAACAGTATTTTTATACATTTCCTATCAATAAAGCTGTTAGGCCCTCATAATTGCTAGTAAAACTACTGCCAATAAAATTGCGAAAATATAACACGGAGGTTGCATGTGTGTCCAATTTGAGGGAAATAATACTTAATTTCCTCTTTCACGTAAAAGCATGTAGCACTAAATCCTGCCAAATGCCAAATATCTTAAAAAAACGGCGAAGAATTGTGAAGGTTCCTTCCACTGTCCCTGATGTATGCAGGACACGGCGTGAAACTAAAAAAAAATATTTAAAAACAATTATGCCCCTAAAGCATTGTTGAATGCGACACCGCGTTACATTGTAATACGCAGGTATTACGCGAAATAAACTTTTTAATTTGATACCGAATGAACGCAATACGACGCTAAGACGTAAATCAAACGAACAATGAACAGAAAAGTAAATTCAAATTAGGCTTATAATAGCTCTGTGGACATTTCCGTGGGATTACTTTACTTTGGCCACCCAGTTTGCTAAATAGAAGTCTAAGGATAAGATAGAAAAAATCACAAAAAGAAAAAAGACAAGCTCCTTGATTATCGCTGATTCAATTTCAACAGATAACATAAAGTATATAGCAATTTTAAAAATAATATATGCGATAAAAATATTATAAAAAAAACCTTAAACATATTTATTTAAAGTTCCCCAATTGAAGTAGTGCCTGATAGTACGTACAGTTGAATGTAGCTCACATTCAACATTACAAAGGTTTTCTCTGATATAGAGTGATATAGAGCCTACTACCTACCAATTAATTTCGGATCAACAGTTTTTAAGTGTTGCACGTTAGCAAAATCATCTCTTTAGCACTCTCTTTTTCACCTAACTACAATTTTATTAGTAAAGAATCACATGTTTATAAATATAAAAAAGTTATTTTAAGCTAAAATATTCACGCTGTATCCAGCACATAGCAAGCAGACAGAGAAAACCTGGAGGGTTAAGACACTTTTTTTTCTAGAAACTCACTTCACTAGTGTTAAGACTGAAAGTGTTAAAACTAGAGAAGTTAGTGTCACATCCCTTTAATAAAAAACTCGACACAACCTTTCCCACCTACCCCGGAATTGTTGAGGTATAGCAATGTGAACCGCGGAACTTAACGCCGCGTTTGCCACGTTACCAGAGCCTAGACATTTATACTACAGAGATTATTAGACAGTAAATATATTTTATTAAAAGTAGAAAATAATTAATAAAATATACATATATGCCACTTTTTTTTACTAAAAATATTTAATCTGTGCCCATAATAATTCATTATTTCAGTAAATATTAGCATTTATGTTATCAAGTAATTAATATTTCACGATGGCAACAATAGCCGGTTAAATGTTTCATTTATTGCTTTTCAATTAATCTCACTTTATAGGACTTTTAGATTAAAACACCGTTATAGGTTCTAAGTTATTTCTTCAGGTAAGTATATATTTTTTCCGCTTCACGCTGTATCCCGCACATGGCAGGGTAGGCAGAGGGAACTTAGGAACCTAGTGTTGAGACACTCCGTTCAGTTCCCTTCTAAACATTGCAAGTTTAAAATGTTGATTACATATTATATATAATTGTCATAAAAATTATTGGTTCGTAAAAATGAAGAAAAATTGTAGGCAGAAAGAAGTTAATATCAAAGCACTCAGTTCTCCAGTTTCTGTTAGAATTCGAGACATTGCATGTTGAGCTGAACTTAACGCCGCGCTAGGACTTATTACACCGGGTATTACTATTAATATTGTAATTTTGTAAGTTTGTGAAATTGAATGTTATTTCATATTCACTCAAAAAATACTGAATAGATTTAAAGGAAACTTTACAGCGTACATATGAAAAATCATAGACGTAGACTACAATTTATGTTATCATTAATAACAATAACTTAAAGCGGGCGAAGCCTTTCGCACGATTAGTTGGAATCGAATAGGCGACCACTACGTTTACAATCTAACGTACCTAATTAAAAATATTATCAAAAAAATAATCCAAAAAAAAAGTTCCAGTCCATTGAAATAATCCAAAAAAAAAATGAATTTCCAAACTATCATATTATAAACAATCTAACAAATATATCACGTAACCTTATTCGTTTTATAGCCACAGTCATTTATAACACAACAAAAAACTTTCTAAGAAGTCAATTCGATAAATAGTCTGTATATTTTGACATTATAAGTCAGGTTATCGAGCTCAGCTACACAATGCAGTACAATGGCGAACGCGTGAAATGATCTATCGAGATGCTAATCACATTCTGAGCGCGTAGACAAATAGCCATAGAGAACAATCGTCAACAGTTTAAAAACAATTTTGTAACGTCCCGAGCAATTACCAACGAGATTTGAACCCGCGATAAGGGTCTACCATCTCTTAATAATAGACTCACAAACGTTGTACAGTAATCGCTATACATCTATAGACACCCTACCTTGTCTAACGGCCAGTTGTCATACATCTGTCTCTCTCGCTTTTAAGTTATCTTCGTTTTGAATCTATCTGTCTAATTTTACCCACATCACAACGCTTCAAAGGAGTTATATTTTTAATTAATTTAATGCCGAAAACTATTATAATGCGGCCAATTTTGTTATTTAATAATTCGAAACGCTAACAAGAGTGCCGACGCCATCTTGTATCCGTTAACTTAATGACACTTAGAATTGATACAAATTGAGCGATGAGCTTTTATTTTAATATCGTTAGGTTTTTTTTTTAATCACTATAACAATCAATAAGGTAGTTTTTTTTCACATATAAGTTTAGTGTTGCCAGATGCAAAATTGAAATTGCAATTGAGAAATAAATAATATAATTAATAATCTATGTTTAGTTAAATTACATTTATATTTACACTGTGTCCTGTCACGTTAACTATTAATTTATGTTTTTTTTACGTTTCATTTTCACTCTCACTTAAATCGTCCATGTCCATATCAATGAGTTCCTCGTCTTCTTCTTCATAGCTATTGTTGAAGTTACCATCGTCCTGCTTGGAGCTGGATGAGCCGGATTTAGTACCAGTCTTAGCTTCTTCTTCTTGCTGCATTCTTTTGTGTTTCGTTCTTCTGTTTTGGAACCACACCTTGACCTGTGGGAGAAAACATAGTTTAATATGGTGATAATTTTAAAAATAAATAATTCGTTTTTAGCCAGAGTTTTCCGTTCCATTTCCGAATTTAAAAATAGATGTTAAACTAATATAATTTAATGTACAAAATTGACCGTGTGGTTGAAAGTAATCAAAAGTTCAAAATTAGTTATAATGCGGGTCCTCGTTTTGCTTGGATAAATAAAAATAAATTTCTTTAAGGATTACGTAGAAATTATGTTGGGAACAGCGTGAAATACGCCTTTTATAAAATATACATTTTTTTAGTTTGCTGTATTGCCCATATAGCAGCACAGAGAAATGAAATCTTATGTTAAGATACTCCTTGTGAATCTCTACTACTTCTTTTCTATTTACCCGAGCGTGGAAAAGAATAATACATTCCTGGAATGGGAATCCAAACCACAACCATCGCATTTTGCAGTCTTTATACCCTCAAGACACAACAGCGTCATGAATATAATTATCTATTATATTATATCATCGCGCTATATCCCGCACGAGGCAGGGTAGGCAGAGGGAATCCGGGAACCTAGTGTTAAGACACTCCGTTCCACTTCCGTTCCCCACTTTCCGCCGAATTTGAGGCATTGCGTGTTGAGTGGCGGAATTCAACGCCGCGCTTTGCCTTATTACCAGAGCGAAAAAATGAAACATTAAATATTTAAACTGAAAATATTAAATATTTCATTTCCTCGACTGGGAATCGAACCCAGAACCTGTCGGTTACAGTCACACTCTTGTGCCGCTGCGCCACGACAGGCCTCATCTATTATATATCTATTTAATTATACTATATACATAATATAATAATAAAATTTAAAATAAATTGACATTTTAACAACTATATAAAGTTTAGATATCGCAATTAATTAATTACATAAAACTAATCATGATAATAAATGAAAGGTCAAGATGAACTTAGGTATATTAATTAAAAGTTAAACTTTTATTGCTAAACATCGTAAAATTTTACTGAATCAAGCCGGCATTTATTGATCACATTTTTAACAATCAACACAGATATAACTATTTTTCCAGCAGATTTATTATTTTAGATCGCCGAATAGGAATAACTAAGAACATATCTCTTATATGACATATGATATATTTGAAATTCTTGAAGTGACTTTCCGCATCTACAGTGTATTAACAATCTATTTTTACATTATATTATACTCTGTAATTATCGTATTTATAACAAATATTTAATAATTCTAAGGAATCATCTTTAGGTAACGGAAATTTGTAATATCTCCCAAAACAATAAAAAGTATAAGCGTATAAAGTTTTATTTATTTTTTGTCAATAATTAAAAAGCTATATGACCAGTCCAGTATAAAACAAACTAATTTTCACAATTCGAACCAGTAATTCCCGAGATTAATGGAACCTAACAAACTCTTCAAATACTCTAGCTAATATATTATTTATTACATATATGTATAATGTATTGTTGGTATAACAAATGTAACATAATTCGATTAATTCTCATAGATGGGGGAGTTACCCCAATATAATATTTACACACGATTAAACCAGCCATGAAGGGGTTACAAACTAATCCCCAAAAGTAATAGATGAAAAGAAGTGTTGATATTTTTCATTTCTGGCAACACAAAAAGATTTCCCGCGTCCGCCATCTTGTGTTATCCGTCACATGTTTAATGGCGGGGGAAATCTATGCGAAACGGAGTTTGTTTGAGAAAAATACAGCGAGCGTTTCAGCAATAAAATATTACTTTTTATGGGTTTTGAATAGAAAAATACTTTATATATGAATACTGTTTGTGAATAACAAAATTGTAACTGGCTTGTTTGTTGGAATAATAGTTGTGGTCAATAATGTGCGCTGAAATGGTTTTTTTTTTTTTTTTGTGAGGGATAAAAATACATGTTAAAATTAAAAAAGATATATGTATTGTTAAAATCTGAGTGAACGTATTATAATTCAAATTTAATAATGATGCTAAAGATATTTAAAAAGTTTTGTTTTTTTTTTCGTACTAGTATCACTTTCCCTAATGTAACCTACATGCACCGGAATAAAAGGCAGCCTGAAAGTTTAAAGAGAAATAGAAGAATATTTTTATAAATCACTATAATTATAAGAAACGTTAAAAATATCTCAAATAATAACAATTCACATTACACAATTTCTTGACAAACAAAAACACACATACCAACATAAAACAATATAAATAATCAGCGTGAAATAAACAATTTATCGTCGTGTTGGCAACCATATGTACTTACCTCATATTATAGGCGAATAATCTACACTTTATTACAAACAATTCCTTTGCCATTAAATGTACTGACTTAACTGACTTCTCATAACGAGGTTATGTATATGCCATATTGCAACAATTGTTTAGTTTCACATATACTTATAATATGATTTATTTTATGGTATTTATGGTATTACGTTTCCTTGTAACCGTTTAGTGTTAGTAAGTTTTATTTGTTGATGATTATATGCTTATGTCGTTGTTAGCAACAGTGTTGCCATATGGGAAATGTGATCTTCTGGAATTTCCTCTTAAAATAGTAGTATCTTTTTTGTTGTCTGCTAATTGTTGCTAAATGTTTTGAGGAGTTTATTAATTTTTTTTAATCATTTAAATTTATACTAAATGAAATAACTTTGTACCTACAATTTCATAAATATACAAACAATACACTTATATACAATGTAAGTCTGTATGAACAAATTGTTATTATATTATATTAACAATCAAATTGGATTTATATTATTATCTTTTATATTAAAATTTAGTTAATAAAATTTCGGTTAAATAAATTTTTTTTTATCTAAAAACGGATACCGGATAAAGTGTTTTCTTTCCCCATAAGAGATTACATACAATAATATATAACAAAATCACTTAACGTTTGTATACGGATGATTAAACATATTAGCGTAATACCCTCAAAATTTTTCGGACAATGTTCCGCCACGCTACATTACCCATATATGTGTAGGTACATTGAATACCAAAACACCCTTTGTTGATTAATGATACGTGACTTTTAAAGAACATTGAATATATATACTCTTCTCAGCTTCATGCTGTATGTAGGACAGATAAAGGAAACTTGGGAAGTTAGTTTTAAGACACTCCGTTCCCTTTCCACCAATAAGGATTTCCTTTTGAGTGAAATGAAAATATTAAATATTATATATAATTATTAAATATTGTATATATATGTGGGAATAGAGCCCAGAACTTTTCGTTTACTGCCACACGCTTGTGGCATTGCCCTAAGACAGGTCTCCTACGTATTATATTATTTGAAAAAATTGTCGATTTGCCTGCATTTTTTGTATATTTTTTTTTCTCTGTGTTATAGCGTAAAATGACTTGAATCATGATTCGTTATAATACTTTAGTAATTTAATAAATTCTTTATCAACGGAAATAGAAAAACTAAAATATTTTAATGGAAATGTTAGCCTTAACCTTTACGTTCCTAGGTTCTGCCTGCCCTAGGTACTATATGCGAAATACAGTATACTATATATACGACCTAAAATTAAAAAAATCCTTTTATGTTAGACCAATTATTGAAGAAGGCTACGTCTATAATTTCAAGTTAATTTTAATATATCCCTAAATGTCATAACTTAGTTATTACTATTTGGACAAGCGGGCGAAGCCGCATGTAAAAGCTATATATATGCAAACGCACACAAACAACTATTAAATCATAAACATAGTATAGAAGTTAATCGCATTTAAAACTTGTAAAGACACAAGACCCGTCATTATGCGCTATGTGCGAACATCATTGCGTTGTGAACAATAAGTGTATTTAGAATTAACTGTGGTTAACCGACTTTTGTGAAAGAGGGCTTATGTGTTTAAGATTTGGAAAGGTATATTTGTTTTTGAGTATCAATATTTTATTTTAATAATTTAAAGGTTATATTTTTTTATGTGCTAGTAAACTTTATCAACAATATATATTTCTTTTTCTCGCTACCACAGCGATATAGTGAAAGTAAATTTATGCCTCGACCGGGAATCGAACCTTAAACTTAACACATTGTACCCTTTAAATCCTTAGGCTAACGCAAACAAGTGCAAAAATAAATAAATTTCCCACTCAAAATCGAATTCCCTACCCACACAACAAAAAATTAAGCACTAACCACACTTCAACAAACATTGCAGCCTCATGAAGTAACCGAGCCAACTTTTTTCATAACACCTTGTTAAACATATTCTTGAAGTAGTCATTTAGCGTTGTAAATAACTTTACTGCCTTTAAATACGTCCTGTATTTATGAGAATACCTATATATGTATATATATAGTTATACTAAAATCGATATAGATATATTTACGATTGCAGTTTCTATACAACTTTGTTAAGAGAAACGGTGTATTATTTTGATTGAAAGTTAATAACGCTTTTTTTCGTAATTTTGCTTGTTATTGAACATAAATTAATATTGAACCTATGTAGTAAATAATATCGTTATACATATATATATTTATTTATTTTTACCTATTGCTTCTTTTACGTTGAACACGCTGAATTAAAAAAAACTAGGCCTTTTGTTGTTTCTAATAAATGACATATGCAATACAATTGAAATTGTACCATTTTAATTAGTAGTTCACGACTTTAGCGCACTTTTCAGCTTTATAATAATTGATAGATTAAGTAGTAAAGTATATTTTTAGCGTCACGTTGTATTTCGCACAAAGCAGGTCAGACAGAGGGAACATGGGAACCTAGAGTTAAGACTTAAATTTCCACTCCACCGAAGACATTGCATTGGACTGGGCTTTACCTCGTTTTATCAAAACCATGAAAACATTAAATATTTCATACCCTTCATCAATAATGGCTCCAAAATGAAAATTAAGTGACAATAAACTAAATCACGACCAAAAATCTACATCAACCAGTATATTTAACTTTACATCAGAACCCCACTTTATAAGTAACAGATCAGGATCCCAAGGGACGAATGATGAATGCCGCGTTCAATGGTACATATAAATTGGCCTATGGGACAAGATAGACGGATACGCTTGTAATTTAACAAGTAATGGGAAATTTTATGGGGATTTCCTTTCTTTTTGTGGTGATCTGGTGTAGGTGGAAGTTACATGCTTTTTGGTATAATAAATCTTGGGAACTATTGAAAGTTTAAATGTATGTTTTTGAAGTACACGTGCAGCGCTGTATTTTATGATTGCCGTAAGTTTTTATACGGTAAAGATTAATTTGTTTTTTGTCTTCACGCTGTATCCCGCACACTGCAGGGTAGGCAGAGGGAACTTGAAAACCTAGTGTTGAGACACTCCGTTTCACTTCCGTTCCCCACTTTCCGCCGCATTTGAGGCACTGCGCATTGAGTGGCAGATCTCATCGCCACGCTTTTGTATTTAAGAAAGAAAATTACAAATAAAATTAAAGTTAGTAGTCAATGTAGTGTTGAGCTGCCTTTTCCTATTTTTAATGCGTGTTTTTCAACTCATATTACATCAGGAAGGACAGTACATCAGGAAGAGAAATTGCCTATCTTTCCTTCCCTTTGTCTACTCTGCCATGTGGGATACAGCGTTAAGATGAGAAAAAAAACTCAATAGATCTTGAGATAATCGGTTTCGATCAATCAAACTTCTTTTTTCCTTCACGCAGTATCCCGCACATGACAGGGTAGGCAGAGGAAACTTGAGAACCTAGTGTTAAGACACTCCGTTCTGTTCCCCACTTTCCGCCGAATCTAAGGCATAGATGTTATAGATGTATATATTACACATCGTTATTATATTTAATTATATATATTTAATGTCGTGGCGCAGCGGCACAAGCGTGTGACTGTAACCGATAGGTTCTGGGTTCGATCCCCAGTCGAGGAAATGAAATATTTAATATTTTCAATTTGAATATTTAACGTTTCATTTCTTCGCTCTGGTAATAAGGCAAAGCGCGGCGTTGAGTTCCGCCACTCAACACGCAATGCCTTAAATTCGGCGGAAAGTGGGGAACGGAAGTGGAACGGAGTGTCATAACATTAGGTTTCACTTCCTTTCCCTCTGCCTACCCTGCCTAGTGCGGGATACAGCGTAAAGCTGAAGAAAAAAAAAAAAAAAAAAAAATTAATAATAACAATTGATCTTTATTAATCCTAAAGAAACAAACGCAAAATTAAATATTAAATGAATAACAATTTCAATAACGCTATCACGATGCATATAGAAGTTCTAAAACATCATTATAATTTCATACAAAAAACATTCCCTAACTAAAACCAACTCATTTCATATTAATCTCTGAGGACCAACTCTTTCAAAGACCTCCATTAACAAAGATAATATCAGACGCGATTAACCAATTATATACTTTTGATGCAAATTTAATACATCACATTGTGTTGTATGGGGACAATAAAATTTAATTCGAGTGGCACATCTGCCATTATAACGTCCAAAGGACTTTGACCTCTCATAGCAAACCACGTCCACATTTCCATGGGTCTTACACATCTGGTCCTATAACGCTATAAGTCTCCACAAACAATTTTGATGGAAGGGAAAATCCGTAACGATACCCGTTGAATAAATATAGGGTGTTCCGAAATGCTATTAAGTTCTTATGTACTCAATTACACCCCCTGTAGATTTGGCGAGATAAAAATAGGGGTGGAAACGCGAGAAAGGGATGCTGAATGCGCAATGGGGTGAATAGAGTCAAATTTTAAGCGGAAAGCCATTATATCTGCTTATTACTTTATTGTTGGACCATTAGAGGGAAAGAGATAGGTAGTGAGAGGGTTTGTGACAAATTTTAGATGGCGTCGGTCGTGAAAGATCAATTACATGTGAATAATAGGTACATTGTTAGTTATAATTGGTTAGAGTCTGTACGGTAGTTTGGATGTGATTAATGTTAATCTTTTGTGCAGTTAGCCGTTTTTATTTAGTTAAGTTAACTTATAATTGGAGTTGTTACTTCAAATGGCGTAACCCCATTTTTTAAAAAAAAAAATCTGCAATTTGCATTTATATATGTTTTGTCTGAAGATAGCTACAATTTTCAATTTCTTTTGAATGGAATATTTATTAGGAAATCTATATAATTCATTTATTTTCACTGTGTGTGCAACACTTTAAAAAGTAATCACTTTTTTATTATTTATATTCTTTGCCTTCATAAATTACCAGAATAATTAATTAAACGAAGTGTCCAAACACTAGGTTCCCAGGTTCCCCCTACTAATGCCATGTACAGCGCAAAGCTAAAAAACATTAAAAATAATGAACTCACAGCCTCAGGATTAATTATGAATCAATAGCAACTAAACCAACAACAACAGGTCTTTCACCAAGTTATTATGTATGATTTATGATGTTCGAATATTTTTATAGTACATATTAATGGCCGTAACTCCGCCTCGAGTACAACCGGAAACAGAAGATTAAAATTAAATTTATTGAGAATAAAACTATGGTTTTTCAAATTAAAAAGAAACTTTTCTATGTTAATATGGAAATGATTTAAGAATAAGAAGCAACTTGTAAATAACTATTTTTCTTTTCTTTTTTTTCAGCTTCACGCTGTATCCCGTACCAGGCAGGGTAGGCAGAGGGAACCCGGGAACCTAGTGTAGAAGTTCGATCGCAATAGACGATGCGTTATTTTCTAATACTTAGTAATATAGATTTTTGAAAACCCAACGTTACGAACACTTTGCAGTAGTCCGTGGTCGCGAATAGATTAAGGTGACATCCGTCTGTCAGTTGATCCCAAGTTTCTTTCATCTAACAGGTTATGCGGGATACAGCGTGAAATTAAAAAAAAAACATATATTTTACTTTGTTTTGTTTATAAAAATAACACAGACAATGTTGCTACATAAAAATAATATCAAGACGATAATAATTTCAGAGTTCATTAATCTATCCATAGACACCTTCCAATAAATATGCCGTTAGAAAAATTATGACGGACGTACGTACCTTTTGAATATTTAATAGTGGCAATAAAAACTATACAAAAAAGCATTAGGTATTGGAAATATCCGGGGAAAAACAGGATACTGTGATATATCCGTGTCGAAAGAAAAGAACAATTCATATCGAGTAAAGACAATGGGACTATTAAAGAATTTGTGGAAAAAAAGTATCTTGAATTTACATATTAGTTTGAGACAAGCTATTTTACTATTAGGCCCGATTCACCACTGGCTCATACAGTATCGGGTAAGTTTTTTTTTTTGGAAGAGACGGCAAACGATCGTACGGGTCACCTGATGGTAAGTGATCACCGTCGCCCACGACCCTGTGTAACTCTAAAGGAGCTACAGGAGCGTTGCCGTCTTTTAAGGTGGAAGGGCACCGGGGGCCGGCATTACCTAATGCGACACGCAGTGGCCAATGCCACTACTTAACGCCGGTCTTAAATGCCGGGGGTGGTAACAATCCGGTCGAGTCTGCCCATGCGTGTTGCCATTACTGGCAACGTGACTCTACCACACGCACTTTAGTCGCCTCTTACTACACCATCAGTACCAGGGTGATCCTATTCTAAGCCGGAATCACACGGCAAAGGGTTTATCTGACAGATTACCTTATTGAGTGATCATTGCCTATTTGTGACGGTAGATGTAGGTTGTCTCCCAAGTCGAGGGATTATACCTATATTTATATTTGAGGCCTGTCGTAGCGCAGCGGCACAAGCGTGTGACCGTAACCGACAGGTTCTTGGTTCGATTCCCGGTAGAGGAAATGAAATATTTAATATTTTCAATTTAATGATTTAATGTTTCATTTCTTCGCTCTGGTAATAAGGCAAAGCGCGGCGTTGAGTTCCGCCACTTGACACGCAATGCCTCAAATTCGGCAGAAAGTTAGGAACGGAAGTGGAACGGAGTGTCTTAACACTAGGTTCCCGGGTTCCCTCTGCCTACCCTGCCTCGTGCGGGATACAGCGTGAAGCTGGAAAAAAAAAATATTTTTTTAATCATTTTTACCTCTGATATGAGCATGCATATGCGCAGCTTTCCACTGTTTTCCGTAAAAAAAGGGCAGAGAGAGCTTAATGCTAAGACATTTTAAGCATAATTTTCGAGACATTACATTGCGGACCTTAACGCTGTAGTTTATTCTGTTATCAAAGCGACGAAATGAAAGTTATTAATTTTCCAGAATGATAACGAAACTTGCAACCGGCCACAACGCGCAGCGTTAAGTTACAACATTTAATACAATTAAAATCTCAGTCAAGTGTGGAATATACACTAAGTTTTTTGGCGTGTCAAAATTATAAAAAAAATTACTCATCAAGCATGTTTGCTGATTGTAGGCTCGATTCCCAATCAAGGAAATAAAGTATTTAATATTTTGTTTTATTCGGTTTGGTAACGAAACATAGTGCAGCGTTGAGTGTTCCATCACTCAACACGCTATATCTCAATAATTCGAAGGAACAGAAGTGTTTTGATGGGAACATAGTGACTTAATATAAGGTTCCTAAGTTCTGTCTGTATACCATGCTATGAACGAGATACAGCATGAAAATTAAATTAAAAAAAAAAGTATATTAAAACTTTACAATGTAAAACCATTTAACTTTTATCTCTTACATAAATCATTTCACTCAAACAGTTAATTGCTTATAATTTACTACGAAAATGATCGTTTTTCTGGCAATTACCGAGTGATAGAAATATTTTTATGTTTTTTTTTTGTTTTATTTGTAATTAGTTTAATGCGGGCCGAAGACGTCCTTCCGTCGTGAGTGGCGCCATTTGACCCCGCCCAGTAGACCGTGGTAGGATCGTTTTGGTTAAAATATTAATATTTTTTCAATTATATTTTGATATCACATTTATATGGAGGCCTGTCGTGGCGCAACGGTACAAGCGTGTGACTGTGACCGACACATTGTGGGTTCGATCTCCACTCATATATAATGATATAATAATAATATTTAATATTTTCAATTTTAATATTTAATTTATTTAGGAACTGAAATGGAACGGAGTATCTTAATACTAGGTTCCCGGATTCCCTCTGCCTCGTGCGGGATACAGCGTGAAGCTAAAAAATAAATAAAAAAGTATTGTTTTCATTTCTTCGCTTTGGTATAAGACAAAACGCGGCGTTGAGTTATGCGACTCAACAGACAATGCGAATTTGAGATTCGGCAGAAAGTGGGGAACGGAGTATCTTAGAGATTCTATCTAGATTGCGGGATACAGCGTGAAGCTAAATACATTTATATTATTTTAATTTTTCTGAACACACTTGAAATTATAAAAGATTACCAAATTAAATACTTAATTATAAAAATATGTATTAATAAATAGGCTCAATTAACCAAATCATTAGGCAAATACCGATATAAAAAGTGACACAGGCTATAAAATATAGTTCGTAACTTCAATGGAACCGTTATTTTTTTGTAACAATTAAATATTTAATCATTTAAATATCTTAAAAAAATGTTATATCAATACAAAATGTATGGAAGTAACATAATTGTAGCAAATTCTTTATGATTTGGGCGGGGCATAGGGGCGTATTGGCATTCACCCTCATCAGATTAACAAGGGTTGTTACTTTAAAAAAAAACATTTTTTTTTAATATTCAATTATATTTTTATAAGCAGGGGTATAGTATCTCATATACATGAGACGGTTATGGGGTAATCTTTCGTAAAGATTTTTTTCTTAGAGAATTTTTAAATTCGTTTTGGTTCTTTTTTAACGTTGAGCAACACTTAACACGCAATAAATCATAAATTAAGCAGAATGAGTGAAACGGAGTGTCTTAACACTGGATTATTTCTGTCTACCCCACTATACAGTAAAACCATTTTGTTTTAAATATTTTAATAAAAATATTTTGTTTGAATTTAGATTTTTTTGGTATTTTGGCAGGAAATCATACTTAAGCAATTTTTATAAATCAATCAACTTTATTTTATGTGAGAACTAATACATCCATTAATAATTTCTATAATAATATATTTTTTTATCAACAAAATAAACAAGAGCCTACAGAATAAGATTTGCTAAGTAACGCAACCCCCTATCTTCCCTACCAGCTTTAGGGTGTGTCAACATGGCGCCCTTCGGTTCCGCCCAACGTATTGTGCAAATATCAAACGATTAATAATAAACGTCGCTCGCAGAAACCCTGCTAGCTTAGAGAAGGTGACGGTTGTTGGTCAAGTCGACGTGGAAAGACCTCGCGTTCGCTCACCTACCCGATGGTCCGACCAAGTAAAGACGCTCACGGGCCTGCCAATTACCGAAGCATTAAAGACCGCCGTGGACAGAAAAGCATGGAAAGGCATAGTGCATCAAGTGATCTAGACACGACCTTCAGCATTGAAGATACCGACTAAGAAGAAGAAGAATAATAAATATCTCTTTAAATAAGAGTCAAAGTGATAATATTCTAAATTTCTTTATATATATATATATACATATATACAGCGTGAAGTTGAAAAAAAGATAGATCCAGAAGCTCTGTTAACTCCGTTCTCCTTAAAACGTCCGTCCTTTTATTCTCCATTGCCCACTCCATTGAACACCAGCCAAAGCCACTCAACTCGCAATGCAAATATTAACATTCCAAGTCCGGAGACCTTGCAAATATTAAATATTTCATTTCCTATAATGGAGATCGACCACAACAAAACAATTTCAAATTACGATAAACGAAATGTGACTAATTATAAACATTTTTTTTTTATAATTGGACAAAATAATCTTTCTGAGGTCTGCGACTGTAAACGCTAAAGTTTGTAAATTTAATCCCCAATGGAAGAGACATAAATAATATTTAATATTGAAATTTTCTCGCTCTGGTAGCAAGGCAATAATATTTTCATTTTCTCGCTCTGATAGCAAGGCAAAGCACGGTATTGAACTCCGCCACTTAAGACAATGCATCAAATTCATTGGAAAGTGAGAAACGGAAAAGAGACTTAACATTAGGTTCCCAAGTTCCCTAGGTCTGTGTGGAATATATCGCAAAATTAGAAAAAAATATAACATGTGAATAACACAAGCAAATATTCCAATAAATATATGAAACAGTTCATTTAATTTCAGTTCAGAAGATCGCGGGGCGCCGTTATGTTAACACGATAGCCCCGGGGGGTAGACAGGGGTGAGTTTAGTTATGATATCTGTAGATATACGTATACTTATACTTTAGACAAAGGACAGATTGATTATATTATAGATATAAATAAGGTTTTTTTACTGTAATTTAAAGATTAGGCGAATTATTAATAAATCTAGATCAATTTTAGGCAAATGATGCATTTAACTTGAAATTTTCTCAATTTTTTTTTCTTTCAGCCTTGGCAGAGAGAACTTGGGAAAAATTCTTATACACTCCCACCCGTTCTCCACTTTCCGCCGAACTAAAGGCATTGCGTTTCGAGTGTCGAAACTCAACGTTGCGCTGCCTTTTGCCAGAGCGAAGAAATGAAAAAGTTTATTATTTCACATCTTCGAGTGGGGATTGAACCCACAACCTATCGTTTACAGTCAAACACTTATGGGCATAAGTGTTTGACTGTACTGCGCCACGACAGACATCAACTTTTTTTATTGTTATAAGTAATAGATCTTTTCGTTTAAGTTCAATTGATCGCGGGACGTCATTATGTTAACACGGTTAGCCCGGGGGGTAGACAGGGGTTACTTAAGTTATGACATGTATGCCTTATAGTCTGTGCCTTCCACAGATTATAAAACAGATAGGTATAGTTAACTTTTTAAAAATAGCGCAATGGAATAATGTTTACGATGAATGTAAGCGAGATGATTGTTGATTTAATCACCGTTCAGGGGATTTTATTACAATTATTTTTTCATGAAATGAGTGGAGGACTCAACACGGACGGTCTCAGAAATTTAACAGTGCTCAACGTAGAGAGAATATCTTTACAAGCTTCCTTATCTACCTTGCTATTCCTCAAACAACGTGGTTATGATATTTTTTAAAGATTATTTAAAGATGACTTCCGTATTATGAAATTGTTAATAACAATTCAAAATTTAATTGTAGATATTTGTATTTAAAAAAAGGTTAACATAAATTATAGAGGCCTAGTAATGAGGCAAAGTGCGACGTAGAGTTACATCACTCAAGACACAATGTCTCAAATTCGGCGGTAAGTCGGGAATGTAAGGGAGAGCCATTACACTAAGTTCCAGAGTTCCATATGCCTATCGTTGTCTAAAGCCGAGAAAGAGAGAGAGAAAATACACATATTTATTTTTTTAATAATTACAACGAGCTCCTAAGAAAATCATAGGCAAAGCAACCTATGTATACATAATGCTACATCATCCATAACAATTAAAAACCATTACAATTATCCTATTTATAACAATTTATAAGTAATTAACGGCAGTTTTATGTTGTTTAATGCACAATGTTGCCATATTAAAACAACATACGACTCTTCTTCGACCTGTTCAGTAATTTTATATTATTAAGTAAATTGTACAGCTGCTGCCAGCATACAGTTATTATGGAATGTTTACGCACTTAATTTGATTATTGGTACTCTGGAAAACGTTGAGAAAATATTTACGCTTTATTAGTTTGGTTTTTATAGTTGGCAACACTGGATGCGATGTAAAATTATTATGGAAGGTTTTTTTTTTAATGTAAAGACGCGTGTATTTTTTTTTTAGATTGTCAAAATACAAAGCGGCAGCGTTGAGTTCCAAAACTAAACACGCAATGACTCGTAAATTGATGCCTACCTACTCTAGGTAACTACCCTCCTATATACCAGGATACAACGTGAGACTAATAAGGAAAAATATTATAAAGATAACCAACTACACGCTTGAAAACCTTTTAAGTACCACAAAAACGGGCGAAGCCTCATAAAAATGTAATAAATACATGGGCTATTTACGGCTCATTAGTTAGCAATTTTAGATGTTAATTGTAAAAGTGAACAAGACTTTAATAGTTTGATAAAAACTGTGTGATACACGACTGCGCTTGCGCATACTATTTCATATATAGATGTTAAGATATAGAAGCTATAATATACAGGTGGCATTAAGTAAAAAAAACACTTTGGTAGGAACTTTGGTAAGAAAAAAGAAATTAAATATTTAATATTTTCATTACCTCAAAGGCAAAAGCAAGGCAAAGCGAGACGTTGTGTGTCCCGATAAACACAAAAAGCCTCTTGAATCCTTAGGAAAGTGGAAAACGGAGTGTTTTATCACGAGATTCCAGCTCTATCTTCGCATCTATATAATTTATACAACACTTCCCTTACTGAGTTGTGACCAGACAACGCACAAACGAAACTACTGGACTTAGAAAATTATATTGACATGTGGGTAGTTTAGGAAAGTAAAGAAGGAAGTAACATTAATTGACGCTTCTTTGAAATGTCTATGGGAACACTATGTTCCTTTGAAGTTCCCACCTTAAAGTCCACACAAAGTTGCAGGCGTTAACTACTGTAGCACAAGTAAACATATACTTATATAATATAATAAAACAATTTGCGATTTGCCTCAACGCAATTTACTTCAAATTACATTATATGGCTTAAACGTTAACCGATAACGTCATTTATACAATATTTTACGATAAAATGAAATTGTGTTAGTAAGTTGTTTAACGATTCTCGTATTGTTATTTCTGTATGATGTTATTAAGAACGGTTCTTTTATTTTGGTAATAATATTTGGGGATATGTTTTTGTTTTTTGTGTTTCAGACGAGTTAATTAAATTTTTGAATATTGCAATGTTTTTAGTTATTCGTTTTGTATTTTTATGTGAAACAAATCGAGTTTCATTGTCTATACTTACTATGTAAATCTTTTTAGCTTTACGCTCATGGCATCGTACGCAGAGGGAACTTGGGAACCTAATATTATGACACCCCGTTCTGGACTTTCCCTCAAACGTGAGGTATTTCGTGTTGAATAGCAGAACTCGACAATGCCTTTTAAGCAGAGCTAAAAAATTAAAATATTAATTAATTTATTCCTTTAACTGGGAACTCGATAGATTCACAAGTATTTTATATAACTAATATGTGTACAAAATACAAGTAACACTGATACTACGACCCACATTAGCTACTGTAAGTCAATGCCGCGATGTGAAAACGCAATCATCGTTTCCATTCAGGTGTAAATGCTACCAATGCTGAAGAAACTGGGCTAATAGTCGGCCACACCCGGGCGTGGTTGTACGGTCAGCAGAAAAAATAAATGCTTTTTTTTTTCATTTTCTCACTATAGCCCATGGCAGGGGAAGGAATTAGCAGGGTACAGTAGGGTAAATATTTGGGAACCTAATGTTTAGAAACTCCGTTCCGTTTCATAATTTGAAATATTTGAAGCGTTGCGAAGAAAAGAAAATATTCAAAATTTCATTAGAAAATATAAAATATTTCACTAGCTCGAGTGAGGATTGAACCCACAATATGCTGCCTTTACGATCACACGGTTGTACCATGCCACGGCACGACTTTATACGTTCAAATTGCATACGTCTTCTAAATAAGTATTTTTCTTTAGTTAATATAGATTAACACTTTAAAAACTGAAAAATTATTTAAGTACACATATGCTACCAGTACAAAGTACACGCAACGCCTAATGAACGTAATTACGAACGTATTTAATATTTTTTACACTACTTAAAATAAACAAGTGATACCACGATTTCATTATTGTAACGCCACTTCCAATCAAACAAAATATAAAAAAATTAAATGCACTTTCTGTTAATAAATGTGAAATCGATACGTTTTTTTTTTTGTGAAGCGAAGGTTATAATAGGGTTAAATTTGCGAATTTTATTCGCTTGCGACGTTAAGTTCCGCCACTCAATAGTTCTACAATACAGTGGAAACTGGGAAACTGAAGTGTCTTAATGGGAACGGAGTGACTGAACACTAGGTTCCCAGATTCACTCAGTCAACCCTGCTAGATGTAGGAAGCTGCACATCACCATCAAGACTATAATGACAGTTCAGAGGCAGCATAGAGTCAATATTTTCCGCTTTCAACCCAATTGCGATATAACATTTATAGATTAAGGGAACTTTTAAAGTGCCTTTGCAATGCCAGGGCCTACAATCAACTCCTTTTATCGTCAGATAGCCTCAAAATATACTTCACAATGTATTCCGCACATGACAGGGTAGCCAGAGGAAACTTGGGAACCTAGGGTTAAATCACTTTCGGCCGGATAAATAAATAAAATAAATAATTTCAATTAATTGAAAAACATCTAATAAATATTAAACTAAAATTAGTATTATCATAAACGTGTGTTTATAGAATGTATTAACTGAGAACATCACTCGTTATTACCCATAAAGGAGGAAGCTACGGCATATAATTTATATGTACAACGCACTTGGATTCCATTTTGAAATTAATATTAATTATTTATTATTAACATCAATTAAATATATAGTTATTCATTTATTAGATTAGTAAATGAACAAGATGAATTTAATGATAATTTCCTGTGATGTTTGACTAATGGTTAGTTATAAGTATATGTGATATATCTGTAGTTCTTTTGTTTTTTTTTTTCATTTTCACGCTGTATCCCGCACATAGCAGGGTAGGCAGAGGGAACTTGGGAACCTAGTGTTAAGACACTCCGTCCCACTTCCGTTCCCCACTTTCCGCCGGATTGGAGGTGTTGAGTGGGATAACTCAACGCCACGTTTTGCCTTGTACCAGAGCGAAGAAATGAAAACATTAAATATTTAAATTGAAAATATTAAATATTTCATTTCCTCGAGTGAGGATCGAACCCACAACTTGTCGATTACAGTCACAGCTTGTGCCGCTGCGCCACGATAGGCAGGTAGTGAATATAAAATATAAGGAAAAGAAGAGACATATTTAGCACATATTTTTTTCCAAATAAATTAAGTTTGTAAGTTTATTGTCGTTTTTTACCAAAAAAAGTCAAATCAGTTTAGTATTAGATACTTTTTTTAGATTGCGAAGCAGCGTTGAGTTCCGTCACTCAACATGCAATGCCATAATACAATGAACTTCGTTATTTAGATACTGGCTCCATCATCAGACCAGCTCGATAATACCATATTATTACTTTGTCACCTAAGTGACGTATCAACACTAAGGGTCGTTATAAAATTATTAGAAGTGTTATATTAGAAGAGTTAAATTTTCTTAAATTTTATTAGATACTCTCTCTAATCTTCACGCTGTATCCCGCCCTTGGCAGGGTAGGCAGAGGGAACATTGGAACCTAGCGTTAAGACACTCCATTATTTTCTCTACTTTCTGCCGTTTTTTGGTCTTGCATGCTAAGTGCCGAAAGTGAATGCCGCTTTGCTTTGTTACTAGAGCAATATAAAATATTTATTATCGAACCCACAACCTGTCACTTTTACAGTCGCACAGTTGTGTCTCTACGTCCTTGTGTCCCCACGACTGGTCTCAACTTTATTACATACGTGTAAAAAGATCCCCACGACTGGTCTCAACTTTATTACATACGTGTAAAAAGATCCCCACGACTGGTCTCAACTTTATTACATACGTGTAAAAAGATTTGTTACCTGTGTTTCAGTCAAGCTCAACGCCTGCGCCAGTTGTTTTCTCTCCGCCCCGACGACGTAGTGATTTTTTTCAAAGGCATGCTCTAGTTTCAGGAGTTGCGATGGCGAAAACGCTGTTCTGATTCGCTTTGGCTTGCGGAACGGCTGGAGGAGGAAGCCGGGAATGTCTGGACCTGGAAAAATATGAAGATTTAGTAAAATTTGGTTAAAGTTTATTTGAAAAAAAAAAATCAGTTACATATTCTGTTGTCACCAAATTGGTTGTATCATTTTCTCAATCTGGTAACAAAACCCGGCGTCATGTCACATACAATGCCTTAGAAGTTGTCAGATAGAAAAAGCTTAGAAAAAATATAAAAACAAACAACGTAGTATTAATTAATATATATATTTACAAAACTCTATAGGTGGAGAAAAAAAACTTGAAAATTAAACTAAATCTAAAACAATAATGAATTAATTATAGACGCAACAAAAATCATTTTTTTTTTTAATTACACGCTGTACTATGCACATGGCAGGTTATACGGAGGGAACCTGGGAACCTAATGTTGCGTTCCCCACTTTCTATTAAAGGCAAAATTCAAAAAATAATAATCATAATCACAATTACAACATTACCATATCACAAAAGCAACACAACGTTTCTTACGTTAAAAGCTCGCAAATAACAGTCTACGTTGAACGGGGTATCCTTGTAATGGCGTACCGCTATTAAAATTAAATTAAGCAAAGATTACCGCTAAACGACCGCCGGCCGGTTAATCTATCAACCACTTGCACATACATTCTACTAAGAATTATGAAGTAAGGAAAGAAATAATGGCGTTATTTTATAAATTGCACGCTCTTGTTGACGTTAACGTTGATGAGACGGGAGTATTATATTATAATGTTGCTTAATTGTAGGGACTAATTTGTATGTATGTTTGTTATCCTACACATACCATTTAAATATGGCTTTGCTGCTGTAGTTAAATGGATATAAGTAAATAATATAAAATAAATAGTAGTTCCTGAGACTGGGTTCCTGAAATATATATACTTACTTACTTCACGCTGTATCCCGCACGAGGCAGGGTAGGCAGAGGGAACCCGGAAACCTAGTGTTAAGACATCCGTTCCACTTCCGTTCCCCACTTTCCGCCGACTTTGAGGCATTGCGTAGTGGCGGAACTCAACGCCGCGTTTTGCCTTATTATCATAATTTAATGAAATAAATATGTATATTTATAAATACCTTCACGCTGTATATAAAAAGGAAGGCAAGAAAACTTATCCCGTCGTACTCGTACTTCGTACTTAACAAATCATGCTTTTTTAAGTTTATTACTATAAGAAACGTTAATGTATAATAAATATCTATAATAAACGTCCATTAATGATCTATATGTACTAATAAGCAAAAAGCGAAATCAACCAATAGTATTTACAAATAGTTTATACCTATATAAGATTATCTAATTTTCAATAAGTCTAAGTTACCGCAAACCTATTAAATCAGGGGCATGTAATAAATTAAGTAAAACTTGTAATTTATTTAAATCGTTTAAAATAAAATCGATATTATATCGATTTAACTATTTTTTTCTTTCTACATAATCTGTAATTGGCCATAAGTATTTAATACAAATATAAAAGCTTTTTTGCTAACATTTCTGACATTAAACGTTATGCAAATTTTGACTTAATGAATATATTTAATTTGAAAAAGTATATACAAATAACGTTTAGACGTTCTCCGACTTTCAAACGACCTGTAATTAGTATCAACGGTCAGTGCAATTATAATGAGCAAATGTCGGACGTCGTTACAAGGCCACCGCGTACCACCCACGTTCGAAGAGAAACGCTTGTAACGAATTATATACGAATATGTATGTAAATAACTAAATACCTTTTGGGTTACTTAGTTCTGGTTTTGAAAATTGAAATTTCAAAAATCATTTGAGAAAAAGTGAAATATAATTATGTAGAGTTTCACGCCGTTTAGAACATAGCAGTGTAAGGCATTACACTCTATATGCACCGCCTAGCATTTTGAGCGGCGTAACTTAACGCCACGCTAAATTTTGTTACTATAGGGAGGATATGAAATGGAAATCCACAACCCTTAAGTCAGACACTGTGATGTTAGACCACTACGGCCTCAATAATTATTAATATATCTACAAAACTTTTACGATTATATATTTAAGTACAATAAAAATAAAAAAATATACATTTTTTTAATAAAATAATATAGATAATAGAATATAATATTTTTTAATGTTATATATTGTTCACGTTAAGGTTAAGGTTCAAAACATTTAATAAATGCACATTTATAAAACTTCTCAATTTATCCAATTAGGCCATTACAAGCAAGCACTTTTAAATTATCAAGCTACGGTCAAGATACGTCGGCTCGGGAGGCAAGTATGTTGAGTAAAGCCCAGAAGAAACGTTTCTTTTCAGCCTTACGGGAACTTGGTAACCTAGTGTTAAAAAATCCGTTTCAACACTTCCGTTCTCCATTTTCTTTCTAATTTAAAGCATTGCGTGTTGACGCCGCGCTTTGCCTTGACACAAGAGCAAATAATTGAAAATATTAAATATTTTATATACTTGGATGGGGATCCACAACATGCCGCATCTACACTGGCAAGCTTGTGCCGCTGCCCCAGGGTAGGCTTTGGTTGCTTTTTTTAAACATAATTTACGATAAATTCATAATTACAGTTACTCTTCGAGTTATTATCAATAGCGTTTAACCACGCATTAATATCTATCATTAGAATAGTCTTCAATAGTTGTAGACGTAGACAGTAATATAATAAATCTATTTAAGTCTACATATAATTATATCGCTGTCTCGCTATATCCTATATACGGTAGAGAAAACTACCATATATATATATAAGTATATTTTATTTGTATGTTTGTTCATTACTGAAATTTATAGTTAATTTATACTGAATTAGTTAAAAGGTTAATAGCCTTTACATATAAAGGCAAAAGAAATAAAATTAAATATTTGTCGAGTTTATTAAAATATCATTTAAATATATAATGTTGTTAATTATATTCAAATATAATATATATTAAAATACAACAAAATTGTACAGAAGATACCTACTGAAACATAAAAATAAATACACAAACTATAACTCAAAAACTGTGACAATGTAATTTTCACTTGTCAAACGTAATGTTCTTTTAAAGTGCTTACTTTGAAGACACAAGGCATTTCATTATACAGCCTACAGGTTTTTTAAGCTTCATGTGCCCCGCACATGGCAGGGTAAGTAGAGGGAACTTGTTAACCTAATGTTGAGCTTTTTTTTCTTAATAAGATTTCTGAACGATTTCTTTTTCCATCGAATTTTGGTGGCATTGTGGCAGGCGGAACTCAACGCCGTTATTTTCTTTAAAGTCTTTAACGGGGGCCAATAACCTTTAATAGAATCGAACCCACAACAGGCCTCAACCCTTTAGGTATATGAAATAATTATTATTGCGCTTCAGAAAACAGATAAAATTATTGAAGATATTTGCAACAATGTTATTGAGGAATCGAATTTTTTTTTTTTTTTTTAAATTTATTATTTTGTTAACGTAATAATATATTTATAACGTTTTATATTTATTAAACGAGGTTTATGTTTGTTTGAAAAAAATATGGGATTCTTACAAATACAAAAATAACTATAAAAAGTTAAAGTTAACAATACTAAGTAAATAAATTTAAATTTATCCTGAACATAATGACAGCATAAATATGTCTAATAATTCTAGTATGTCGCCATTTCTTAACAATGATAAAAATATATATTAATATTAATTTAATCGATTGCGAAGGCTTACGGAAACATTTTTATTATGTACTTAGATAATATAGATAATAAATATTGTACATGTTTGACATGTCAGTGTTTTTATTAAAGTTAATGTACCTATTGATATTTTTATTTATCTTTAGACAATATCCGCCTCTCCTCTAAAGATACTTAGCGGCGGATCACAACGCCGCACTTTCTTTTTCCAAATCTGTAATATAACGAATATTTTTCAACTTAAAATATAACCTACAAAAATCACTTTCAATTAAATATGTCAATTTTATACCTGTCTATTTTTTTTTTTTTTTTTTCTTTTCAAGCATTTTCCTTAGTCTCACGCTGTATCCCGCTTATAAAAGGCTAACCAGAAATAATAATCCATCCCCCCAAATGGAAATCGATCCAACAACCGCAATTTTTTCTTGCCATTTTTATTGTATACAATAAAAATACAAACTCTACTATATATTTATGGGTTATTACAATTATTACATTAGTTTTGTAATAAGCTATGTAGACATTTCTGGTTCCGTATGACTTGTGACGGACTTTAACGAGTGCTTTGCGTGTAGACTGCATGCTTTTTTTTTCTTCTTTTAACTTTGTTTTTCTTTCAGCCCACTCGACTCACTCGCCATAATAATTGTCAGGTGTCTAATAATATATGTATGTACTTATATAGGTATTTATAAGAAATGTTTAATTTAAATAATAATTTTGTTATTAATGACATATCTATTATCAGACACTTTCGCTAAACGCAAAGCAATATTAATAAAGAACGTAAGTGATAAAAGTTTCAAATTTAAATATGTAATTGAAAATATCTAAAGTAAAAAAAATGTTAAGAAAAGCCGACGGAGTTACATGTTCTGCAAAATACAAGCCGTCGGTATATTAATTGAAATACTATTACGAGCATTAAACTGATGACCTTAGAAAAACTAGAATAAGTAGTAAGTATATAATTATTGTATACTAGCCGTTACCTCTTCGTTCGTCTTCGATGTGTGATGGAAAGAGAATAAGTACCTAATACTCAACTTCACGCTATATTCCACACATGGCCGGGAGGAAACTTGGGAACTTATGAATCTAGTGTTAAGACACTCCGTTTCACTATTTTTTTTTTTATTTTTACTTTATAAGTAATAATTAATTATATTTTTAGTTTTTTTTTTTAGTTAAATATTATTCAGCCAAACAAAGATCCTAACTTAATAGTATAAAATTATAGATTTATAATAAAAATGTATGTACAATATACATTTTACCTAACTTATCACTGACCCAGTGTCAGCTACATAAAACTATAGCTTTACGGCGCTGATAACTCCACTGACGTTTATGTTTCTTATCTTATATAATTCAACTTTGTACGTTTTAATTGTGTACAATTTCGAGAAAGGTGTAAAGTTGTTACTATAGATGATTGAGATAAAACAGTTTGCATAGATATTTTCTAGGATAATAGTAAAGGAACGTTTCACGCTGTATCCCGCAAATGGACTGGTAAGCGTAGGGAAGTAAATGTTAAGTCGTTCCGCGTTATTTTCAAAATATTTCAGGAGTGGCTATACAGAGAGCCATGCTCCTTTTTTTTAACAGAGCAAGGTAATGAAAATAATTCAATTTGCTGCTGCACATTGCCGGCCTCAGTATTTTGGCCTCAAAATTCCGATTATAATAGCCCTTCCCTAAGAGGTACTTAAAGAAAAATTACAGTAAAAAACAGGTATTTATCAAGAATAGAGTCATTTCTTCAAGAAGATAAGAAGTATGTAGCAAAGTAAGTATAGAAATAAAATATTATTTATTTTTTAAATACAGTGTACCTACATATAAATACATGTAAATTATTTTAATTTTCATAATTTATGTGGTCGTTAAGAATAATTTGAGAACATGATTGACTATTACCGGCATTAATATATAATATGATTTTATCCTTATATGTTCATAAGAAATAATATAGGCAAATCACCGAATACTCAGTTATTAATCTTAATTAACAGCTATTATATAGCTTAGGTATAACGTGTTGATGTAATAAATCAAAACACTTCTTTTAATGATTCGCTGAGGCAAGAAATTTAATTGGCTTTTTAATATATATCACTTTTTGCAGATTAATGTTATTTTTTTGCTTCACCTGTATCCCGCACATGGCAGAGTAGGCAGAGGGAACTTGGGAACCTAGGATTAAGATATTTCGTTTCCCATTGACACACTCCCGTTCCCCGCATTCACCTGTATCCGAGGCATTGGGTATTGAGTAGGGGTACTCAATGCCACTTTACCTTGTTACCAAAGCGTTTTTGTGCCTGTGTTACCAGTGCTTCCACAGAGTTTTCACTCCATTCACCCAATTGTCCATCAGTTTTTACTTACTGTTAAGTACTTTCCCAAAAGGTAAGTATGTATGTAAACATATCTTTATTACATTTCTTATATAACATGTAAGCACATTAAAATATACCTATATGTAAAAGTCAGGTAGGTACTGAATGAGCTAAAATGGCGCCGAAACGGTAGAAAGTTAATTAGTTGTACTTAATTGATTATTTATTTTATACTTATTATGTTGTATAAAATAAAGCTGTCAATAACTTGTTTAACACCAGATAGTGTTAATATAATAAATATCAAAACATATTACATAATTCAGGGAAATTTGTTCTACTAATGATATTAAACTTGACTTTCATCGGTTACAGAAATATTTATTAAAGAAGAACATGTACATGACATAAGGTTTAAGTGTAAATATACGAATATTGCGTATATTTTATTCAATGTGTCTGGTAATTATTTTTTTTTAAGATATTTCTCAAAGATTTATAATATTAACGAATTCAACTTTTAAAATGACTTCCAAAAAACCAACGACGGTTACAAATTCAATAATTCACATAACTATTATTATGTAACACAATAAATAATAATATTACACTTTTAATCATTACACAGGGGCACCAAAAAAGGGCACAATTAAATTAATAAATGGGCGTCAACCCTCACAGCTCAAAAATATTTTTTTGCGTAACACAATCTTATAATTTTATATGAAATGAACACGGATGAGATGAAACGAGAAATACATTGGGGATGCCATTGCTACTGTATCAATCCCCGATCTATTATCTGTGTCAACAAAAAAACAGCCAATAAAAATATTCCCGACAAATAAAAACGGTCGCCCTTCTAACAATATTATTTTTATGAGCTGAAACGCTTTAATCAAAATGGCTTAACGTGTCAAAAGTGTCTCGTAATATAAAAAAAGGTTTGACAAAAGCCACTTTGGAGCGAACGCCCGCAATTATCAACCAGCGCCATTGTTGTTTCAAATTTGATTATACGTATTGTATTGTAGTGTTGGTAGCATTGGGTCGATATTTTTAATCTGTTGCTTTATAGTGCGTTAAATACAAATGAAATTAATCTTAAAAATATTAGATGTTATTATAAAATTGTTAATTATAAATTCTATTCAAAAAAGATTCTTTATAAGTTCACACAACCAAAACCATGTTGCGATAAAACAAATTACATACATAACACATCACCATTGGCATCTTTGTAACTGCAATCACAATCATTAGTTATTTCTTCACCAACTGTTAAGTATTATTATAACATCTAAAAAGGACACCACTTCAAACGTGCGAGTAATCATAAACTTTTACGGTTTTATCGATACTAATTACACACCTAAATGGGGACAATGCGAATATAACTTTATAATCGTACCCATTATGAGCACATCACTAGCCGACGCCGTAGCGTAGGTAGCCGGGTCAAACCTTTCGTTACGCGTTTTTTATTAATGTCAGCGATTGTTAGTATTTTTAACAATATTTCTAAAAGTTGAATAGTGTATAATTGGATGTTATTTGAAACTTTGAAGAGTGGGCAAGAATAACCGTCTAATTTAAACTATTTATGTTCATACGGCCATTTTGGAATGAGATCAGTGTATTTATGATTAATTATCGTTGGTAGTTTCGTTTAGTGGGAAACAGTCGAGTTGTTTGTTCGGCCATTAGTTAGTGAGTAGGGGTTTAGTAATTTGATGCTGTAAACACTAAAATTGAGACGTTGAAATTTGGTTATGGCGTGATTGTAAATTTTATTTGTTGCCTTATATAAAACGGTTGTTTATTTGATTTTTGATTGACTTATTAATGCTAGTTGAAATATTTTACGTAGTAGGATAAGATTTAGAGTGTTAATTAGCGTTTGTTTTTTTTTTTTGTTGCCTGCTCTAGCGCAGCGGCACAAGCGTGTGACTGTAAGCGATAGGTTGTGGTTCGATCCCCACTCGAGGAAATGAAATATTTAATATTTTCAACTTTCTCCACTCAGCAAAACGCGGTGTTGAGTTCCGCCACTCTACACGAAATGCCTCAAATTCGGCGCAAAGTGGGAAACGAAAGTGGAACAGAGTCTCTTAACACTAGGTTCCAAAGTTTCCTCCGCCTACCCTGCCATGTGAGGGATAGAGCGTGAATCTGAGTGGAGTAGTTAGTAAGCAAATAGATTTAAAATCGACGGCTTATATTTTTTATTTATATAAAAATAAGTAAGAGAATAAGTACTGAATTATTCCCGTAACACAGTAGTACCGTTCTCTAATTTTCGTCCACTTTTTACACAGCAAAATACAAGAAAAATAAAATACATATTTTATTAGTGCATTAATTAAGATCAATAGATTAGCTATCGGGTGACCTTAAAATAACTATAACATTTCTAAAAACAAAAATATTAATATCCATAAAAAAAATTGTAAATTGTCTATTGGAAGAAGAAGAAAATCTTATAATTTATAAAAAAAAACCTAAATAAAAAATCACTATTTATAACAACACTATCAGAATATTCCACCGCATTTCGTTTTATTCGTACACAACGATTTGATTTCATAATGCAATAAAATATTATTTATTAATAATATAGTGCTATCAGTAATAATTAAGTTATCTACGGTATAATTACAACTAATGAAGCGATTGTTACAATGTATGGGGTTATCTTAGAAGAGTAATTATGAAATGCGACTGACAGGTCACGAGCGCAGATAATGAAACAAAATAACTTTTTAATTAGGCATTTTACTGGCAATGGTTGTGCGTAAATTGTACAAAACATAATGCATACATTATCTTTATTGATATATTATCTGTATTTTTTAATTTCAAAAGCTTTAATAATTTACAGATGTTTTAGCTGTTTTTAATATTATATTTTTTTTATTAGACCAACATTGTTGCATCGTACGTTATATTTCCCTCGTATTTTGCGAGATTTTTTAAAATTTTCTTTTCCCGAGTTCATTTAAACAACGCCTGCGTTAAATTGCGCATTGTAGCACAAAATCATTCATTTCTAGACGAAAAATGTAGTGATATCCCTCTTTGTACCATACATAGAGCTATAAATGGACATTTAAACACAACAGGCAGATATTTTTATATTAAATGTACATACATTTATAAATATATTATTATTAAAAGTAAATGTTATTAAAACAACCTTTTCAAAAATGTTATAATAAAAACTTATATGGGTTAATTAATGCGTGCGTAACCATAGGTGGTCATTAGTAGGTACTGTAAAATATTATTGTTCCATTAACTTATTCACCCTTACAATTTCAAAGTGGCGCATTTTAAATATACTTTGTTCTCAATGACGGCTTTTTTATTTCTAACAAAATACTTAAACAACGTCGTATGATATTTTCAATGTTATAATTGTTAAATTATTTTTAAAGTTGTTTTTAAAGTTGCATCGTGCTTATTTATCCTGCTTTAAACAAGAGAATAAGTACTTGAATTTTGTTATCTGTTACACATTAATATTATAAGAAAAATATTTAGTTATGGCCAGTCATAAACGATTGAGCCTAAAAACAAGATAAGATATAGATTTCTAACCAATTAAAGTATTTGATCCCATTAATATAATTTAAGCAGTTGTCAGCATCTAATTTTAATCAATAAGTAATTATTCAGAATATTAACAACAAATATTGATACAAGATTATTCGAGCGCCATGTTTTTTTTACTGTCAAGTGTATGTCAGATAAAAAAAAATAATGATCATTGATTGTATTTGTACAGCCATTACAGTAACTTGGAATTTGTTTATAAAAACTGATGAAGTGCTATTTATAAATAGTTATAGAAATAGAATTTATGTCGACTGTTTTTTCCTTTACATTTTACGGAATAATTAGTTCGGACTAGTATTGTCCGCCCATAATTTATGAATAAATGTATGCACATAATTTTCCGAGCAAAATTAACTTAGAAAAATAATAAAAAATGGGTGGTTGTATAAACAAATTAAAAAAAGTTTAAGGCATTGCGATGGGTTATTTTTTTTTTCGTCTATTTTAATATTTAATATAAAGCGGCTGGTTACACAGTCGTAAATACATCTGAACTCCACCAGAAATCTTAAAAGTATATTAATTAATAAAACTATTACAAATTTAAATACATACATTTTTTTTCAGTTTCACACGCACATCCCTTGGTAAGACAGTCAGTCATTCCCAAGTACCTTTCCCAAGACCTTGGCAATCTAGTGTTAAAACACTCCGTTTCCATTAAGTCACATCGGTTTCCCACTTCCTGTCAAAATTGCTGCCTCATTACCAATACGAGAAAATGATAATATAAAATATATTTCATTACCCACAACGAGCTTACATCTTGCGCCGCTATAAACAAATCGTATATTTACAAATTATTAATTAAATAAATTATATAAAAGTCTAAATGTGTTATCCAATTCAATATTATGTCTTTTAAATGAAATTATGATATTATTAATTATTAAAAAATAATAACGGATGCTGATTATCTTGTATGAAATATAAATATACTATACTAGTTCTTTTGCAGAAAGAAACAACGACCGGTATCTAATTAAAGCTTTCTAGGGACAACTTTTCATTAAACGATACGTAAATAACTAATGCTGTATAATTGCTCCATCTATCTATATATATCTCTCTCACTCTCGCTTCACGCTGTTTCTCGCACACGGCAGGGTAGGAAGAAGGTTCTTGGGAACCTAGTGTTAAGACACTCTGTTCTACTTCCGTCCCGCACTAAATATCGTGGAAGGCTGTAAATTACTGTTCATTTAAACATAAAATTTGGTCCATATGTCTGATCTGTCACATTTACACGATATTCTTGTCCTGTGAAAAATATTCTAATTTATTTCATTTGACCAAGGTATGCTTTAGATAAAAAGTTTTAAACATAAGGTAGTACTGTGTTACAATAGTTAAAAGCTTACGTATAAAAGTCGCAAAATAAAAAAAATATAAGACATTTTTTTTAATTTAACTAAAAAAAATACATTATAAAATAAATACCGACGCAAAGTTAAACAGACAAACACCTTTCATACATCATACATCATATTTACATCAAAAGGTGTGTACTAAATAACGTTTTGTAAGCTTAAATTAACGTGTTCAATACTTATACGTACGTTAGCGATCGAAATAGAAAACATGGCGTAGTGATATAAACTTGATCCTACTAAGAAATATATTCTATAAAAATCATTATTTTCCTAATCTAGATTAAAAATATGCAGCGTTGAGTTCCGTTACGATATCTGTAATTGTACCGATTATGTGGTAGATACGCGACTCATCTATATTATCTATATTTCTATCGGCTTCACGCTGTATCCCGCATATGGCAGGGTAGGCAGAGGGAACTTGCACTTTCGTTCCCTACTTTCCGCCGAATTTGAGGCATTGCGCGTTAAGTGGTGGGACTCAACGCCTCGCTTTGCCTTGTTACCAGAGCAAAGAAATGAAAACATTAAATATTTAAATCGAAAATATTATATATTTCATTTCCTCGAGTGGGGATCGAACCCACTATCTGTCGGTTACAGTCCCACTCTGCCTCTGATATATTATTTAATTCTCCGAATATTTTATTTCTCTATTTCAATATTAAAAACATTATCTAACAAGAAAAACAAAACGGGCAAGCTTTTTAATTTTAAACTTATCTACATTACATATCGTAATCTCAGCGCCTCAAGTAAAATCACTTGTACCAATTAACGGTGGTTAAACTTAGCCGCATTAATGAGTTTAAATTAAGAGATATCTATTTGACGTCTCGTAAATAAACATTTTTAGTTTCGTTCCATTTTTCTGATTTATATCCTTTCAATTATTCAGAAAATCTGACATGACGCCATTATGGCGAAACTTTTAATTGATACTCATTAGCACTTTAGTTTTTATAAAGCTTATTGATCATTTTAATTTATCGAGAATACATGTAGTTAAGATTCTGTTGTGAAACGTTGTGTTTTGAGTAGCGGAGCTTAACGCCGCGATTTGTCTGCCAGGACGTAATAAAATTAATAAAATAGTATTAAATGAAAAAAGTAAGAAAAAAAACTAACGTTTGTCTTCCATTTTGAATTATTTTTTAGTAAATACAGAATATACTAATTAGAAACAACAATCGTGCAACGTCTTAAACAAGTTTATTGACCTAAAGTCTGTTTGTACTTAAACCCGCAAAAATTAAATAAAAATTTACATTCCTATCACTAACAATTTAAAATCAAGAATATGAAAATAAAATAAATATTTTGTTAAATTAAAATAATAATTCAACTTCACAGATTAAAAAGGTCAAACGTCAAAATAAAAAATCCACGCCCGTTTCCCGCGCAATCTTAACTTTCTTTTATCATTGTACAACACAACGATCACAAATGTTTTTTCGATAAGAACCTTTTTAAAAAAACTCTTTTAAGTTATCTTAATAGCGTTATGTTGGAGGATAAGCTACTCTTTTTTTGTGATTCAATGTATTATTTAGTTAGAAGTGACAAGTTTTTGATAAGGGCTTATAAAAAGTTTTCATTTTATTTTTATTCTGTGACACTACTGAGTAAGTATAAATATTTAGTCCGTTCACCTTTTTCCTTATTATGTAATTCTTTTTATAATTTTTTTAATTTACATTTTATTTATATTTTATTATATAAATAGATGAACAATTAATATTTTAAAAAATATCTTTTTTCTACATTATTAATTTATTAGTATTTTTATCAATTATATATACACTTATAGTCGCAAACTGGTATCAGATATATAACTAAACACCATAATTATAGGTTCAAATCTTAAGACGTGGAAATGTCTACTGACAGTATTTTTTAAAATTAACTAGAAAAGTGACTCAATCCAATGTACGAATATAAAAAAGTATAACATTATAATTAACAGTCCCATAAATTTAGATATATAATTATGTAACCAATTTATATTTATAAATTAAAATACTTATATTAGGCTCGTCAAAAAAACAACTAATTTAACTTTTTTCTAACACGCTATGATCGATAGTTATTAAGCCGAGTTATGCTAAATGTTGTAAAATTAATAAAAAACAAAATTACAGGATATATATATTTTGGTATATTAATTAATTTCGTATTCATTAATTTATATATAAATTAAAACGAATATTCAACACGGCGGTTAAAAATTACGTGTAAATAGGTAATTACTGCTTATATTACATGAATATCTTACACAGATTACGTTATTCACGATCGCTTATACATATGTATATTTAATTAGACTTATTTATTACTTTATTCTGTGTAATTTTTATATCGAATTTACTAAAAAGGCGCGAATTTCAACTATGTTGATACAGCTTGTCAGCTCAGCTTCACGCTGTGTCCCGCACATGGCAGGGTAGGCAGAGGGAATTTGGGAACGTAGTGTTAAGACACTCCGTTCCACTTCTGTTCCCCACTTTCCGCCGAATTTGAGCTGAGACATAGCGTGTTGAGTGGCCGTACTCAACGCCGCATTTTGCCTTGTACCAGAGCAAAATGTTGATGATTTATTTAATTCATTATTAATTAATTTATTATAATGATGTCAGAACTCTATAGGCTGAAGGAACCTAGTATTGGTTGCTTAGCGGAAAATATTACTAAAGTAAAAAAATGAAAACCATCAAAACATACGATTGAATATTTATTACTAAATTGAATTCGAACTCACAACCACCATTTCACCGTTCAGACTACACCGTATTAATTTAACAGACCGTAATATTAAGCTACAGGAGATTTTCAATTCTTAATTATTTTTCTATTTATATTATACCTACTTCATATTAATTTAAATTTTATATCTAATATTAATTGGAAAACATTATAGATTTACATACACTTAAATATATTATTGTAGTAAAACTGTTAAATAAATATTAAATTTATAGGAAAGCTCCCAAAGCTTTTATCTTATATCAAGTGCCGGCGCGCTACCGCAAATAACAATGCATCATATATATTAGAATTTGTATAGAAAACATCTAATCAAATTAGCATTATTTTCTAAACAATAAAATGTATATTTAAAAAATCTAACATAAATATTACGTTTAAATAAATGTGACTTTATCTACGAATTTTTTACTCTTCTAATGTTAAAGGTAAAGCTCTGGAGAGCTTTATAAAAATCCAAAAAAAGGATATTGACTAATTTTTATATTGTAAAAAAATAATTTTGTCTTATAAGTAGATAAAAAAATCAACTAGTACTTTAGTTTTTCTAATTTCCTAAAAATATTAAAGGTTTTAATAAAGTAAATGTCAATTAACGAACGGTAGCGACGGCAACGTAAAAGCTCCTAAAATAGGACGAGCAGAACCAACATTCTACGCTTTCTATGAAACCGTTCGCTTAAAATCTAATTTAGTTTTTAATTGCCATAGAAATTAGCTTACCTCCCGGAAATCGGTGTGGAAATATTCTTCCATGTCTGTTAATTAGCCAAGGGTAGAGCTGGTACGATTCTCTTGGTACTGGTGCAGCAGGATGAGGGGGCGGATGGGGAGGTAGAGGAGCTCCGAAGCCTTGCTGCTGGTGTGCAAGCGCGGCTGCCAGTGCTGCCCCTTGGAAATGAGCCAGGAACTGGTGATGGTGACTCTGAGCATCCAAATATGGTAGCCTCTTCAGCTCAGGAGTTGGAAACACTGCTGGTAAAGCACTCGGCCGTAACAAAGGCCTTGGGGAAGGACTACGAGGGGATGCTACTGGAGAAGGCGACCCTGGACTGGCCAGCGGGGGCGATGCCTGCTTAGATCTTTCAGAACCACCTACAATACTGTCTATACTAAATCCGATCTTAGGCTTAGATGGCACCGCCACCACAGGGGTCGGTGCGAGAGGCATCATGCTTTCACACAACGGTTCCGTCACAAAACACAAAATCAATAGCACATGTCACAAGCACAATCCATCGTGACGCGAGATACGAACGCCTCGGCGGCGCGCGGCCGAATGAGCCTTAACGCTGTACGCCTGGATAACGGAAAAAACGTCGAACATGGACTCCTTGTGTCCCATTGGTCGACGCCCGCCAATGGGAGGTGTTTCTTCACACGAGCGCATTCATTATACAATTTGCTTTACTCCGATTGGTCGATCGATTGTTGGGGTGGAATTTGAATTTGGAAACTTCCCCGTTGGGCGGTTTCTGTCGGGTACTCGTGATTTTCACCCAGCCAGATGGCGAAACGCCTCAAACTCGTTGGGTGTCAACCTGGTGGAGGGACTCTCCAATTTGGCCGGGTTAGAATCAATTAAGCCGCCGATTGGGCAGGTTAGCGAGTCTCTGCTCTTTTTTGGTCCGTCGAAGCTGGTCGCGTCGAGCGATCTTTAATTAACTCCGATGCTTTATTAGCTTAATGTCTCGAGATAAAGTTTTTTAGTTTTCGAGTGATGTATAATCGGTTTCGCGGATTTGTTTGCATTTTTTTGTGTTTAATCGTTTATTTAATTGTTATCCGCGGTCACATCACTATTCATACTGAGTTTAATGCTTAAGAGTACAACACTACACAACCTCACGTGTCTATAAACTAAACAGTGTTCGGTAAATAAGTTAATATTTTTTAATTAAAATTTTCAGCAATAACAATGGTGATTGATTTTTGTTTTACAACGTTGTAAAAGATTGTAAAATTACAAAGTTGCGTATTGATATGGCATTTAATTTTTTTTATCGATAATACGTTTATTATAAACCATGTAGGTATGTATATTAGTTATTGCATTTGGCTGAGACGCTAAAGGTCTTGGATTTGACTCCCGCTTAGAGCTAATATTTTTATGACAGACACAAATATCTACTTATTTAGTAAGTATTATAATTTAGATTACTTACTATCAGGTGACCCGTACACTCATTTTCCTTGTTATTTCCATAAAAAATATATAAATATATATGTGACTTTATCCTATTGTATACGTATTTATAGCTCAATTACATTAAAATATTCATTATTGACTTAACGTTTACCGCAATTTAGTACACATGGACTGTAATTAAATTTTTAACGAATTTCAATATACCCTCTCTTATACTCCACAGATACTTAATGCTAATTTCCAGCGTTTAGTTACGGATGCTTATTAGTATAATAGATATAACTAAAAATAGATTACAATTTTTTTGTGGAATAAATATAGCATTTTAAAGATTATTAAGATTTTTGTCTGTTTGTCAGAAACTGATAACCAGATTGGCATTTGCAATGCAGTCTTCATCATTACATTTTGTCAACCGTCTCACAAGATTTTATGTTCGTTTTATTTAAATCGGTCGATAAATAAAAAAATACGTTAAATTAAAACATCTAGTTTGATAAAATTGCTACAATTTTGTCAAAATTTTGTTTTCAATATACAGATATTGTTTAAAGAGTGATAATAATAAATAAAATTAATAAATAGTATTATGTAATTCAAGTAGCGAAGGGTTGCCAGTATTTAATATAAAAAAATCCTTGATTAGTAACGCGGCAAAGCGCGGCGTTAAGCTCCACCACTCGACACGCAATGTGTACAGAATTCTGCGGAAATTGAGGAACGCAAAAAAAACTTAACATAAACATAGTGTATTAAAATTCGCAAGATATTGTGTAAACCTAAAAACCATAAACCACATCGGTACATGCAAAAAATAGTAGATATTATTGTCGATGGTATGTGCATATTAATTTATATTATTTACTAAATCAATAAATTCGTGTTTGTTTTAGCAGTATATATATGAAAAAAAAATTACACGTAAGAGCTTTAAGTTAAAAGTAGTAATAATAAGTATATTTATATAATTAAAAGTGACTCTACATTTTTTTATGCAATTTTATTGTAAAATTCAACGCATGGTAAGACCGTTAACCGAATTAAAGTTTATTTTATTCAAAATCAAAATTATATCAGGCAAAAGGCAAAGGCTTTGAGGTCTGTCGTGTCGCAGCGTGTGACTGTAAACAACAGGTTGTAGGATTGATTCCCTGTCAAGGAAATGAAATATTTAATATTTTCAAATTAAATATTAAATGTTTTCATGTCTTCGCTCTGGTAACATGACAAAGCGCGGCGTTGAGTCCCGTCACTTAACATGCAATGCCTCAAATTCGGAAAGTGGAGAACGGAAGTAGAACGGAGTGTCTTAACATTAGGCTGCCATGTACGGGATACAGCGTGAAGCTGAGTGAGAGTGAGAGTGAGAAGTGAGCAAAGCATACCTATATGTTCTGCAATTGAAAACTGAATGGGTGCAAATTTCTTTTAGGGGAATTTCTAGATAGTAGTCGTCTAGGTGCTGTGGCACTGCGTGTGACTGTCAACACAAAGATCCTAGGTTCACTTGCAGAGATAAAAAAATATATTAATTTATTGCCTCGCTCTGAGCTCAAGTATCGAAAATTACTGTAGGTGTAGGCTATGAAATATTCAACTTATTTTCTTATTTATTTATTCCAATGTAACCAGTAGGTAATAAGTTTAAATAACTTCTCAGACCACTGCATATTTTTTACTAAAAATGTATACATAACCTTTTATGAATATTAGCGTGTGACTGTAAACGCGACCGGTTGTGGGATTGATCCCAACTCGAGAAAATAAATTATATATTTAATATTATCATTTATTTCATCGCTCTGGTCAAAAGCGCAGCGTTGTTCCGCTACTCAACACGCAATACCTCAAACTCAATGCAAAGTGGTAAATGGATTGTAGTATCTTAACACTAGGTTCTCAAGTTCTCTTTGCCTACCCCGCTATGTGCGGGATAGGTAGGTACAGCGTGAAACTGAGTGAGTGAATAAAACGGCACTAAAATCGGCAGGAAAATTCACTAATCCAGGAGCTACGGTACCACAGACAGACACACAGATAAGTCAAACTTATAACAACTCTAATTTCGCGCCTCAACTTAACAAAATAAATATTTAACTTAGTTACCTTAGTCAATAAGTCAATAAATACGAGTAGAGTGGTGCACACCTCATATCTTAAATCAATAAACCACCATATTTTAAATCAGAGAGTTATATCTGTCTACTAATTCTCTACATTAAAAGTATCTACAATAGTATTTTTACTATGTTTTAAAGTGTTATTCCACACTTAGGACAGAAAATACTAAACTTAAATTTAAAAAGCGTATAATTATTTTTTTTCTCCTTCATTCTGCTTCGTTCAAAATTTTTATACGCTTTTTAAATTTAAGTTTAGTATCTACTATAGTATCAAGACACTCTGTCTGGTCTGGAATCATTAGGTGTTGAGTGGCGGAACTCAACGGCATGATTTAGCTCGTTTCCTAGAGCTAATAAACTGCCTCGAGAAGGCCTAGGAAATAAGATATATATATATATATATATATATATATATATATATATATATATATATATATATATATATATATATATATATATATGTATATATATATATATATATATATATATATATATATATATATATATATATATATATATATATATATATATATATATATATATATATATATATATATATATATATATATATATATATATATATATATATATATATATATATATATATATATATATATATATATATATATATATATATATATTGCTCATAATCTTAATTCTAAACACCGAAGTAAAATACACTGACAAATGTCTGACTGAACGTTAACAAGCACCAACGATATTATACAATTAATTTGAATAAATAATAAAAGCTATCATTTAAATAATTACCGCCATTATTTCTTTGCCACCATGTATTTATTTCGCTATTCAATTTGTTTAATTGTCTTCTTGTTTATTGGTTTTAACATAATAATTACTTTGAAGATATTTTAGCTAAGAAATTGGCATATTGCAATAAAAAGACTCAGTTTCACGCTGTATCCCGCACATGGCAGGGTCGGCAGAGGAAACTTGGGAGCCTAGTGTTAAGAGACTCCGTTCCACTTCTGTTGCTGCGTGTTGAGCAATAAAAACACATTAATATAAAATAAAAATATTTTATTTTATGAAGGTTCCTTAACCAAAAGGTAAAATTGCCCTCATTACTTCGGCACCCCAAAACACCGCTGTTCGTCCGTTTGTCTGTCACCAGGCTGTACCTATATCATAAACTGTAATAATGAGACAAATAAAATATTTCTTTTGCCACTATATATATATATTGGAGATTGGGTAAGTAATTTAATGCTAAATTATGTTAAAAAAGCTAAAGGCTGTGCTATTATGTAAGTACTTATGGTATGAATTCCTATAAATACTTTCTAAGTATGTATGTGTATTGTTAGCTATATAATAATGATTAGTAATATATTTGATGGCAATTTCCTTTTCATTAACTTAAATGTTTTGCTGACTAAGTAACCTTACCATCGATACGAATTGAAATGCTCTTTTCTGTATCGAAAGTTCAACAGTGCACGATAATAAGCTATCTAGCGTCAGTTAACTTTCATTAATTTAATTATTTTATATATATATATATATATATATATATATATATATATATATATATATATATATATATATATATATATATATATATATATATATATATATATATATATATATATCAAAACAAGCAAATCGTTATTAATATATAGCAATAAATACTTGATTGTGAATATAAACAATTAGATCTAGACTTAGTTAAAGTCTAGACCATTTATCTTCTAACAACGACAAATCACTACAGAAACTCTAGCGAGCTAAACTAGGTATAGCAATTAATTTGAATGATAAAATGTCTACATAGCAAAACTATTTGTTAAAATTAATAATATAATTATTTATAATATATTATATTTTTATAATTGATAAGGTGATTTATGCGAGTTCCTTAACGAGTAACGGAAACTATACGTTCACTTTGTGGTCTTTCTCTCTGCCTATTAAAATATTTTTTCTCCTGATCGTGTGAATATCAAGTATTTAGTGTTTACAAGGGGGTCCCTTAGAGCATAGAAAATATCACGCTTCTAAATCAACGCAATCAAAATACACAATGCATGTAAACATGCTGCATTATCTATGAAATTTGCTGCATAATCAAACTCTATGGGATACTTCGCTTGGATCTACATTTATAGAATTTGGCTCATGTAGGGACATACGATATAATTAAAATAAAAATTTCATAAGTATTTCAAGGGAAAAAGATCATTAAAAGACCATTGCAAACTTTTATTTATGGTTTATACCATACAAAACAATGCATACGCCTCATACTTAAATTTGTCAACTTTTATAACACGTAGGGTAGTTACCCGTGATCAACAATTCTGTAATTAATACAGAACGCCCACCGACTGTGGGCGATTCCGACTCGAACTTGACCGGTTAAGGAACAAGAAGCTGCTTACATTGAAGCATTCATGCTTAAAATATATATTTTCCAGACCAAGAGTTGTATCCACGACCGTCGGTTTTACAATCACACACTATCCCAATTGAACCAAGGTGGCCTCATATATATAATTATACTTACTAGTATTAATGTAAAACTCCTGATGTTCATATTATAAATTATATATGATTAAATATTCTAAATGTAGTATATAGGTATTCATTTAAGTATTAGCCTATTTAATTATAATAATTATATCAATCCTTGTTCATATTTTATATCATAGGCCCTGGTGGCGTATGGCCACAAGCGACTGTAAGCGCGAGGGTTACGAGTTCTGACTCTGTTTAAAAAAGTATGCATATTTTCAAGGCGTAGCGCGGCGTTAAGTTACGCTTCTCAACACGCAATGCCTCCAAAATGCAGTGAAAAGTGGGACACGGAAGATGTCTTGATGGAAACGTACTGCTTTAACGCTAGGTATCCAGGATACAGCATGAAGCTAAAAACCTAAGTTTTTAAACGGTTAAATGACAAACAGAAGGGCAGTTCTCATAAATTTCCTATTCTTTGCTTTTTTATTAAAAAGAAACATTTATATACATTCATACTGTTCCAATAATTAATCTGACTTATGCCTTACATAATAAATAATTATTCCAATATTAATATAATTATTCTTAATAACTAGAATAACAGGAAAAACGCCCGTCGGGTATAAGGTAGGACTGTGGTAAAGTTTTCTTGAAACTTAGAGATATATTTTTTAAAAAAATTATATATTTTTTTTTAAATAAAGTAGAAGAAAATATTGGTATGCTTCAATTTATGAATATTATGGTGTCAAAAGTAAATTCAAGTTAATGTACGCAAGTTGGAACAGTTTAAAATAACTTTTAGGGATAAACTACATGGAGATTGAACTATAAAACTTAACGATTTATTAGAATTTGTTAAAGAGAAGGCAGGGGGGGGGGGGGTGAGGGCGGGTGTAAGGAAGGGAAGAAGTTCGATTCCCGTTTGGAGAAATAAAGTATTAAATATACGTATTTCCTTGCTCGCAAAGCACGTCGCTGAGAAGCTATTGAAACAACGTTTTAAATATTTGAAGAAAAGTTCAGAACGAATATATATAAAGTATGTGGAAATGGGAGCATTTTAATACTAACTTCCCAGGTTCCCTTTGGTCTATGTTTGGGATACAATGTGAACATTGAAAAAATATTTTCACGTCTATTAGATAGATACTTATATATATATAGCCAACGAGTTAAATAATAAACAATACAGCAGCATCACACTGTATCCCGCACACGGCAGGGTAGACAGAGAGACCTAGTGTTACGACACTCCGTTTCACTTCCGTTCCCCACTTTCCGACGAGTTTGAGGCATTGCGTATTTAGTGGCGGAATTCAACGCCGAGCTTTGTATTGTTACCAGAGCGAAGAAATGAAAACATAAAATATTTAATTTAATATAATCTAATAAACAATGTTTTTTAATGAAATAAAACATTCCTATTGTCAAAAAAGCTTAAGTAATTTTCGTCCTGTCATTGTTAACACCGTAACTGTTAACGCCATCTATCGGCAGAAGTATAAAAATATTCTTGCAATGCAGTCTTCGCTAATATATTTTGGCAATCTTTTCTCAACATGTTGTGTTGGTGTTTTTTTAAATCTATTATAAACATGAAAAAGTGACTGAAAGCAATAAAAAACAAGCTTCACGCTGTATCCCGCACAAGGCAGGGTAGGCAAAGGGAACCCGGGAACCTAGTGTTAAGACACTCCGTTCCACTTCCGAAAAAAAGAAATGTAAACTTTCCATGTATAGATAGTGCTATAAGTGATAATTTGATTAGAATAAGAGAGTAGTTGAAATTATTGCATACAATATAAATCAAGCGGGCGAAGCCGCGGCGGGTCACTACTCAGTAATATAATACATGTGAAAGTTTGTGAGGATGGATGTCTCTTTTACTTTCAAACAAAAAGTACTGAACAGATTTAAACGAAACTTTTCAGTGATGTAGTTAATACAACAGAATAATAAATAATCTACAATTCATTCATTTTTCTAAGTAAGTATGACTTGGCTATAATAAAACAATAAGGTAATAAGCGGACCGTCGTAGTTGGGTCGCCAGTCTAGTCTAGAAAAAAAAATATTGCTAATTAAAGGCTAATTAATCTTGGTTTTTCCTTTTATTACATTAGATGTAGCCACACCGTTTAATACATATAAAAATATATTTGTTTTACTTTATTTTTCCATCACATCTCATATAGCAGCGTAAGCCAAGGGAACCAAGGAATGAGAAGCTAGTGTTAAAATACTTTTTTCCCATTAAGTCACTTCCGTTTCGCACTTTCTGCTGAATGCGGCGTACCCTATCAGGTGGCGGAACTTAACGCCGTGTTAATTAAGCAGTGTGACAAGTGTAGAAGCATACTCCTTTGAAATTAGAACGGTAATAATGTTATGAGGCCTGTCGTGGCGCAGCGGCACAAGAGTGTGACTGTAACCGACAGTTTCTGGGTTCGATCCCCACTCGAGGAAATCAAATATTTAATATTTTCAATTTAAATATTTAATGTTTCATTTCTTCGCTCTGGAAATAAGGCAAAAGCGCGGCTTTGAGTTCCGCCACTCAACACGCAATGCCTCAAATTCGGCGGAAAGTGGGGAACTGAAGTGGAACGGAGTGTCTTTACACTAGGTTCCCGGGTTCCCTCTGCCTACCCTGCCTCGTGCGGGATACAGCGTGAAGCTATAATGATGATGGTGGTGATGGTAATAATGTTATTTTAAAATTATATATACATATGTACATGGGGTACCTAAATATTCACTTTTTGGCAGACAACACTGATAATGAAACGTCAAATTTTGTTAACAATCACCAATAAAATTACGAATTATTGAAATAACATCCTCTTTAAAGAACCGCTGTTTAGAAAAACAAACTTAAAACCTTCAAAAGCATTTAATACTATATAAGTATACAAAAGTGTGTAAAGTAAAAACGACTTTGTATTAATCTCTTTACCTTTTTTTTAATCTGTGAACAATACGAAAACAGTTTTAAGGGATTTCAATTATGTACTTAGTCTGTGGTTTAAAATTTATTTTTTTAATTATTTATATATTTACAAAAAGACAAGTAGATACCTACGTACGTACAGCTTTACTAGGTAAAGTAAAGTTTCTTCGAAATTAGTTCAGTAATGCTTGAGTGAAATTGAAATTGGATTAAAAATTGAAATATAGTAAATTAAATTTATTTGTATCAAATACTAAAATACCCAAGATATAATTAACAAAGCATAGAAGCTTTTCATCCTCGCACTTATCTACATATAACCGTGTGGACAGAGAGCTTAGTGTTAAGACACTCCGTTCATCACTCTCCGCAATACTAGACACTAACTATTCCACGCCACGTTTTGTAATGACATAACAGCTATATAAACATGATCAACCCCTGCAAGGATATCAAACCTATGACCATCATCAACGACAACAACTCTAACTGCACCACAACCATCTTGTTTGCCATCTCCTAGATTTGGGAGTTAACCTAACCAACAACCCGGATTGACCCTCAGGATATTTAATTCAAATACAATTCAACATGAAATTACCTTTGAAAGAGCTTGTCTAGTCTTTTCCAAACAACGTAAATTCTAAATAACTTTGATGAGGACACTTCTTACATTTATAAAAGCACCATTTAGTCAACTTTACTGATACACTTCACAAAAAGTATAAGTTTGAAACATCAATGTCTGTGACGCAGAAAAACTCAAAAATAGAAGCAACAGGAATCTACAGTCATTGTGCTTACTGTCACACAACCCTTACCACTGTGCCACAAGGGAGTAATGGCCTTCTCCTTTGTATTAGTTATAATTGATTCAATATCTTTATATATGTATATAGCCAGTTTAAATGGCTTATAAAGTACATAAAAGTAAAAAAAATATTTACATTAGAAATGTCATAATTTTTATATAGAGGAATTAAAATATTTTATTTATTTTCTGGTAACAAGGCCAAGCACGGCGTTGAGTTCCGTTAGCCAACTCGCATTGCCTTTAAATTAATTCGGATGTAAGTGGGGAGTGGAACGAGTATCTTAACACTACTATGATCCCCCTGGATACATTACCATGTGCGGTATATAATATCAAGCTGATAAGAAAAAAATAATAATTTAAGATTAAGACTTAAAATGTCGAGGCCTGTCGTGGCCAGCGGCACAAGCATGTGACTGTAACCGGCTGGTTCTGGGTTCGATCCCCAGTCGAGGAAATGAAATATTTAATATTTTCAATTTAAAATATTTAATGTTTCATTTTGTTCGCTCTGGTAATTACCAAGGCAAAGCGCGGCGTTGAGTTCGATCACTCAACACGCAATGCCTCGAATACGGCGGAAAGTCGAACGGAGTGTCTTAACACTAGGTTCCCGGGTTCCCTCTGACTACCCTGCCTCGTGCGGGATACAGCGTGAGGCTAAAATTAAGAATTAACATTATTTTTATTTAAATATATTAAAATAATTATACTGAAAGGATACGGGTTGAATGTCATTATCAGGTTTCGGATTAAAAACTAGTAAAATTTCTAAAAATGACGATGAATCTTTAAAATGGTGTCCAGCCATCTTTGAAACACATTAACAATTAAAAGCGTTAAACAAAAGAGTTCCGTTATCAATATTTGTGTCATTTTTAATCCTATGTTTAGAAAAAAGGACTTAAAGATTAAATCTTTCTTAAACTAACGGTGTTTAATTTTTTCTGGAGTCTGTTAGATGTCTAAAACATGTTCTTAAAAGATTACACCAAATTGAGACGGCATTTTTAGCCATACCTTTGCTAATTTAAAAAAAAAACAGTGATAATAGAATTTCTTTTTGAAATATTTAGTAGTTAATTAAGGATTTAAATAAGCAAATTACAAGAATAAAAAAAGGCTTTACTTAGCATGATAGGAAGAGGGCACTTGGGAACCTAATGTTAAGATGCTCCGTTCCGTAAACCACTTTTTGAGGCATTACTAATGCCTCAAATTCGGCGGACCCCGCGCTACGACTTGTTACCAGAACGAAGAAATGAAAATATTACATACTGGCCCGCGGCTTCGATCGCTTGAATTAATTTTTTTATTTTCTAATTTTATTTACTTTCTCTACCAATACTGTGATCTTAAATATCAGATAAATGATTAAAAAATTGTAGTAATTTTGACGAACTAAATATTAAAAATAGACGTAACTCTTTTTATTTTTCATACCGATTTAAATAAAACGGAACACTATATGTTAAAGGAAGGTTGACAAAATATAAGCTAACCTCACACCAAGTGACAAACAGATAAAAAAAAATGTAAAAATCACTAGATTAACAGATAAAAAAATTTTAAAATCACTAGATCGAGTAATATTACACTAATAAACGTAGCCTATAAGATTTTTTCTAAATATATTTTCCACATACAGACAGTTATCGGTTACAGATTTATTATAAGTATATATTAATATTAAATTTTAATAATATCTCCATAACTCATAAAGCGCACGCTATTTCCAAACATTTTACTAATCGCAATTAAATTCAACTTACCCAACCCTAATTATAATTAATTTAATGAATTATATCCGAGTGCGACAAGGTTCTATCTCTCCTATTAATTATATCAAACGCAGCACGTTGTTGTACTAAATGCGGGTTGTGTAAAACGAATAACCGGCTGAATGTAATTGCGATAGCGTTCCAAGTGTATTTGAATGTGTAGCCGAGATAGAACTTTGCCTAATTTGCTAGTAACCAGCGTAATGAAGTCCAAAACATAAATTACTAAAAGTGCGAGCGATTAATGGGTCGTGGCGAGCTTCATTGCTTAACGACGGCTAGTGTTGGGAAAAAAAATCGATATAAATCATATCGATGTTTTACAGAAGACGGTTAAAGAACATAGTTCGGAGAACGACGTGCGTTCTCAGAATCCCGTGGAACTCAACGCCGCGCTTTTTTGGTTCCCTCTGCTTTCCCTGCTATGTGCGGAATACAGCGCGAAGCTGAAAAATAAACACATTTTAAAGAAAACTAACTTAAAATATACGCTTTGCTATACGATCAATCCAATTAAAAGTACAGCGTAAACTCTTTATAACGTTATCCTTTACAACGATAAACTCCCTACCAAGAAGAAGTAAGCACAACTTGGTTGGTTTGCGTTAAAACCTACATATTGATTGTTAATTCCGTGTAACGATAACTCTCTAAAACGACAAAATATGCTCAGTCCCTTGAGTTTCGTTATAAAGAGTTTATACTGTAATTTAATTTTAAATGCTTTGCAGATACATTAAATATCGACATCGACATAACATAATCTCTAGCGGAATCAATCATAAATGTGTCGCGGAACAATAACAACGCGGTGTGTGGGCGTCGCGGGGGGTCGTTAAACCACTTTACCGGGATTTATAAAATCGATAAACAATAGATAATGCTATTATATATTTATATGTAATGTTTATTAGGTAATGCCGGGCCCCGGTGCCCATACCACCTTAAAGGACGGCAACGCTCCTGTAGCTCCTCTGGAGTTACACGGGGCCGTGGGCGACGGTGATCACTTACCATCAGATGACCCGTACGCTCGTTGACCGTCTTTTCCATAAAAAAAAATTAAAAAAAATGTACTTAATTAATTAATTAATAATATTCAGTAATTAAGTATTCATTTTTGCACTAAATCATTAGATTTTGATTTTGTTTTTTAGTGGGTATCGTTATGTAGCCTTAACACTAGTTTTCTAAGTGCCCTCTGTGTACCCTGCCAAGACTGGAATACAGCGTAAAGCAAAAAAAATACATTACATTTAACGGCGCGACGATAACTTTAATAAAGAAATTGTGATTTCTAGCTTATAAATTATGAATACATAATGAGAGTTATGAATCTTACAAATGTTTTCATGATTTATCAGTATTAAAATCAGTATTAAATTTTACATTTAATTTAATTAGAGCTAGATTACAATAATTTGCTATTGTTGAAATATTAGTAGATAAACGATTGATGACAACTAGTTTTTGTAAAATTCATTATAGGGGGGTGGGGGGTGGGTAGTGGTATAAATACGAGTGATTACTGCACCTCGTGGTATTCTCACAGTAGCACTAGCAAAGAATAAGAAGTATTTATTGTTATAAATAAAAGTGTTTGAAATTATCTTCAGTTTTATTTATTGTCATGGAAAGTTGAGACATAATAGAAGAAAATGACTTGCGTGACTGAGTATTGCTGGCGTCAATATTTTTAAAAACAACTCTGCACCGCCTGCTTTGACATATTTTATTGAAGGAAATAGAAAAATAATATTAATGATGACATATACGTACCCACGAACTAAATTACAGCCTGTGACATATGTCAAGTCAAATACACACACACACACATACACAATATTGTTAATTTTATGTTTTTGTTTGAACTTTACACTGTTTTAACTTTACAATGCCATTCTTTTCTCCATTATTCATAAAATGTATAATGCTTTTATAATTAAAAGGTTAGATGATCTTATAATAATTAAGAGGCCAAAAGTCGTAGTCGTGGCGTAGCGGCACAGTTATTGATTATAAAGATGAATGATTATAAGTTGGATTCCTAATTGTGAATTGAAAAATGAAAATAAAAAAGCTTAGATTCATGAAAATAAAAAAGCTTAGTTTCGTCAAGCACATGAAAACGAATACATGCTAAGTGCATGTATTCTTTTGTTTGACAACTAGAGAAAGCGCGGCGTTGAGTCTCAATGCTAAGAACGCAATATCTCGAACAATGGATAGAAAATGGGGTAATACAAAATCAACTTAGTTTCCCTCACCTTATTACAAAACTCCTTAAAAAATACAAAACTTAAATATCCTATAATATATATTTTTTTTAATTACAGGTACCTATAACAAAAAATGTCAAATACAAAAAGTTTTTTTTATTTTACTTTAATATAAGGCATGGGTGGGTATAGGCACGAGTAGGTAAGTGCTTTATTCACACAAGTGATTTAAAACTAAACCTTATCTAAGCTATTCACGACATTTATGTAAATGGCCAGCAATAGTTTTCGCGCTATCTCATATTAATTAAGGCTAATTATTATTCAGACGCCCGATAAGCTTTGTTCTAGTTTATAGGTAAGTGTTTGTGTAGTGATGTACTTACGGAAAAATAAAAAATAATCGTTACCTATAATACATACCTAAGTGTATTTTGTGTTGCCAACTTATTAACTACATGCTGTTTTATAAAATATTCATATATGTAATATATTTGATGTGGTAGATTTTCTAAGAAATTATCTAGAACTTAATGTAAAGATGCTCTTTTACCTGCAAACCACTCAATTATCTTTGTCTAATTATCTGGGCAAATCTTAAATCCAACTCAACCTAAATACTACGTAATGTTTTAATTTATCCGGCTGTTTACATTTTTACCTTTTCTCACATATTGTCTATTAAATGTATTCTATATGACATTCACATTTTTTAAATACCCAATTTATTACTACAGCAAAAGTAACACGTAATCATGCCTAATAATTGAGTAAAATGTTCTCGACACAAAGATATATAGAAAATATAATATAAATAGAAAGGGGTTCATTTAAAACTTAACAAATAGAAGAGATTATCAGCAGTTTTATGATTACAAATGCTTTAATTGCCACCCATTCATTCATCCCGATGTAGATACGAGCTACTCATTAAAATTGTTGCCTGCAGCTACTTCTGACCAGAGGCTTAATATGGATTTGGTAGAAATTATTTAATGTTTTCTTTTTTTTTTCACGTTCACTCTGTGTCTCGCACATTGCAGGGTAGACAGAGGGAACTTGGGAACCTCGTGTTAAGACACTCTGTTCCGTTCGCCAATTTCTGCAGATTTTGAGGCATTGCGTGGCGGAACTCACCACCGCTCTTTAACATAAAGAAATTGCATTTCCGGCAAGATATCATGGCGTTAAGTTCCGCTTCTCAACATGCATTCTTTCGGAATTCTGGTGGAAAATGGAGAACGGAGTGTATGAACACTGGACTATAAATAAAAAAGAAACCAGAAAAAGAAGAAACTTTAATAATGATAGTAAGTCTATATAAAGTCAATTTATAAATACACAACGCTAAGTCCACATTACACCCACCCCGCCCCGAGCTGGCTATAAATAAAAAACTTTAAATGCTTGTTTGTTAATTTCTTTAATTACTTCACGGACCGAAACCGTCAATTATTGTTAAGAAATAAATATACATCGCCATAACTGAACGTTTCGACTACTTATACTTAATTACCTTTAACAGAGACGTAACTAACTGAAAATATTGTATTTAGTGTACTTATCTTGGATGTTGGACTTTGATGTATTGTTATGTGAAACGGAATTTTATTTTCTAATATTGTAAGTAGGTATGGATGAAGTTTATGGTAAAAAGATAGCGCGGCGTTTAGTTACGTCACTTAGCATTCAGTGTATCGGAAATTGGTCTGAAGAAGAGCGGAGAGTCTAATGTTAAGTTCTCTCCGTTCCCTCTGCCAGTATTTTTTTTCCTAAACCGGATAGTTTTATGTAATTAAGCTTCAGATAAAGCTCATCGTTACTCAAAAAGAGTGAAAAAAGTAAAGAAGAGAACAACTTTCAATTTCTTGGTGAACCTGGAAAATTATTTCACTGTATAGACTCTACTGATACGTCACTCTATTAACACTATAGGCCATAAGATTTCCTATTTCTTGTATATTTGTATTCTGGAAGCTGAAATGAGCTAAAAATTGTATCACAATTTTGAATTATATGAGCTTAATTACATTCACGATCGTCATAACACAAGCAAGTGACTGTAAACGTAAAAACATAAAGCGCGGCGTTGAGTTCCGCCGATCGCCTGCGCTGAAGTCCATTAACGGCAGTGCATGAATGAGAACGGAGTGTCCTAACACTAGATCCCTCTGCCTAACCTGGTTAGAATACAGAACGAAGGCGAAAAAAACATGAGTACGTACCAGTAGTACCAGTTACGGGTATTTCTTTGTTCAGAATATTTGTTTTATGCGTGTTAAAAATATGCTTCATCACTATTTCAACTAATATAATACTTATTAATTTTTTTTTAGGTCAAAAGAGGTTAATGTGGTTGGTGTAATAGAGTGGGGAACGGAACGGAGTGTCTTAACATTAGGTTCCTAAGTTCCCTATGCATACATACCATAGGGAGCGGGATAGAGCGTGAAGCAAAAAAAAAACAGGTCAATGAGGCCCCCCTACCTCTTTCTTATTTTTTTTACTACTAAATATAAAGAAAGTGGTGCAAATAAATAAAATAACACGCCAGGCTGCAAACTGGCAGTAACTCAACAGCTCAGAAAGAAACGTGTAATCATCCCGATATAAAAACCAAAAGGTAATTAATTAAGGTAGTGTTCTGCGTTAAACGGAATTTATTGTTGACGTTTCGTGGTATGTATAATAAGAGTGGTTGTGGGTAGTACCTACCAGTTGTAGGAGTATATTATTAAAGTAATAGTTTTTTTTTTTTTAATTTGAAAGCATTTGTCTATGATTAAGGTTCTCTTTTACTTATTTTTTTTATAGAAAAGATAAGGAAATCGAGCGTACGGGTCACCTGATGGTGAGTGATCACCGCCGCCCACGGCCCCGTGTAACACCAGGGGAGCTACAGGAGCGTTGCCGGCCTTTGAGGTGTAGGAACGAGGACGCGCTTTTTGAAGGTACCCATGTCGTATCAACCTGGAAATACTGCCGCGGGTAGGCCGTTCCAGAGATTTGCGGCGCGTGGAAGGAAATTCCTACGAAACCGCACAGTAGTAGTTAAATTATTTAATAATTTTCTAGTTCTGGTAGCAAGACATTCACTCACTCAGCTTCACGCTGTATTCCGCACGGGTAGGCAGAGAGAACTTGGGAACCTAGTGTTAAGACACTCCAATCCACTTCGTTTCCCACTTTCCGCCGAATTTTGAGGTGTTGAGTGGCGGAACTCAACGCCGCGTTTTGCCTTATACCAGAGCGAAGAAATTAAAACATTAAATATTTAAATTGATTTTTTTTTTTATGGAAAAGACGGCAAACGAGCGTACGGGTCACCTGATGGTAAGTGATCACCGTCGCCCACGACCCCGTGTAACTTCAGAGGAGCTACAGGAGCGTTGCCGTCTTTTAAGGTGGATGGGCACCGGGGCCCAGCATTACCTAATGCGAAACGTAGTGGCCAAAGCCACTACTTAACGCCGGTCTTAAATGGCGGGGGTGGTAACAATCCGGTCGAGTCTGCCCATGCGTGTTGCCATTGCTGGCAACGTGACTCTACCACACGCCCTTTAGTCGCCTCTTACGACACCATCAGTACCAGGGTGATCCTATCCTAAGCCGGGATCACACGGCAAAAAAAAATTAAAATATTAAAATTTCGTTTCCTTGAGTGGGGATCGAACCCACAACTCATCGGTTACAGTCACACGTTTGTGCCGCTGCGTCACGACAGGCGTCAACCAGCTACATCTCGAAAATTGTGCGTAAGGTGGGCCACGCAGTGTCTTGAGACTACGTTCCCTCAGTGCGCCCTAGGAAGAGGGGGATACAGCATGATGTAAAAAACATTTTTTCTACAGCACCTAACTTTGTGTTTTAATTTATAAATATCGCGACTATAATATATACAATTTATAATACACAAATAATGTTCAAAATACCCCTAATTTCATTAGCACGTAAAGGTTACTTTAAATTATTTTCATTGTAATAATTTACTTAAAATTATACTGATGTTAATTACACCGATAAGAACACCTCGAAACATTTAAACATGGCTTTATTAATATAAATAAGTGAAATGTAGCACAGTCATAAATATTGCGACATATTTATTAGATATATTATAAAAATATGTTATTAAATATAACATTTTTATAATTCAACTGCATTTTTGTGTGGAGTGTCACAATTTCTCGACCTTAGAGCAAAGTGTAGAATTCAAAATACGCACTAAAAACGTTAAAGATAAAAAGATTATATAATGATAATTTCAAAACTAAATTAAAGGCAATATTTTACCAAATTACAATTTTTCACTTTTAATTGGAAACATTGAGGCCAGTCATGGCGTAGACACAAGCGTGTGACCAACCAACAATCAAAAGGTTGTGGGTTCAATTCCCACTCGTGATAATTAAAAAATTAATATGTACATTTTACTCGCTCTTGTACAAAGGCACTTACCGCCGCGTAAGTACCGTCTCACTACACGCAATAGGTACTAAGGCGGAATGAGGGGACAGACAGGCCTTAATAGGAGCCGAATTACTTAACACGAGGTTGCCTCTAGCTACTCTCCTATATACTGTAAACTCACTGTGAAACTAAAAGAAAAAGGATTTGAAAAATATTTTCAATTCTTTTTTCTTTTAATTTCATACTGTATATAGCAGGTTCACGTTGTATCCTGCACAGGATTCATCCTGTAGGAAGAAGGAACTGTGGAACCTAGTGTAAAGACGCTCCGTTCCATTACCCACTCTCCGTCGAATTAGAGGCATTGCGTGTTTAGACGCGCTTTCCTTTGTTACTAGAGCGAATAAATGAAATCATTAAATTTGTAATTTGATATTAAATATTTCAATTCCTCTACTGGAGAGAACCCACACCCACAACCTCTTACCGTCACACGACTATGTCGCTTCACCACGACAGGCCTCAGATAATGTAATTCATGTCCAAAGCTAATTCCAATTTCTATATAATGGTACCTGCTCAAGATTTGTTTTATACAAACGCCAGTAGGTATTTAATAAAACATAGCGTGAAAACCGCCTATTCATGCGTTCACGAATTAGCAATTCAAACAACATTTAAGTAAACCTAATAACGGCTAACCCAATACAGATTGTGTTTAAACTGAATTAATGTCTTCCTTCTACGCGCTCGCCACAAAATATACGCGTTTTAGTCAGGATAGAATAACGAATTGCTTTATGTTTCTATTAATAGGTGGTTACAATGAACTGTTATAACATGCTTTGTAAAGTGTTATAAAATTGATTAAAATTATGTTTTTCTATAATTTAATATATTGAAAATAAAATTATTAGTTATTTTAAATTTTACTAAAAACTGAATATAGAATGGCAGTTTTTTTGAATTGAAAAAAAAAAACCTTTTTATCCAATAAATAAATTTTGTTTTGTAATTTCATACACACTTAATCGATCAGGTCTCTACAAACACTAATGTGTGATTAATTTTCTTTAAATTTAATAAGAAAAATGGATTTCCAAAACCATGAGATCTAAGGTAAAATAAGTTATTATACCTTTGTTTTCGTTTGGCCTTAATTTTAAACTTAAATATTATTAAAAAAATATATATTTTTAAATTAACGTTTTGTATTGTGGTCACGTCATTGTTTTGAAAGAGTGGATATGGTTTGTTTTTTAGCTGCTATAAACTCAGATTAACGCTGTATCCCTCACATGGCAGGGTAGGCAGAGGGAACTTTGAAAACTAACGTTAAGACACTCCGTTCTACTTTCGTTCCCCACTTTCCGCCCAATGCCAGAACGTTTTATTCAATTTTTAACAGTTTATTTTTGAAATGTCACTTAAAATGAAAAAGATACGGTGATAATTGGTCAGTGGTCAATCACCGGTACCGGTGTGCAAAAATCGCGTAATTGATAGATCAATATCTATCCACCCTGTGACTGGATAACCAGTATTTTTTATATTATATGATTCAACGACTTCTGTTAGTAGATCTAGTAATTTTGTCCTTTTTTGTGTAAATAAATATCAAACTTTCTTAACGATTGCTAGTGATAGAAATGAGAACGTTTGCATAGTAAAAAGAAGTGATGTATAGAAAAACTGAAGAAAGAGTTGACACTGGCCTAAGTTTTAATATTATAATATTTTTAAGAAATATTTTAGTAAAAATTATTACAATGTTTGTTAAAAATTATAACTATACTTTTATTTGTTGTAATTTGTACAAATTAAAACGGCTTCCTTGGGACTATCTTTAACATATATACGGTCGCTGACTTTTAATTTGACTTAGAATTTTAAAAACAGAAAGCCATTGTGTTACACGTGATTTTTAAGTAATTTTATAGCGAAGTAACGGGAAGTCTCCAATTTAAAAAAAATGAAATCAATTAAAACCAATCCAATTTCAAAAAAATGGGTGAGTTGTGGCTTCACCACTCAACAATTTGAAATCTTTAATATTGAAATTTCTTCGCGCTGGTTAAGACATGGTGTTGAACTCCGACACTCAACAGGCAATGCCTGAAATTTGGTGCAGAGTGGGAAATGGAACAGAGTGTCTTAACATTAAGTTCTTATATTGTTCTTGAATAACCTACCATGTGCACCCTGCACACGGTGTGTAGTAAAAAAAAGAAGGAACACGCCGTCTAAATGCAACTTGAAATCCAAAACCACATCTATCCACCCCATTTTACGAAAAAAAAATTAGATAGATTCAATAGAATACCAGAATGCAAAGCATCATTATTGTAGAAGCTATCATTACCAAATTGACACTTGATATTGTCAATTTGACTTTGACACAACGTACCTACAAAATTATACAGCTCGAACTATGTAATAATTTGTTTATTTGTATTAAAAATAATGAAAGACAACAATAATATTATTATATATTAAATATTTTAATGTTTAGATTGAGATTTAATTTAATGGGTTACAAAATTACGGGCTCAAAGTGTCTCACAATATGTTTAGGTTTCACATTTATAATGGGATGCTTCTTAGCATCTCTACCAATTGCACCGACAGGTATGTTCCTAAATTAAAGATAAGATTATACACAAAAGTAAGATTACTATGTGATATGCAATAGTAAATACAATCATATACTCTAAGATAAACACAATTTTAGACTGGTTAACAAGTTTAATTGATGAATTCAAGAAAATTTGCATATCTGAAGTTATTACTTTTGTCTATTGAATGAATATGAGAGTATTTCTTTACAAGTGAATTCATATCCATTACATTGACAACCACAATTGCCACATAAAAAGAAATTAAACTTTATATTTAATTATTCCAGAATCAAAAAATTCCCAGATATCTTCACATTTAACACAACAAAAGAAGAAACTAGCAATAATAGTGCCATTCAGAGATAGATTTGAAGAACTGTTGGAATTTGTACCACACATGTACAAATTTCTTAACAAACAAAAAATTCCGTTCAACATTTTCATTGTTCAACAGAAAGACAATAATAGATTTAATCGAGCCTCGCTTATTAATGTCGGTTTTATTTACACAAGAAATGATTACGATTATATAGCAATGCATGATGTTGACTTATTACCGTTGAATGATAATTTAAGTTATAGATATCCAAATAACTGTGCCTTTCACATATCTTCACCTCAAACTCATCCAAAATATCATTATGAAACATTCATTGGAGGTATTTTATTAATAAAAAGGGAATATTTTGAATTAGTTAAGGGTATGTCAAATAATTATTGGGGCTGGGGGTTGGAGGATGACGAGTTCTATGTGAGACTAAAGGATGCTCATATTAAAGTTAAGAGGCCAGAGAATATTACTACAGGAACTGAAAATACTTTTAAGTAAGTGTTTTTAAATATATAATGTATTTACATTATACATTTTACCTTATGTATTTGATGCAAAATAATTAAATAAAATTTATTTTATGTTGTGGTGCAGTGGCACAAGAGTGTGACTGTAACCGATAGGATGTGGGTTCGATCCCCACTCGAGGAAATGATATATTTAACATTTTCAATTTAAATATTTCATGTTTTCATTTCTCCGCTCTGGTACAAGGCAAAACGCGGCGTTGAGTTCCGCCACTCAACACGCAATGCCTCAAATTCGGCGGAAAGTGGGGAACGGAAGTGGAACGGAAGGTCTTAACGCTAGGTTCCCAAGTTCCCTCTGTAACCTGCACGAGGCAGGGTAGGCAGAGGGAACTCGGGAACCTAGTGTTATGACACCCCGTTCCACTTCCGTTCCCCACTTTCGGCCCGAATTAGAGGCATTGCGTGTTGAGTGGCGGAACTCAACGCCGCGCTTTTGCCTTATTACCAGAGCGAAGAAATGAAACATTAAATATTTAAGTTGAAAACATTAAATATTTCATTTCCTCGACTGGGGATCGAACCCAGAACCTGTCGTGAACAGTTGCGCGCTAAAAATACAAGCTTAATAATACAAGAGAGCATTTTTACCTACTGTGACCAGGATTCAGTATGCAGCTAAAAAATAAATGTATTTACATTTCCAGGCACATCCATGACAAGACCTACAGGAAGCGTGACATGCGCAAATGCTACAATCAAAGAGAGATCACTCGACGGAGAGACAGAGTGACCGGGATACACGATGTATCATACAAAATACACAGTATACACAGTGTAGTTATAGACACATTGCCCGTAACGGTTTTGAATGTTGAACTGTTGTGTGATAAGTCTGCTACGCCGTGGTGCCAGTGTCCGGAGCCTTTGAAAGTGAAGAAAAATTAGTATTTTTATGTATTCCCTTTAGTGGGATTTGTATCTGCAACTGTTCCGTTGAGTCACCTTCTGAGTTGTAACATAATGTTTCCATACAAAATGTACAATGTATATTTAAAGTAAAAAAAAAAGAGTTATCATTATTTTTCTATATTGTATTCCGGGGGAATTTCATAGGGACTTGACGCAGTGAGAAAAACATGCAATTTTAAATAAGGCTAAAGGCGACTAAAGTACGTGTGGGAGAGTCACGTTGTCAGCAATGACAACACGCATGGGCAGACTCGACCGGATCGTTACCACTCCCGGCATATAAAAACCGGCGTAAAGTAGTGACTTCGGCCACTGCGTTTCGCATTGGGTAGTGCCGGGCCCCGGTGCCCATACACCTTATAGACCGGCAACGCTCCTGTAGCTCCTCTGGTGCTACATGGGGTCATGGGCCGAGTATCGTCCATATAAAAAATCCATGCTCTGATAGCGGGGCCTCTAGAATTCTACTGTACAGTCGGTGTCTGAGAATGAGACTTATTCGTCTAACTCTAAATTTGTGTAATACTCAGTGTTTGTTAGCAATATTTTGCTGTATAATGCATTTTTTAGTTTTTTCGAGTTTCTTTATTATATGTACTTATGTATGTATGCATATTACATACTGTATAAGTTTTTCGGTGCCAATAACCATGGGTGTATGGGAGCCGAGTGGATCGTGCCCATTCCACAGTTGTGCCCCCAGAAAATTAACTAAATAAATTCATCCAGAAAAATTGAAAACCTTATTATATATATATATATATATATATATATATATATATATATATATATATATATATATATATAATATATATATATATATATATATATATATATATATATATATATATATATATATATATATATATATATATATATATATATAAATTTAAATATTTTCATAAAAATGTGTATTCATAGTATGGTGGCCGAGTGGATCGTGCCCATTCATTAATAGTGTTGGGCCCCTCAGAAAATTAACTAAAAGAATTCATCCAGAGAAAAATTGAAAACCTTATTATGTATATATATATATATATATATATATATATATATATATATATATATATATATATATATATATATATATATATATATATATATATATATATATATATATATATATATATATATATATATATATATATATATATATATATATATATATATATATATATATATATATATATATATATATATATATATACATATATACATATATACATATATATATATACATATATATATATATACATATATATATATATATATATATATATATATATATATATATATATATATATATATATATATATATATATATATATATATATATATATATATATATATATATATATATATATATATAATATATATATATATATATATATATATAAAACAGATTTATTCTGTTCAAACTTGTTATATTTAAAATGTTTTTTAATAATTATATATTAAAATTATAATGAACTATAGTTAGTAAGAAGAACTCCCCTAGTCTGTCCTCTTTTATAGGATTTCTATCCATTAGTTATACCGAAATATACACTATTTAAATGGTAATATGGGTTTTATTTACTAAAAAAAAATACTGTTATTGAAATTCTTAGATGATTAAATTTGAACCGCGTGGGTTAAATTTCCACTGAAGGGTGGAAATGAAGTAAATTCATTTTCCCAATCTGATAAAAAGTGCGGCGTTGAGTTCCGCTACATGTAGGTATATTAATTATAAAAATGATCTAATAAGTAAAATAAAAAAGCGTATCTGATTTTACACCACCTTTTATTAAAATTATCATTTATCTTTATTTAGGTTCACGCTGTATCCCGTATGGCAGTATAGGCAGAGGGAACTTAACTTAGGAACCTAGTGTTAAGACACTCCGTTCTGTTTCCCTTTTGCCGCTGAGTTTGAGTTATTGCGTGTTGAGCGGCGGGACTCAACGCCGCGCTTCGCCTTATTACCATAGCGAAGAAATGAACATATCAAATATTAAATTTCCTCGAGTAGGCATCGAATCCACAACCTGTCGTGTTTACAGTCAAACGCTCGGGTTATTCCTCGCACTCTATCATTGAACTAACTAAATGAGAGGACAATAACATGCCTACACATTGATTCCCTCGCTAACTCTATGACACGCCGTCCCAGAAAGCGACCACGTTGCCCGAAACATTGGCTATCATTGCCTTTTCGCTTGGTCTCAGCCGCACAAATAACTAAATCTCAGTCATCCACACATCTAAGACCTGATTCATCTTTTCTTCCATCCTTCCTCGTATATTCCACGTAGCTATTTGTGGCTTCGTCCTGCACTTCATGCAGTTCGCGACATGGAGTGCTACGTAACGGACTATAAGAGGTCTGGATGGGATTGCTGATAGCAATGCTTCTATCGTGGACACCAGAGACGTTTAAGATCTTTCACCCAATAGAGGAAGACCATAAATGTACTGAAATATTACACTAGACCAGTACTAACGGTAGAAAACTGTGTTGTACATATTAATTCATCCATTTTTTCTGGAACATTTAGAAATCTTACTACGTTGTAACGATAATAATAGGTAACATTTTAACAATAATTCATTTTAGATATTGTTTCAAATAAAAGAGCCTGTCGTGGCGCAGCGGCACAAGCGTGTGACTGTAACCGATCCCGAAACTGTAAATGACATACTTAATATTTTCAATTTAAATATTTAATGTTTTCATTTGTTCGCTCTGGTACAAGGCTAAAACGCGACGTTGAGTCCCACCACTCAACACGCAATGCCTCAAATTCGGCCCAAAGTTCCCTCCGCCTACCCTGCCATGTGCGGGACACAGCGTGAAGCTGAGTAACCAATTTAATATATAATTTATAGTTTTTTAATGCCTATGCATGGTACATGCTTGATATTGAAGGCATTAATAGGTTTTTTTTTAGTTTTACTTAGTTAATTTTTCTAATCCAATCAATTCGAGCTTTAAATAAATTGAAATTTAGACAATACACCCATATTCATAATGAAATTTTATTAAAAAAAAACTCTATTATGTAAAAATATTTTTTCAGTCTTAATTAAATACCCAGTCTCGTTTAAGCTTGTCGTGGCGCAGCGGCACAACCATTTGACTCTAAACGCGATAGGTTGTGAGTATGATCCCCTTCGGAGAAAATTAAATATTTTCAATTTAAACATTATATGTTCCCATTTCTTAGCTCAGGTAACAAAGCAAAGCGCAGAGTTGAGTCCCTCAGCGGAAAGAGGAAAACAGAACGGATTGTCATAACACTAGGTTCCCAAGTTCCTTTTCGCTTTCTGGGCCTACCCTGCCATGAGCGGGATACAACGTGAAAACGAAAAAAAAAAACGAAAACCTTTGTGTAAAAAGCAATTTATTTGAGTTAAACATTTGTGACAGATTTCAAATATGTATATTAAATTATTAAGTACATTAAATTATTTAATGGCAGAAGCATTTATATGTGAAAGATTAATATTAACAAATACAATGGAGATTCGATTATACGGACTCTATACAGACGTTTCGTTTCTTTTACAAAATATGTCCCTGAATCAACAAAGATAATTGAAAGATAAAAGTGCGAAACTTATCTAATATTATTAAGTACGTAGTATTGTTATATATATACATATACATGCCTTTGTTAATATATATATATATATATATATATATATATATATATATATATATATATATATATATATATATATATATATATAAAATTTAACTTGTTTTTTAATAATTAAATATCATATATAAATATTAAATATATTGTATCAAAATATTACAATTACATAAAGAAATATCAACAATCATTTAAAAATATTCGGGCCATGTCAAAAGCTTTCACAAAATAAATTAATTTCATTTATAAGCACAAAAATATTATTGTATTTAATTATTTAACATTATGAAAAATATGCTTCAAATGGTCAAAAACATGAATAAACAACTTTATAATACATGTCTGTTGCGGTACAGGGACACAAGTATGTGTCTGTGTATGCTATAGGTTGTGGGTTCGATCCCCAGTTGAATTAAATTAATATTTTAATTATATATATATATATATATATATATATATATATATATATATATATATATATATATATATATATATATATATATATATATATATATATCACAAAGTATGAACATATATATAATTCTTTAAACAAAATATATAAACAACAAAAAAAACGTCTAATAAAAACGTCTTATAAATATATAATATTTATAACAAATTAGTAGAATTATTTTACACAGTAACTATGAAATAAGCATCTTCAACTCAAGCTTTTGAGTTTATCTTGTCTATGGCGCCGATATTAATGTGGTTAGTTATTTTTTAGGAAAATCGTACTAGCAATTTAAGACCCACAAAAGTTATGCCAAGATGAAGAAATAATTAAAATTTTGTCTATTTTTCAACATGTTCAATTATAATTTTAAATACAACCTCCATTAAGTACATAATATGTAATTTATTAAGATGTCTTAAAATTACTAGTTAACTTGGTACTTTACATATATATTATAATGTCTATATGACGTTGCAAAAGCCGACGTATTGTAGATTCGTTTTTCACTTGAGAAAGTGAATATTGTTAAATTAAATATTTATTTAATATTTTCATTTTCACTTCGTTGTCACGCCTCAACAATGAAGAAAATAGCAGAAAATGGAAGAAACACAAAGATTTATATGGGAACAGAGTGTCTGAACACTAGGTTCCCATGTTCCCTCTGCCTACCATCCTATACTGTTAATGCTGTTAAGCTAAAAAAATAAGTATATTTTCTAGAAGCTGTGTAACTTGATTTTTTATATATAAATATTTAATATATTTTAAAAAGCTATCTAATCCAAAGTTTACTGTTTATTTAGAAAAGCACGCGTTTCTATCCAATAATATCACCTCGCTATATCACATTAGAAGCAACTTGTAACTACGATCGACGTACAATACAAGTTAATTTTATTTAAAAATATATAATCAATTTATAATCAACATCAAAAATTAAAAGGAATTAAGACAAATGCGACACTTACCAACATTATCGAACACATGAGCAAATACAAAACAATATACATACAAAATATATCATAAACTCTTTACCAATATTGCGGTAGTGATGTACCTACAATTTAGAACATTAAAAAAAAAACAAATATAAATTTAACAAGCCATACACAATATATATATATATATATTATATATATATATATATATATATATATATATATATATATATATATATATATATATATATATATATATATATATATATATATATATATATATATATATATATATATATATATATATATATATATATATATATATATATATATATAGAAATTAAAAGTAATATCAAAGAGTCCACAAGGCGCGCCATCTTGCTCACTCGCGGGGCGCACAACACATCAGCTACAACGCGCAACTCCCTCCCTGTAATAAAATGTACAAAATAAAATAAAATAGCCCATATATATACTATTTTTTTTTTACTTATATGCATATGCATACACTGTCCTTCAAATGACTTCTAAATTAATTATTAACTCAAGTTAATTTTAATGTATTTATTATTAAATCTTTAAATATAAAAATCTTTAAATGTATGACAGACCTAGAACTAATACAAGTAAGTTCTAAGAAATGTGACTAACTTTTGCTCATTATGAGAACAATATCACTGTGATTATAATTCTTACTGCAAAATAATGCTTATTGTAGAAACCAGTAAGTCAAGTTATGTAAGTCAAGTCTCAGCTTCACTCTGTATCCCGCACATGGTAGGGAAAGCAGGGGGAGCTTGGAACCTTGTGTTAAGACGAAGAAATGAAAACATGAAATATTCAAATTGAATATATTAAATATTTAATTTTCTCGACAGGGGATCGAACCCACAAACTGTCGGGTTACAGTCACACGCTTGTGCCGCTGCGCCACGACAGGCCTCGACAGCGTGAAGCTGAGTAATATTATAAAATCATTACTTAATTTGTTATGATGTAGGTTGTATTTTAAATACAGTAATAAATATAAGATATAGGTTTTAAAAATAAAAATAAAGGAAGAAAACGTTGCAATTAACTCAGAAATATAACTAGAATTTTAAGATAAAATTAGTTAAAACACAAAAAAAAATATCTTCACAAAACACAAACAACTTCAACTAAAATAATATTATTTGCAACGTCCAAAAAGTAAAGCCTCGATAGAAAAAAATAAATGAAAACAGGGGAGATACAGAATAAAAATACATAATATATTTACTTTTTTATTTCCATAGAAGCTTTACTACTTGAAAAGAACAGACATTAAACATTAATAAATATACAACGACTAAGCTAACGAAGACAACATCTACTTTGGAAGACAACGAGTTACAAAAAATATAAATGTATGTTTACAATACTTATATGTTTTATATATTATAAATTATTCTAAAAGAGAAAATATATTAGAGAAGGATAAAATATATTCGAAATTTCATAAATTTACAAGACATCCTTTGATAATACTTAATTGAATTTTAACTGTCAAATTGACGTTCCAAGTGACGTTTCATATTCGTTCGATTTGAAAAAAAAAATCGATATAACTTATCTTCACAAACGAAAATGCTAAAGATAAAGCCTTGAATCGATAAATAAATAATATTACCAAAGGATATCCTTTAACTGTTGTAAACTCTACTTATACCCTAATTACAAACTTTATTTTCGATTCGACTAAATTTTGTGCTAATTTGGCACAATCATAGGTAGAAAGAAAATATCACAGAGAATTAATTCAAAAAGACACGTCTAAAAATTCTATTTGGTTATTATTAAATTCCATTTTGAAAACTGTCTAAAGAGTACCATTGGGCCAATTTTAAAGAGTTTGACTCAAATATTTTTTTAGTATTTGTATATATATTTTTTAATATTAATGATAATTATAATTAAGAAAGTACTAGTATTTCTTCTTCTGTCTTTACACTTACCCTGTTTGAGAATCAAACGTGCAACCATTATTTTAGAAAATATATGTCTAGAAAGTTGGTCAAATTACTGTGACTATATTTTCGTTTTTTTTTTTGTAAAACAAGATAAAACAGCCCAATACGTAGAAAAAGACAGGGTAAAAGTGGTATACATTTGAATATAATATAATACTTACGTTATTAGTACCTAACAATAATCTAACAATCGTATTGACATAACTTTTTTTTAACAAAAAATATTTGTGACATATATATTATAACAATATTATACCTTAAATTTGGCAACTGTAATTTATATAATCATTTCCGTTATTTTTTATAATACGCAATATATACATGTTATAAAGACAAAAATCGATATTTTATAATAGTTGATGATATTCATGTATTTATTTTTCTTAGTTTAGCAGAAACAAATACATTTCTAATTAGATCACTGCATATTTCAGGGTTAGGTTACGTTTTTAGATACTTTGTGCTACTATAATTTAGTGACAGTGTAAATTATTACTTTTTTTTATTTCAGCCTGTATCCACACATTGCGGGGTAGGCAGAGAGAATTTGGAAACCTAGTGTGAGAGACAGCCACGCCACTCCAGCATTACGTGCTCAACATTAGCTTGTTACCAGAGTGAATTAATGAACACATTAAATATTTCATTTCTCTTAATCGTCGCATTTAGTATCGTACGTTTGTGCCACTCTGCGACATGCCTCAATATATTGAAAACTAAATCTTACTTTAAAAATAAGGACAATGTCACTACATTTTTTCATCATATACGTATAACGTCACATTTTTATTATACAAGTGGCTGAATTCAACATTTCTGAGAAATAACTGACCATAAAATTTTTAAGACAAAATTCTATTGATATCTTCCACAAAACTAAAATCTTTCAGTTACGACACATATTTTCAGAATGACATACGTATATGCTCGTGTTATATGTAATACTATATATATAATAAAATTACATGTATAAATATAATTTTCGTGCAATTGACGATATTTTGACAACGATACGTAACTCATAATATTAATTTATTATCGATTATAATTTCATTTAATATCGATTTTATACAAACCTTCAACAATTTTACAACTACAGTCACGATGATTACATCTCTATAAATATCATTTTAAATAAAGACAACATGTTAGGCCTTCAAAAGTGAACAAAAATAATATTTAATACTACATTTTCTTAACTAAATGTAAAACCTATGAAAAAATATATAGTAGATTTTAATAAAAAAAAACATTGGCACATACTGAGTAAATAATAATACTTAACGGTATTTTTTATATATTTTTTTTTTTGAATTGTAAGGCGGAAAATTTCTTTATTTGGTCACAAAATGAAGCATTATTACTAAAATATAGGCCGCGCTCCGTATTGTGCTCACAGTGATCATAGCGGGCCAACGTGCGATCCGAATTGTGCTTTTCATGCTCACTGTCAGCGTTGTAAACTAGTGACGTTACTACCTAATGCTTACAATGCTGATGGGTCAGAGCGTTAGCACCGTGAGCATTGTCGCTATTTTGACGTTTATTTGACGTTTAATATATCCTTCACGTCAATCTCACTATCGTCATTTTCCTGAATTGCGAATATGCTTGAATATAAGCATTTTCACAAGCATTATATAATCTTTATGGGATACACCATATACTCCACTCACGTTTATATAAAAAAAATCTCTGTTAGCTTATGTTTAACTTGTCAAATTCGTAAGTACGCTCACGAGTGGTCCGAATTATTAATACTGCTAATAGACGTTATCGGACCTCACGTTAGCAGTGTAAGCGTCGTAAGCACTCTGAGCACAATTCGGACCGCGCATGTATTACTGTTTCATATATTTTTAAGTTTTCAGCAAAAGTATAAAATTAAATGAAAGTTTACATTTTTTAATGAACAATAATTTTACAAAGTAATATCTAATGTGTATGAATATCGCAGAATCATATAGTATATATAAAAAAAGTAATAACATAATTAACATCATTCACTATTAATCGATACAATTCAAAATTTTAGAAATATCGATATAATTATATGACTTATACATTTCCAACCACATTATTGTTACAAAATAGTTAAAAATAAGAAAAACATTAATTTCATTAATATTTCAAAATACTGCAGTCTCTTAAAAAATATATATTTAACATTTCAAATGAAGTTAGTTTGCTTTTTAACGAAATAACGTTTATATTCATTTTGTTTTTCACATCTCAATATAATTATTAAAATAAAAATGTACGACAACTGTGCTCAACTGGCACGCTCGAAACGCCATATTTGAAGATATGAATGAATGAATGAATTAATGTAAGACGAAGGTAGAAAGAAACTAGCGAGTCATTTCTGTCACCGTTCTTTACTTGCAAATATAACTTACTAACACGCTATACTGTTACTATAGCATTTTAGTAAGTGTTATGCTACTATATATACTTAATAAAATGTAAAATAAAAATTTGTATTAAATAAAGATAAATCTTTCAGCCCAACAAGTACAACCATCTACAATTAATTTATTATTAAAATTGCATTGACCAATAATTCAATAACATTTATTGAAATATTTATAATCTCAGTAAAAAAAAAAAAAAAAAACCAAATCACACGATGGCCTCCGTATCACTAATCACATGTATACCGTGCTTTGTCAAAATCAACTTAACAATATCATTGCAACTGCGCGTCACATAATTCTTATCCTTATCTTTCAGCTTAATACTCTTAACCTTGTCGCAAAGTTTGCTCACTTCCGACTTACTCTTTTTCATATCATCCGGTTTCAACTTCCTTATAGTCGAGGTGCACCTTTTTTTCCTTACCTCCTTGACCTGTTCCACATTGCCCTCACTTACCCTACGTCTATATAAATCGTAATCGCTCTCATTCGACAAATAACTATCTAGCGAACTATACGAATTATCAACAGTGCCTACCTTGTTCTCGTCGATTGCGTGTTTCGTTGTATCACTGATTATTTTCACGGCCTTTCCCGGTACGTAGTTCGATGGCACTTTGTCTACGTACGCTATTTTCGGTTTGGGATCCAATGTGGGACCTATTGTGTTGGTGGGGATGAGGAAATTGGTTTTTTTCGCTCGTTTAACCGTTATAGTCTCGTCTATAATTGATGGTTTGTCGCGTATTGATATTAATATGTTTTTGAAGCTCGTCTCCTCTGGTGTTGCCATTATTATGTCTTCTGGTGATTTCTCGTAGTTAGCTATGAGATCGTTCAGTACGTTATACTCACTGTATCCGAGCAGCGTGAATTAGGAAAGAAATTGTATTTAAATATTGTTTAATAATAATAGAAAAAAGAAATATAATTTTACTTGCAATAAAAAAATTACAAATGTAAAATAAAAGTAGCCCAACAAAGATATTGTTGAACATTTATGTTCATATGTTCATATAAATTAATATTATTACCAGTAAGGTATATGTGACTAATATGCTAATTGTACAATGGCAATACAATTTTTTTTTTTTTTATAAAGAAAATATTTTTAAACAAAAATATTACCAAAAAAGCTGCTTATAAATTGATATATGATATGAAATATAACAAAATAGTATATCTGATTTTAAAAACAAAAATAACTAATAAAAATTCAGTTTTAGAATATTATTTTATCAGTTTTAGGCTGTATCCCGCTTGGCAAGCCTGCCTTGGGAACTTGAGACACTCCATTCCTTTCCCTATTTTTCGCCAATTTCGAGGTATTGCGTGTTGAGTGGCGAAACTAAACGCCACGATTTCCCACGTTACCAGAACGAAGAAATGTAAACATTAAATAATAAAAAAATATTAAATATTTTATTTCCTCGAGTGGAGATCAAGCCCACAACCTGTCGCCTTTACAATCACACACATGTACTGTTGCATTAACAAACCTAATAATTTTAGAATATAAAAAAAAAGCAAAAATTAACACAAAAACACAAAAAAAAAACACAAAAATTAAAAAAAAAGCAATACTCACGTAACACAAGGCACAGACCCGTACAATCTGTTTTGCCTTATATACGTTAGTACCGCGTCGTCCGTCAGGTACTTGGCGCTCTCGCCGCGCCGCAGCAGCCGCCTGATGACCGTCGAGCTGACTTCGTTGGCAATGTAATTCGTGACTAGAGTTACATTTTTCTGCAAATATTTAAAAATTTATAATTTAGAAAAGTTACAGAAAAAAAAGGTAAATTTAGAAAAATTAAGAAATCTTTTCAAGTCAAAATTTAGAAAAAAATTATAAATAAAAAAAAACTAGTTTAAAAGAATTAAGAAGTTTTAAGTCAAAAATTAATAACTTTTATGTGAAGTTAAGTTAAAAAAAACGCTGTATCCCGCACGACGCAGGGTAGGCAGAGGGAACCTGGGAACCTAGTGTTAAGACACTCTGTTCCACTTCCGTTCTCCACTTTCCGCCGAATTTGAGGCATTGCCTGTTGAGCAGCGGAACTCAACGCCGCGCTTTGCCTTATTAGGTACCAAAGGGAAAAGTGGAACATTAAATATTTAAAACATTAAATATTTAAATTGAAAATATTATCAATTTGCGGCTTCGCCTGCTTTAGTCACAATTTTTTATTAATTTTTACTTCTTTCTTGTTCTAATAATACTATAACTTTAAACACAATATCTATACAACACAATGAATGTTGAATGAAGATTGCCGAAATATAATAGTGAAAATTACATTAAAATCTGGCAAGCCGTTTCTGAGATAAGCGCGTACAAACGCACAGTTAAACAAACAAAAACAAAAAAAAAACACTATTTTGTGTCCTATTCAACGTCCCCTATAAGATTTTTTTAAATATATCTTCCATGTACAGACGATCAATTTCAAAATTATTATAAGTATAGATTTGTATACACTTACTCTATATTTATACAGCATGTCAGAATCGTATATAAACCTTCCAGGGTCACTGCCAGCGCGAGTCACCACCACTAAGCCATGGCGGCCTACTATTGTTTCCAACTGTAATATATTTAATTTAAAAAGTAAATTATTTATATTTTAGCAATAATTTTACAATTTGACTTTTGTAAAAAATATATATATAGAAAAGAGGGGAAATAAAGTGTGTAGGTTCCCAAGGTTAAGCAGAGGTTAAAAAAATATGGGCACAAAATTTTTATTAAACTTATTATTATTTAGTTACTCAATTATTTCTTAAGTGCTTTGGGGGCGCAGTGGCTCAAATGTACCTACCTTACTACTGTAAGCAAGTTAGGTCGTGGATTCAATTCCCAATCACCGTTTTTGCATCGTTAATAAAGCTAGGAAAGGTAAATAATAAATATTAATTAATATTAATATTTAATATACTAATTTTCTCGCTATGGTAACGATGTAAAAAGCGCACCATTGAGTTCCTCCACTCAACATGCTAAGTCACGATTTAGTGGAAATTGGAGAACGGAATTGTCTTAATGGTAACTGGGAGTATGTGGGAACACACTGTTAGGGAACACTGTCTGTTAACACACGACTGTATAGGTATATCATCCATTCTTTACATTAATTACTTACATCTTCATCCGACCATAAACCAGGAGTAGCGAAGGACTCCAACAAATCAGCACCACACAACAGTTTAATTGTCACGCTGTCATCATTGTTGCCGTTTAATCTATAATTAATGTTGTCCGGCTCATCTATGTTGTTGACATTCAAAATGTCGTCTGGTAACCAAGATGGACGCCGTGTGTTTATATTTAATGGCGATATATGACCGTTTATTGTGTCCTGTAATTTGTAAAGTTGGTATTTAGTTAACTAAGTTAGTCAAGTTTTTAAATCATTTATTTAATATATATTATATTATTTTTAAAATTTTATCTATTACATCACGTTAAGAGTTATTTAGATTTGAACATATATATCAGTTTACAAAACAGTCCTCTAAGTCGTTCATATCTAAAAAGTATGTCTAGTAGAGACGGAAGATACAAAATGGACGTAGAAAGTGATAGAGTTAACGGTACTTTAGCTGCATTAATGAGAAGAAGAAACGTCTGCACAGCTGCACTGCAGTGGCTATAACAAAAATGAGGATGCCATCTGAGTCAGTCAGTCAGCTACATACTCAACGAAGAGGTTGGTAGGTACTAGCGTTGATGTCACGGTTAGAATGAAGAAGAACGTGCTGAAGAGGCTTCGACACGTCGAGCGAGTGAGTGATGAAAGAAGGGCAGCAAAAATTATTGATGAAGTGTAGGGAGCCGTACAACATGTAGTGTACCTCGGTTGTACCTCGGAAACACAGTATCTACAATACTGGAGGAAGTTCCCGTAAAAAACATGAGGACTCCCCGAGGGGCATACATGAAGAGGTTGATGACAGAGGACGAGGCGGAAGAGGTAAGCCGAAACCGTAGCGTTTGCCACCTTGCTCTCTCTAGCTACCCCGCTAAGATTATTTGGATCGGAACCCTTATACGGTAAGATCGGTCAGTAAGTCAATGAATATATCAAATAAATTATTGGAATTATATTTATAACTCTCTTTGATGAAATCCCTAGTGAATATCAAACATAAACCCCTATACGCTAAAGTACGTAATAGGTGAATTTACCCTACGATTATCACAAAATTGCAACAAAAATTCAATTTCACCTTGACCTAGTATGAAATTAACGCCATTCCATACAATAAAGTAGCAGCAAGTAGATAGTTACCTACAAAGTTAAGGTAAACTTAGCTGTTATCGTCCTTCAGGTTCGACCGATCGATATGTGAGTCACGAATGCATATTCTATTACGTTTTATTTGCTAACTTGGGCAACCCGACTTCGCCCGCTTGAAACCTACTATTATTTATCCAGCTTCACTCTGTATCCCGCAAGAGGCAGGTTAGGCAGAGGGAACCCGGAAAACCTAGTGTTAAGACACTCCGTTCCACTTCCGTTGCCCACTTTCCGCCGAATTTGAGGCATTTCATGTTGAGTGGCAGAACTCAACGCCGCGCTTTGCCTTATTACCAAAGCGAAGAAATGAAACATTAAATATTTAAATGGAAAATATTAAATATTTCATTTCCTTGACTGGGGATGGAACTCACAACCTGTCGGTTACAGTCACACTCTTGTACCGCTGCGCCACGACGGGCCTCACTTTACCTACTATTTTATTTAGTAATACTCATTTACAGTGTAAACTCTTTATAACGATAAACTGTCTATAAAGTAGAAGTGAGCACAGCTTGGTTGGTTTGCGTTAAAACCCACATATTGATTGTTCATTCCATATAACGATAACTCTCTATAACGACAAAATATGCTCAGTCCCTTCAGTTTCGTTATAAAGAGTTTATACTGCACTTTCGTGTTCCAATAATATGACTTTTAAGATAAGACATTGAAACTAAATTTTTAGCTAAATTAATAAAAAAAAGTTGTATCCATTTTGTAAATATTTTAAAACGTCATGTTTATATATATTTTTTTTTATATAAAAGTAAAAACTGCATTTCAATATGGTTAACCGTTTCAGATATTAGTGTGTAGTAAATTTTGAAAAAAAAAAACAAAAAAAAAAACAAAACATTTTGAAAATTAATTATTTGAAAACTATTCTGGACCCGATCATTAACATTAATAAACATGGTCAATAAGATTTTTTAAATATTTAAGTTACGAATCATCCATGAACAGACTATGATCCGTTATAGATCGATCGGAATATATTTTTTTGTTTATCCTCTTTTTAATTTGGGTTTAAAAGTTTCCGCACCACACTTTCTGTCTTCTGTAATGTTACAGAGTGATGATTCACTAATCTCTTATTTCCGAGTGTTATTGAAAATTAAAAAAAAAAAGAAAAAGAAAGAATAAAAATATGATAATATTTTCTATGAAATATTAATATGGTAACATTTTCTATATCAAAAAAAAATCTAAAAAACGAAAAACACATTCCTCATGATAAAAGAGCAAGTGACAGTTCTATGCAGATATGACATCTCCTTTTAAATTAATTTTTGCTATTTGTACCTTATAGTTAAGCAATCCAATGAGGCCTGAGATGGGGCAGAGGTATAAGCATAGAATTGTAAACGCTACAGGTGGTGAGTTCGATTCTCACTCGAGGAAGTAACGAAAGTATTTAAGGAATGAAATATTTAATATTTGCATTTCATCACTCTGGCATCAAGGCAAAGCATGTTAAAGGCGGAGCTGACTCCCGCCACTCCACAAGCAATGTCTTAATTTCAACAGAAAGTGGGGAAAGGAATGGAGTGTCTTAACACTAGGTTTCCAAGTACCCTTCTGCCTATCATGCTATGTGCGGTATACAGTTTCAAACTGAAGAAAAAATAGTGGAAATATGTACGGCCATTTAAAGATCATCAGTCCATGTCTAGTAGTTTGTAAGAAGTTTTTACCAAAAGTAACTTTTAATGTATAAATAAACAAAAACATAGGTCTACACATTCTTAGACTAACAATATTTTTTTTAATCAATCTTTATACCTTATTACTATTTAATGTATATGATAATGTCTGAAATTGTGCAAATTCAATATAAAAGTTGATAAAATATAATCAGTCATTGTTTTCTCAATAATCTTTATCAGTCATCATAGTAAGAAATTGATATTTTTTAACATTCAATATTATAGTTCAACCTGTCTGTTTGTCTCTCTGCGGGACATATATATGATAGCTCCTTAACTAATAAACAGATTTGCGTAAGTTTTTTTTTATTTCAAAAGCCATATTCACATAAAAGAATAAGCTTAGTTATTGTTAAAAAAAATCCGATCAGCAGTACTAGAGCAACAAACACTTTTCCATGGTGACATAGTGATTATTTTGAGTCAGAAATTATTTTAATTTAATATTTTACATTATGGTTTGTTAAACTTTGCAATAAAATATACCAATGTCATGGCAAATGGTTGATAACATCTATACATATTAAAATAAAATAGCAATTCCTATACAATGTAAGATAAAAAGTATTGACAATTTCAATATAGGTAACCCACTCACCTTCCACACTAAGATAAATCATGTATCTAACAAAATTCTAAATACTATTGAAATTTAATCATACAGGCAAAACCGTAGGTGTGAGAGTATGAAATAATAATAGTATATACTTACTTGATGATATTGTAGTGATAATTTAGTTCTAGTCCATCCAGACTGCTGCGTTTCCCATTCAGATATTTTAATCCATCCCGATGACCTCAGCGCTAACTTCAGCATGGCTATTCTATATTGTAAAATTTATATATATTTACAGAATTGATATCTATTTGAGGCCTGTTCTAGTGCAGACACACATCTCATCAAGTTAATTCTCACTTGAGAAAATTCTATATTTAATATTATTATTTCTTTTGTTTAATTAGCATGTTATTGAATTCCTCAACCTAACATGCAATGCCTCTAATTTGGCAGAAAGTGGAAAATGAAAGAGTGTCTTTATACTAGGTTAAAAGAAAAAAACAAAATTATGTATGAGAATGATGTGACATATTGGTAAACAAACAATTTATTCAATTTATATGACCAGAACTAATAAATTCATTTTGCATGGGAAATAAAATTAAAATCTATACCTGTGATGTGCAGCAACAAGATCTTTTTTTCCATATGCATCATGCACTGGAGACACAATGCCGCCCACAACAGTACCCAGGTTTAAAGAATGTATATAGTCTCTTGCAATTTCTGTTAATGAACATGAGAAAAAAAACTTTTTAATACAGATTATTAAATGAATGTGAAGACTTTATGTGACAATACGAGTATTTTCATTTATATTTACACTTTTAAGCTTACTTATTTAGCAAATAGGTAAATAAAATAAATAAAAACAAATAGCTAAAATTGATCACAAGCATAATATATCTTTAAAAGCAATATTATCTAGTACAAACGAGGAAATTTTATGTACACATTACCCAATACTAATTAGATAACGCTGAATAATTAAATATTTACTTATGATAACATTTTATGAAGTAATAACAAGCAATATCAATTCCAAAAACAAACTTACCGAACATTCGCAAATGCATGTATGTCGGCGGACTAAAACTGCCGCAAGCCATCAATACTATCTTTCCTTGAGACATTTTTGTTATATTGATAGTAAAAAGAATTAAAAAGTAATGCTTCTCGATATAGATTTATATATTTTAAAAATTCTTGCGCTTGTTAAGTACTAAATAAACAGTCGCAGCTCGTAAGTTACCCACGACTTGCAATTTGCAATGAGTCAAACTTCAAAGTCATAACAAAATTGGAATTTGCATTCATTGATTACTTTTTCGTATAGTTGCCAGTTTAAGGTGGCCATTGATACATAATAACGATAGTGATAAAAATATTATTGAATACGGTTATAGTATTTCTAATATTTAATTAAAAAGTCATATTCGATTTGTTTTTATTTAGTCGTCTTTCAGTTCTTTACATACCTTTTTACATTTTATAATTATGTTTAGTACTTGTAAATGATATATTTGTACAATATATTGTGATGTGTACACTAAATCTAAATTAAAAAAAATAAAATTACAATTGGGAACATAGAATTAATACAAGGTGTATTAACGTTACATGCTGCGGTTGCTTTTTAAACCAAAGTCACAAGAACAAGAGTGTTAAGGGCCTTCATTTTATTATTCAAAAAATTATAGTCAATATATAGAGACATCTTAAGAACCTAAAAGTGCCGTGTTATTATATCTTTTGGATTACGTACTTACGGCAGGCTTACTTTACTACAAAATAATTGATTAAAAAAAGAAATGTCCCTATATAGTTTCTTTCGCCGGTCCTTGTTACGTCTGAGGGAGTAGCTTTGGTAAATCAGTGTTAAATGGTTAAATATTCAAAAAATTAGGCTTGTAACTTCCTGTTTTGAATTTTATATGATTCGACAATAATTAGATTATAACAAATATATATATATATATATATATATATATATATATATATATATATATATATATATATATATATATATATATATATATATATATATATATATATATATATATATATATATATATATATATATATATATATATATATATATATATATATATATATATATATTTAGCCGTGTGATTCCGGCTTAGAATAGGATCACCCTGGTACTGATGGAGTCGTAAGAGGCGACTTAAGTGCGTGTGGTAGAGTCACGTTGCCAACAATGGCAACACGCATGGGCAGACTCGACCGGAGTGTTACCACCCCCGGTACTTAAAACCGGCGTTAAGTAGTGGCTTTGGCCACTGCGTTTCGCATTAGGTAATGCCGGGCCCAGTGCATTTCCAATTTAAAGGACGGCAACGCTCCTGTAGCCCCTCTGGAGTTACAAGGGGCCGTGGGCGACGGTGATCACTTACCACCAGGTAACCCGTACGCTCGTTTGCCGTCTTTTCCATATATATATATATATATATATATATATCTATATATATATATATATATATATATATATACATATATATATATATATATATATATATATATATATATATATATATATATATACATATATATATATATATATATATATATATATATATATATATATAAACGCAGACATATAGAGCAGTGAAACGCGTACGTTTGAAGAAATCGTGAGCGAGGCTGAATACAAATCTACGTATATTCATTGGGTTAATGTATTCTGTGCGTATAATCCGTCACAATCGTTAAGGACAAACTCCATTGATCTCTGATAAAAAAACCTATAGCGATTCGGATCTACAACAAGTTCTCGCAACAGCAAACAAGTGATCACAAGCCACGATAAGCGCGGCATCTACACGATCTGGATTGTGTAAGGTTTTTATAAGTTTGACCTGCCTGTCACCGTAACTCCTGCATTAACTATCAGATTTGAGTTTGTTTTATTTAAAGAAAAGTTTCTTTTATCACGGTGGTTATTAATCACCGTGATAAGGGAACCTTTTTATCGAAATCAAATTAGTAGCCCAAGAGTTATAAGCACTTTTAAAATTAATTATTCATTAAGCTAAGGTTGATTGAATTTGAATAAAATTTAAATTCATATATTTTCTTAAATAAATTGGTACGGTACTTTACTGTAATTTTTTTTTTGATAAATAATAATAAAAAGCAAAAGATATGTATAATCTGTGGCCAAAGACGCTGGAATATGCTCGGCGTTGAAAGACGGCCATTTTCATCGGCGTTTTGGTTGGTGAAATGTGAATTTGTGTCTATTCATTTGCTTGCAATAACTTACTTGTTATTGATTATTTTATATAATTCTACGTTTGTGCAAATTACATTTGTAAATATATTGTTATATCAGTGAATCGTTCTTTCTGGTAAGTTACAATCCCTTATATATTGTATTTTTGACCGGGTTACAACGTACGTTGACATTCTAAACTTTGTCATATCTTTATATATAATTTTCTTAACACTTTTCTGTGAGCAAAAATGATGTAAACTTTCATAAAATTTGCTCGTTATAATAAATCCATTAATTAGAAGTTAAAAGTTTCTCTTTCCCATGACTACTCTTAATAGCCTTTGTTCAATGCTAGTTATTGCTGTATACCGTTATACATTAGTAAATTAAATTCCGTAACCTATTAAAGTTACAGTAATTTTTCATTACTTAATGATAGCATTTTCCTATCTATATATAATACAATATGACTATGGATGATGCTATTCACTTCAGCCGGCGTGCGTGGTATTTATGTCTAACTCTTAATAACAAACAATTGTATTATTAAAGGAAAAAATGGCAAACCGTCGTCCCCAAGGAAACGGAAGGCGTATGGACTTCGGTCGCAATGATCGTGGGAAGAACTTTCGAGGGAATGTCTCTCCCTGGCAGGGTGGAGGCCCAGGGGGTGATCTTCCCAACCTGCTTCCTCTTGGCGGAGGACCTACTGAAGCTACCCTTGCCCTCGCCAGCAATATCATCAACCTCCTGCAGCCTCGTCAGAACCCGGTACCTTCACTCTTGGATATGCCCATGAGGCGAGACTTCGGCCCTAACATGAATCGGTATGACCGAGGTTATGGGCCTAATAGGGTAAGTGTAGAGAAAACGTGTTGATTATTAAAGAAGAATAGATTTATTTATACAATTGCTTCATGATTTAAATGTATTAACAAGTAGAATCTTTGTATTTTAGTAAAGTAATAAATTGTTTTGTATTTCTATGTACTATATAAAAGATTATATCCTAAATGTGATTTAATGTGCAAGTTTACAGATCAGCGAATGTTTTGACTGCCACTCTAAGTACCAACTCTTCAATAGTCCTATAGTGGCCTATAGTGGCCTATAGTGGCTGGTTGTTTCGTACTAACATATTATATTATATGAATTCCCTTTAGATGGGCAATCAGGGTAATTTCCGGCGTACGGGAAATTACAATCGGGCTGGTGAGCGTATCAACAACAACCGTAAGCCTTTCAGGCCCAATGATGGGCAAAGGCAACAAAACAAGACTTCCCCGAAAAAGGATGCCGATTCCAAGGCTAAGCCTGTCAAGGAGAGGTAAGGAACCCAGTTTCCTTCCGGTGCTGCACCGACTATTATCCGAAGTTAAGTTACGTTCACCGCCCATTTTAGCCACATTGGCATAATAGTTTCGAACCCTCTCCCAGGGATTAAGAATTCAGTGCATGGAAGATTGTCACACTCGTCTTCATTCAGACACGGCTGTCTGTTTATGTTTGATTTCTGTTCAAATTGTTTTTTTAATGTTCAACATATTATGTACATGTATTAAACACAAATTATGTATTCCTATTTATTATGTAATTAAATTGTTATACATTCAACATCGACGATTATGACACTTCGTCGTAAGTCACCTATCTATCTGCAAATGCAAATTTATCATCTTTTTTCGGGCCACAAAATTGAAAACCAATTTCAGCAATTTTTTTTACTAAAAAAAACATACAATCAATCAAGACTCTTGCCAATCATTGCCTCTAATCGTACAAGTGTTATCTAGCGAGGAGAAAAACCAGGATGATAAGGAAAAATCAGAAGATGATAAGCGTGAGGCCCCCAAGACCAGATATGATGATGTGAACCCCCAACTCCTGAAGTGTCACATTTGCAACAAGAGCATGTGGGACGGCAGGTCGTTTGAGAACCACTTGAGTGGCCGAGCTCATGCCATCATGATGCAAAAGACAGCTGAGAGCTATGCATTGACTGCTGATACTATGAGGCAGGAGTTTAAGGTATAGTGTCTTTATTTATTTTTTTCATAATCACTTGCTTAAAAATTTTATATTTACTCAGCGTGAACGCTGTATCCCGCACATGGCAGGGTAGGTATAGGGAAATTGGGAACCTAGTGTTAGACACTCAGTTCCACTTCTATTCCCCACTTTCTGCTGAATTTGAGGCATTGCGTGTTGAGCGGCGGAACTCAACGCTGCGCTTTGCCTTATTACCAGAGCGAAGAAATGAAACACTAAATATTTAAATTGAAAATATTAAATATTACGTTTTCCTTGGGTGGGGATCGAACCTAAAACCTATCGTTAACAGTCACACGCATGTGCCGCTGCGCCATTATTAAAAATTATTTATTAATTTATTTGTTTGGATCCTTATGAAGAGGTGTGGTTGTGTTTGAGCTGCAAAGATGATATTTTTCTACATATTTCTATATAATTTCTAAACTATTATAATTATAAAATAACATTTATATCTAATTTATATTAATCGTCATTGACCCAGATCAGAGAAATGAAGCGCACACGCAAAACAGGTCAGCAACCACCACGCGATTTCTACTGTGCCATGTGTGACATGTACGCAGCAGACGGAGCTATACACCGCACCACAGTAGGACATAGGAAGCTCAAGAAGTACTTACACCCTACTTGTACCTCCTGCCATAAGGAAATGCCTACCAGGATTGAATTAGATGAGCATAGATTGACCGCTGAACATTTGAGGAACATGCAGGATAAACAGGAGGTGGTTTCTAAGCCGAAGCCTGAAGGTTAGTTCTTCTTTTGGATTGATGGAAATAATAATTATTTAAATTATACAAATCATGAGGTCTATCGTGGCACAGGGGCACAAACCTGTGACTGTAAATGTGGTGGTAGGTTGTGGGTTTGGACCCCATTCAAGGATATGAAATATTATTTTTTTCGCTCCGGTGAGATGGTAAAGCCCAGCGTTGAGTTCCTGGTGAAACTTAACATGCAATGCCTTAAGTTCAGTGAAAAGTAGAAATCGGAACATAGTGTCAACACTAGTTTTCCAAGTTCCCAAGGTAGGTGTAGTATGCTGTGAAGCTGAAAAAATTGTACATATGATAATATAATATGCATATCAACTGCTCCTTTATATGAAAGGACATGTTCAAAGGTTTTCTAGAGAACTGAGTAAATGTTCATCTGGTTCCTGAAATAAAATAACATTATAGATATAAATACCTTATTTTAGTTGAGATATTTTGTTTTAAGAGAAATCTTGAATGTTTTTTGTGTATTTCTATAAACGTTTTCAATCTGCTTGCGGTTTTGTTCACTTGAATTATTTGATTTTATTTACTTATCTTAATTACTTTCTTGTTAATGAAATTGTCATTTTTAAAACCAATATACAGTAAAAACAAAAAAAAAAAAAAATATTAAATTAATTATAATAATTTTGATAAACTAGATATTTTAAATTGGCATAACATTTTTTATCAATTGATTTAAATAAAAAAAAACTCTAAATGTTGAGTGAAGATTGCCAAAATGTAAAAAATTAAAAAAAACATTACTTTGGCCTTTTTCATGAATAAATATAAGATGTTTTTTTAATATATCTTCCATGTACATACAGTGATCAGTTACAAAATTATTATAAGTATCAATAGTTGTGTATGTATATATCAAAAGTCATAATTTGCAAAGTACATTGATATTAATCAATTATGAACATAAGAAGAATTATATATGTTTATTGTATACAATTTAAATAATATGCTTTATATGTACTATATAAAATTAATTAAAATTGTAAATTGTATAATTATTTTAAACAGTTATGGTGATATCAACTCTCAACATGGAGCAAATGTAT